>CM059313.1:4357500-4437500 GCA_030340665.1 Neosalanx taihuensis
GAAGCGTCAAACCAAGCAGGTCCTCACAGCGTCGCCTTCCGCCGCTCCGAGATCAAAACCCTCCCGGCGCCGCTTCGAGGCGAGGCCTGCGTTAGAATAATGTCCCCGTTCTCTCACCTCTGATTCCGCATTCATTCAAGTCCCTCGCTCTTCCCCCCGCAACCCCCTCCGTCCCTCTCTCTCTCTCTCGCTCTCTCTCTTGCTCGCTCTCTTTCGGCCAAGCCAGGTTCAAGAGACAGCAAAATGCGTCACATCTCAAATTTGTATTAACATCCATTTCTGTGTGTGTGTGTGCTGGTGAGGACAGCAGTACTGTGCTGTTTCTCTCAGCTCTGAGTGAGTGCCTGCCTTGAGACATTGCGAGGACGATTACTCATGCGTCCATACGTTCGGTATCAGACAGAGGTCACAACTGAGGAGAGGAGAGCGGGAAGCCATTTAAGAAGCCAGACTGAGATTTTCATGTCCTTTGTCTGATGTGTGTGTTGGCAGTGTGTGTGTGTGTGTGTCAGACTCTCTACCCCCCCCTGTAATGAATCTCTTGAAGATGCGTGACCCTTACTTGCGTGTGTGTGTGTGTACATAGGTGTGTGTCAGCTAGTGAACAAGATGGACGAGGTGTCGGGCAGCGTGAGAAGCTTCAACAGGAATGAGGAGCAGTTCCTGGAGGCCTTTGCCATCTTCTGCGGCCTGGGCATCCAGAACACGCAGATGTACGAGACTGTGGAGAGAGCCATGGCCAAGCAAGAGGTCACCCTGGAGGTCAGACGCACACCAACACACACACACACATGACAGCCAACCCCACAAAGGGATGTTATCTAAAGAGTTGTTCCCTTTGCAGGGGTGTCGAACTCCAGTCGTCCAGGGCCGCTGTCCTGAAGGTTTTAGATGTTTCCCTGTTTCAGCACACCTGATTCAAAGGAAGGGTTTGTTATCAAGCTCTGTGTGAGGTGTTCTGGAGAAGGGAAACATCTCAAACTGTCAGGACAGTGGCCCTTGGGGACTGGAGTTTGACACCTGTGCTTTAGAACAACCAGTCAGGAGTACTTCAAGCGTGTTTGATTCCCTGCTGTGTTAGTTCTTGTTGATGAATGGTGCGGTGTGCTACTGGCCACTACTGGTGCGATTGATTCATTTGAAAGGTGTCATGTGTGGATAAACCAAATACAACACACCCAAAGTATCTGACAATGTTTACTTTGTAGTATTAGACTTAGTTGATTGGTATTCAGTGTAATCACTGATCTAACATCATCCGTCTTAGCTCAGCAGGGCTGCCATGGGAGAGCTTTCACTAATCCAGATACTTAAGTGCAGCATCTAGCATGCTTTAGAGCGTTTGATGTGGAATCAACTTCTATCCAGAGTTGGTAACGTTTCGTCAAAGGGAATATGAAGATCTGTTGTGAATGACTATGATTAGCAGACTAGAAAGGACGGGAGATAATTTCTGACATTTCCCTTTGAGTGTACGGACATCAAAGTAGAAAAGTCTGTAAAGGCCCCTTTGAGGCTTAAGAGGCACACACACTCACACACCAGCCTCTCTCCCACTGTCTTATGAAAAGTCAGCCCCAGGACACTTCCTGTGCAGCATGTGACTGCTCTATTCTGGAGCTGTCACCCTCAGAACCGCTCGCTGACGGAACCTTTCCAACACAGCTGACGCCAGCCTGCTGCCTAGGAGACTCTCTGGCTCCTCTCTGGCTTTCTCTTTCTTTTTTGATTTATCTCTCTCTGTGTCTATGTCTCTCTCTCTCTCTCTCTTTTCCCTCTCTGCCCAATCATCGAATTGCCCACCGCCATGGAGGTTGTGGAAAATTGTTTGTGTGTATCTCTGCCCGCCACTAGCTGTCTGTCAAGGAAAAACACTCAAAGATGTTTCATCGCCATTGTTAAAGAGAGGATGTGTGTGTGTGTGTGTGTGTTCCCAGGTTCTCTCGTACCACGCGTCCGCAGCAGAGGAAGAGACACGGGCGCTCCAGGTAACCGCGGTAAATTACAATTAATTAATTTCACACTACACCCCCCCCCCCCTCCCCGCAAACACACTCACCATTACACTGTAGACGCACACACACAAGTACACACACCCACACACACACAACACAACACGGCGCCCTTCTTCAGTGTATGTGGAAGGGCAGTGTGTGGAAGGGCAGTGTGTGGAAGGGCAGTGTGTGGAAGGGCAGTGTGTGGAAGGGCAGTGTGTGGAAGGGCAGTGTGTGGAAGGGCAGTGTGTGGAAGGGCAGTGTGTGGAAGGGCAGTGTGTGGAAGGGCAGTGTGTGGAAGGGCAGTGTGTGGAAGGGCAGTGTGTGGAAGGGCAGTGTGTGGAAGGGCAGTGTGTGGAAGGGCAGTGTGTGGAAGGGCAGTGTGTGGAAGGGCAGTGTGTGGAAGGGCAGTGTGTGGAAGGGCAGTGTGTGGAAGGGCAGTGTGTGGAAGGGCAGTGTGTGGAAGGGCAGTGTGTGGAAGGGCAGTGTGTGGCCAAACGTAACGAGAGTCTTCTTTGCTCACTCAGCACGTTAACACAACTAGCGGAAACACAATATGGCTGACATGCACACGATCAACACACAACCACACATATACATGTGTGAGAAAATACGCTCGAAAGGAAATAACCAACCATTTCTAGGATGAAACACTTTTTTAATCCAAATAAGCGGGTTAAATCATCCGAGGGCAGATTCAAGGTATTGTGGACATTGTTAGTAGGCCTGAGGGATTGATGGTGGCTAATTAAACAGGATTCTAACCTCAGCTGTGGGCTTGTTAGCATGGGAGGCTAACTGCTTGCCGCTGCTGCTAAAGGTATTGAATGGGAGGGTCCATTGTGATTGAATGGCTGTCCAATCACATCGTTCATCTGCACTCAGTCTAGTCAAACAGGAGAGAGGATGTCATCTGGTTTTCTTCTCAATCGATATCCTTCCTCCTACCACTAACCAGTGGTCTTCATATGGAATTGTCTCCCAACCTCGAATATCGAAAAATGTCACCAGCCAACCATGTCCTCCAAACATCTCTAACACAATTACACCCCCACCCCTCACACACACACACACTCACACACACACACCCTTCTCTGAGTGCCCTACCCAATCACCTCATCGTGACCGTCCCTACAGATGTGAAATCACTCCTCAGTCTCAGAGAAGAGCGAGCTCTTCTTAGGATGGAACCTAATAACCACCCCCACCACCACCACCCCCACCCCCAGGCCAGTGCAGTCACACACACACACACACTAAATAGGGCAGTGTGGTTTTTAGGACAGGTCCCTCCTCCCCCTCAGCAGAAATCTGGCTAGGCTGTGAGAGAGTCTCTGAAGTTGATGAGCCGGCACTTTTACATGCGTGAACATGCACTTGTTCTAGTGGAAGTGAACAGCAAGCCAACGCTGTTCACTGACAACACTGGATAACAGTCTCTCTAACTCTCTCTCTCTCACTCTCTGTCTCTCTCAACGTCTCTCCCTTTCTGTCACTCTCTTTCTGTCTCTCTCTTTCTGTCTCTCTTTCTGTCTCTCTCTTTCTGTCTCTCTTTCTCTGTCCCCATGTCTTTCTCTGTCTCTCTCTCTGTCTCTCCATTTCTCTGTCACTCTCTCTTTCTTTCTCTCTCCCACTCTCTCTCTCTCTCTCTCTCTCTCTGTCTGTCTGTCTCTCTGAGTGAGTTGTTTAGCTGACTCTGCTTCTGCTGGGAGAGAGACAACCAGAAAGGGGGGAGAGTAAGAGAGAGAAATGGGAGGGGGGTTGTAATGGGCTGGAGGTGGGGAGTGGTTGCAGAGGGAGAGAGAGGATATGGAGGATGACAGGGGGACAGAAATGGAGAAGGAGAGAGAGAGAGGGATACACAGCCAAAAGAGGAAGTCGTAAAAGAGGGAGAGCCTAGATGATCCAGACAGCAGTGTATGAAGACGACAGAGAGACAGAGGAAGAGGAAGTCCTGTGTGCATTAGCAGTGGCCTGTCTGCTCCCAGTAGAAGTGCTTTCAGTTTCAGGGAAGGCCAGCAGATCACAGATAGATGCTGCTCCTGTGGGCTCCTGACTGCTGATCACAGCTCATCGATTATTTATGCCTGCCAGAGATCCTGTCCCCTTTGGGAGTGTGTGTGTGTGTGTGTGGGTGTGTGTGTGTGCGTGCATATTGTGCTGTGTTATTGTGTGTGCGCTTGCATATGCATGATGAGTGTGTGCCTATGCATACTATTAAAAAGTGTGTGTGTGTGTGTGTCTGTACGCTTGTGTTTGCTTGAGTGAGCGTGCATAATGTGTGTGCACAGCGTCTCACCTCCCTCCTCCCCTCTCTCCCATGTGTGTGTGTGTGTGTGTGTGTGAAGGCAGCCACTGTTCCGTCGGCCCAGTCGCTTCACCTGACAGACTTCAGCTTCAGTGACTTTGACCTGTCCGACACAGAGACCACCCAGGCCACCATACGCATGTTCGTCGACCTCAACCTGGTCCAGAACTTCCAGATGAAGTACAAGGTAGGTGGTGCGTGTGCGTGTGTGTGTGTGTGTGTGGGGGGGAGGGTTTTATTGACGTGTGTATAAGGATGGGGGGGTGTGGGGGTGTGGGGGGGTGAAGGCCATGCCACCTCTAGTCAAATCCACACACCCATGTCAAGTCACTCCCCCCACCCCTCACCCCCTCGCCCCTGGCGCCAGCCTCAACCCCCTCTGCCTCCTTCTGAACAGGTCCTTTTATGGTGCGGCCTGTCCTCCGCCGTGGAAGAGAGCGTTTGATTGGTTCGAGGGAGCCCCGGCGCTTGCGCTGGTTATTTTATCTGCTTAGAGAGTGACAGCTGATTGGCTGGCCAACCCCAGAACCTTCATAACAACCTTGTCGACCATCTAAACTCAATAAACATACATGCTTTACGTGTTTGATGACACTGTTCAGAGCCACGGAGGTTAACCTCCAAGCTTTACTGTACAGAACTGTTATTCAGAATATATACACTGGATACACGGTATATTTATTAAG
This sequence comes from Neosalanx taihuensis, assembly GCA_030340665.1. NCBI lineage: Eukaryota > Metazoa > Chordata > Actinopteri > Osmeriformes > Salangidae > Neosalanx > Neosalanx taihuensis. Next base: position 4,362,489 of record CM059313.1, read on the forward strand.
TTGAATTGGGTACGAACATTCGTCATGCCTATAGGCTAGCAATGCTGCTGCTCATGCAGAAGGGCAGTCATTTGAACTTGTTGGCATAGGAACAGTCTTCTTTCCATCTGCAGATTTGTTTATGGGTGTATAGACTGGGTGCTTAGAGAAAACAGTTGGGCTTGATTTGATTAAAGTAGCTGAATGAGGTTTCTTATGCTGTTAATTAGGTTAGGAGTCAGAGGACAGGTTTCATTAAAGTCTAAGCGCTTGAGGATGCACAGACACAATTCACACCGAAACAATCTGTTTGTTTTACCCTCTCTCTCTTTCTCTCCCTCTTTCTCTCTGTCTCTCTCTCTCTTTCTCTTTCTGTCTCGTTCTCCATTGCTTTTCCCCTTCCTTTGGTCTTCTCGCCCCCCCTTCTTTCCTCTCATCCCCTCATCTCCTCCTCCCCTTCCTCTCCTCCTCTCCTCCCCTCTTCTCTCCTCCCCTCCTCCCCTCTTCTCTCCTCCCCTCCCGTCCTCCAGAGCCTTTGCCAGTGGATCCTGAGCGTCAAGAAGAACTACAGGAAGAATGTGGCCTATCACAACTGGAGACACGCCTTTAACACCTCCCAGTGCATGTTCGCTGTCCTCAAGTCCGGACGTCTACAGGTCAGTGCCAGCACGTGAAGACGTGGCCCGCTTGGCTCGAGAAACGACTTCACATATTATGAGGTCATCAGGATTCAAATCATGTCGCATAAACCTGATGTGACTGAACAGACGAGTGAAACTGAGTAACCCCAGCTCCGTCGAGTCAGGAGAGCAACCGTTCACCAGGTGTTGCTAAGAAAAGCCTCGTCGTTGTACTAGCTGCTCGCTCAGGCAGTGCTAGCTAAGTGCTCAACGGCTGTTTGTGTAATGAGTCCATAACTGTGTGTCTGTGTTTGAAGGGTTGCCATGTGAGTGTGTTTGCACAACTATTTGTGTCTCGCTCAGCGTAATTGTGGCTGGTAATAAACACCTGTGTGTGTGTCTGTGTGAAAGAAATAGAGAGCTGGAGAGTGCCCAGGATAAACAGTGGGGGTGATATTTTGTGTGATTACCCCTGTCATGGTGTGAGACACACAGAAACCACAGATGACTCGTGTTCCCTCTTACCCCTGGTCTGTCTCCATCCGTCCCTCCATCCCTCCATCCCTCCGTCCCTCTGTCCCTCCGTCCCTCTGTCCCTCCGTCCCTCTGTCCCTCCGTCCCTCTGTCCCTCCGTCCCTCTGTCCCTCCGTCCCTCTGTCCCTCCGTCCCTCCGTCCCTCCGTCCCTCTGTCCCTCCGTCCCTCTGTCCCTCCGTCCCTCTGTCCGCCTGTCAGAGTAATCTGAATGAGCTGGAGATCCTTGCTCTGATGATCGCCACCCTGAGTCACGACCTGGATCACAGAGGAGTCAACAACTCTTACATACAGAGGTGTGTGTGTGTGTGTGTGTCTGTGTGTATATATGGAATTAATTCATATTGCATGCCAAAAAATAAAAAATAAATTACCTGGGTCAAATAATCATGTTGTGTGTGTGTGTGTGTGTGTGTTGTGTGTGTGTGTCTGCGCTGTGTGTGTGTGTGTGTCTGCGGTGTGTGTGTGTGTGTCTGTCTGTTTGGTGTGTGTGTCTGCGGGGTGTGTGTGTGTGTACGTCTATACCAGGAGTGACCACCCATTGGCCCAGCTCTACTGCCACTCCACCATGGAGCACCACCACTTTGACCAGTGCCTGATGATCCTCAACAGCCCCGTAAGAACACACACACACACACCATATGTCCCGTGAAACCAATGTTGACCTTTGAACCAAATAACAAGATTCATGAACCAATAGAAAGAGCACACACATATGAATGTATGTTGGAAAGATATATCCCAGACACAAACCCACTTCTTATCGCTTGTTTCGAGGAAAGGCTCGCTTATCGGTCATTTGTTCATCCTCTCCTCTGTGTGTGTGTGTGTGTGTGTGGGGGGGGGGGGGGGGGGGGGGTGCTTGTGTCTGTTGCCTGCTAGCTAGTCTGCCTTCCAGCTTGGTCTGGTTATCTTAGGCTTCCTGTATAACAGAGCCAGAGCCATCTCCATCTCTCTCCAGCACACATGCACTCAGTCATCCATTCCACACGCGTGCACGCACACACACACCCCAGGACACACACACGTGCAGGTATATACACACACACGCTAACACAGGAGTACGTCCATTTGCACACATTAATGCAAACGCCCACGCAGTCCAGCACTTCAGCACATCTCCTTTTAGTCGCACGTCTCTTCCTGGTACTCCAGTGTTTACAGGGCGAGGGTTGTCATGGTAACCTCAAGGTGGTCTTCCTGTCTGGTCATCATCAGGGGTGTCAGTCGGGTGGCTCTAGCTTTCTCCTGTCAGCTCTTCCACCTTATCTGTACCTCGCTCTCTCTAACTCACTCTCTCGCTCTCTAACTCACTCTCTCTCTCTCTCTCTAACTCTCTCTCTCGCTCTCTAACTCACTCTCTTTCTCTCTCTCTCTCTCTAAGTCTCTCTCTCGCTCTCTAACTCACTCTCTCTTTCTCTCTCTCTCTAACTCTCTCTCTCTCTCTCTCTCTTTCTCTCTCTATCTCTCTCTCGCTCTCTAACTCTCTCTCGCTCTCTAACTCGCTCTCTCTCTCTCTCTCTAACTCTCTCTCTCGGCTCCTCTCTCTCTCTCTCTCTCTCTCTCTCTCTCTCTCTCTCTCTCTCGGCCCCTCTCCCTCCCTACTCCCTACCATCTCTTTCTCCTTTCCCTCCTTTTTCCACCTTCTCACCATCATTTTCTCTCTCTTTCTCTCTCTATGCTCCTTTCTCTCCTCACCATTTCACCATCTCTCTCTTACTTTCTCTTTCGGTCCCTCTCTCCTTACCATCGCTCTCCTTTCCTCCCTCTTTTTCAACCTTCTCACCGTCTCTCTCTCTCTCTCTTTCTCCCTCTCTCCTTCCCTCCCTCGATTTCTCTCCGTCTGTGTCCACCAGGGGAACCAGATTCTGAGCAGTCTGTCTCTGGACGAGTACAAGACCACTCTGAAGATGATCGAGAGGGCTATTCTGGCCACCGACCTGGCGCTCTACATGAAGTAGGTAGCCCCTGTCACCCCCAGCTGGGCCTGCGGGAGGGGGGAGGTGTGTGTGTGGGCAAGGGCTTTGCGCTTAAAAGCCAAAGCCTGAATTAATAACACTCTGATAGTCAATGAATCTATTAGTCAACTCAGTGATGATATTCTTTTATTGCCTCCAGTGGCCAATAGATTTATTTGCTGTAACAGAATTGCAGTTTTCCCTCTCAGATTTTTTTCTCTCTCTCTCCATCCCACACTTTCACTCATCTCCCCTCACCCCTGCTACACTGTCTGGGTAGTAGGTGTTTGTCTAGACTGTAGGTGGGTTAAGAGAGGATGACGAGAGAGAGAGCGAGAGAGAGGGAGATGGTGGAGGGGAAGGGTGACACGCAGGGAGGGTTAACTGCTTGTCCGTCTCGCTCATTTCAGGAGGAGAGGAGAGTTCTTTGACTTGACCAAGAACAGTCAGTTTTTGTGGGAGGATGACTACCACAGAGACCTCCTGAGGTAAGCACTTCAGCCTTCAGAGCACAGGTGTCAAAACTCCAGTCCTCGAGGGCCGCTGTCCTGAAGGTTTTAGATGTTTCCCTGCTCCGGCACACCTCCAGAGAGCTTGATTACGACCCTTCCTTAAAATCAGGTGCGCTAGAGCAGGGAAACATCTAACACCTTCAGGACAGCGGCCCTCGAGGACTGGAGTTTGACACCCCTGCTCCAGAGGAACTGTACTTTTATATCAGTCCATGAGGTTGTAATTGAGAAAACTGAGAATTTGTTTTATATGTAGATATCTATTGCGAATGCAGAATAAAGGGTCCTGCTGAATAAGGACAGGATCAGAGCCAGGTGTTTGGCCGTGCTTGATCACAGCTTGTGTTGACCTACCACCCCCTGCAGGTCGATGCTGATGACTGCGTGTGACATCTCGGCCATCACCAAGCCTTGGCCGGTGCAGAAGAGGGTACGGTCCCCGTCCATGTTACATTTCCATTTAGTCATTTAGCAGACGCTCTTATCCAGAGCGACTTACAGTGAGTACAGGGACATTCCCCCCTGAGGCCAGTAGGGTGAAGTGCCTTGCCCAAGGACACAACATCACATAGCCACAGCCGGGAATCGAACTCGCAACCTTCCAATCACAAGCTTAACACCTTAACCTCTGAGCCACCTGACTCCTTCCTCTTCCTCCTCCCTCAGTTTGTCCACTTGGACCTGTCTCTATCTCCTCACCCTCCCTCTCTCCCAGCCCTTCAATACGCTCTCCCCTCACCATCTCCTGAAAGCCTCCTTTGTTAGTCTGAACCTCATTAGGGTCCCCAGGCACAACTGAGGTGTGTGTGGGTGTGGGTGTGTGTGTGTGTTTGTGTCGGAGAGACGCTCATTAAAAGGGGAGTGGATGTACACAGCTGTGGTCTTGTCTAGGTGATCTCAAGTACTGTAGGCCGAGCCATAGTCCTGAAGGTTTTAGAATCAAAATCAGAATCAGGTCCAATCGCTATGCAAGATTAATAAACATAGAATTCACTGTGACAAGAAGAGCAACATAGAACATGTATAGGAGTAAAAATAAACATGTACAAGGTGGTCAAAGTGGGCACTAGATGTACAGGGAGCAGATGATTCACTGCTCCAGTACACATTTGAATTATGAGGCTTCCACAGAGCTTGATAAAGATCCTTCATTAGGAATCAGGTGTGCTAGAGTAGGGACAGTCAAACTTGGTACAGTAATCTGGTTTCCCTCTCTGCATCCCTCCGTCCTCAGACGACACCCCCCCCCCCCCCCCCCGCGCTCCAATCAATCTGCACATGGCTGCCTTACCCAAACACACTCACACACAGACACACACAGACACACACACACTGATTGGGCGCTCCAGGTCCAGTCAGATCTCATTTTACTCTCTGTAAACAGACTGGATCCATCAACTTGGTTGGTCAATGTTCGTTTTGGTCTATGCTTTTCTTTCCTTTCTCTCTCCTACTCGCTCGCTCTGTCACACACTCTCTCTTGCCTCACTTTCTCTCATTCTCTCTTGCTCGCTCTCTCTTGCTCGCTCTCTCTCATTCTCTCTTGCTCGCTCTCTCTTGCTCGCTCTCTCTCGCTCTCACTGTCTCTTACTCGCTCTCCTTCACTCTCTCTCCCTTGCTCTCTCTCACTCTCTCTTAATCGCTCTCTTGCTCGCTCACTCACTGTCTCTCGCTCTCACTGTCTCTTGCTCGCTCTCTTTCACTCTCTCCCTTGCTCTCTCTCACTCTATCTGAATCGCTCTCTTGCTTGCTCACTCTCACTCCCTCTTGCTCGCTCTCTCTCTCTCTCGCTCGCTCTCTCACAGTGGGAAGCTGAATGGGTTTGCTGAGTATCACATGATATTTGTAGAAGAGTGAATGTTTCAGTCCATAGGTTGAGTGGTGTTGAACGCTTCTATTTGTCCTTTATTTACTGTCTGGTTTCTTTCTCTATCTCTCTGGCTCGTATCACATTCATAAAACATTCACATGAACTAAAAAAACTAGAATAACTCATGATAAAATAAATAATATTGCACAAAGGGTTGGAGGTAGTATGAAATAAACAGAGCTGATACAGAACTGAATGCAAAAACAGATTTGTGGAAATAATTTTGCCAACAGAATGACTGACCACACACTTGAAATTGAATACACACAACCACAACAACAACAACAACAACAAATGCCTTTCTTCATACGCATGCTCAGTGTGAATGTCACTTTTTATTTCCGCTCTGTCCTCCAGATCGCTGAGCTGGTGGCTACTGAGTTCTTTGAGCAGGGGGACAAGGAGAGACAGGAACTCAACATCGAGCCAATAGTGAGTCATTTCCTGTTTACAAAGCCCGTCTCTTCACGCATAGGCTACACACACACACACACGCGCCCAGTGAGGATAGGGGTTGTTCAGCCAATTTCCAATCAGGCTGGAGGTTATTCATCCTCTGGGACTCGGAGATGCTGATTGTCAGACTCTGGCCTCTCCCCCTCCTCTGCTTGACAGACAGAAATGTTCCTTAGACTGTTTGGTTGCTTCACTCTGTGCTGTCAATAGAGAGAGGAAGCGTTGGGTTAGATCCAGTGTATTTCATTGTGTGAAGCCAGCTGTTCCCTAACTTCTCTGTTTGTGGTCAGGATCTGATGAACAGGGAGAAGAGAGACAAGATTCCCAGCATGCAGGTGTCCTTCATCGACGCCATCTGCACTCAGCTGTACGAGGTGAGGTCACACTCGCTTCCTCTCCATGTTCTGATCCTCACGCTAGGGACTGGTAACACTGTCGCTGACTCACCCACATATCCTACTTTCCATCCCTCCATTCATTCCTCCTCCCTGTCTGTCTCGTACTTTCTCTGTCTGTCTCTCTCTGGCTCTCTCTCTGGCTCTCTCTGGCTCTCTCTCTCTCTCTCGCTCTCTCTCTCTCTCTCTGTCTCTCTCTCCCACCCTCTCCCTCCCTCTCTCTCTCTCTCTCTCTCTCTCTGTCTCTCTGTCTCTCTCTCGCTCTCTCTCTCTCTCTCTCTGTCTCTCTCTCTCCCCCACCCTCTCCCACCCTCTCCCTCTCTGTGTGTCTCTCTCTCTGTCTCTCTCTCTCTCTCTCTGTCTCTCTCTCTCCCACCCTCTCCCTCTCTCTCTCTCTCTGTGTCTCTCTCTCTCTGTCTCTCTCTCTCTCCCCCTCTCCCCCTCTCCCTCTCTCCCTCTCTCCCTCTCTCTCTATGTCTCTCTCTCTCTCCCTCCCTCTCTCTCTCTCCCCCACCCTCTCTCTATGTCTCTCTCTCTCCCTCCCTCTCTCTCTCTCTCTCCCCCACCCTCTCTCTCTGTCTCTCTCTCGGTGTCTCTCTCTCTCTCTCAGACTCTGGCAGGTATGTCAGAGCCATGTTCTCCGCTGCTTGAGGGCTGTCAGAAGAACAGGCAGCATTGGAAGTGTTTGGCTGAACAGGGGGAGAAAGACATGGTCAACGGAGGGGTGTGAACCTGGCGTCTCTACATGGGCCCCCTCTACACGGCCCCCTCTACACGGCCCCCTCTACACGGCCCCCTCTACACGGCCCCCTCTACACTCTACACGGCCCCCTCTACACGACCCCCTGTACATGGGCCCCCTCTACACGGCCCCCTCTACACAGCCCCCTCTATATGGGCCCCCTCTACACGGCCCCCTCTACACGGCCCCCTCTACATGGGCCCCCTCTACACGGCCCCCTCTACACGACCCCCTGTACATGATCCCCTCAACACAGTTCCCTCTACGTGCCCATTCCTACCCCCCACCCCCCACCCCCTCCCAGAGACAATATAAACAGAAACACTCAGCTATATTTATTACCATAGCCTTTTTTTTCCAAACATACATTTTTGTTGTTGTTGCACAAAGTTACCTTCCCTCTTGGGAAGGGAAAAGCAGGCTGAACGGTGTGGATGTGTGGAGTGTGGCGCCCTCTAGGGGGAATCCCAGGGAATACCTTCCACAATCCAACAGTATGGATTCTCACATAAGACAGGTAAACTACACTCCACTTAGCAGAACAGGAAGCTTGGCTGTAAGTTGGGTTGAAGAAAACGCTCACAGTACATGCTCATTATACACCGGTTTTAAGAGAGAACATTCATCTTTTCTAACATTTTTCACTATTTGTCTTTAACTATTGCATATTTATTTGTGTTTTATATATTTATTAGAATTTGTATACTGTAAGGTCAGTTTGGTGTCAAGAGCACACAAGTCTTTATGGGGAAAGTAGTTTTATTACCGAATGATCGCATCTAAGCTTTTAAACATCTTTCCTAGAGACACCCCTTTTAGACGTTCATAACTGTACTGTATCGACTTGTATAATTTTTGCAAAATGTAAAGGAGCCAAAGACTAGGCCTGTGTTTTAAAAAAACAAATAGGCTCTAGAAGATTCCACTGCCTTCCTGCAATATCACAACAGGACCAACTCTCAGCTCAGATATAAACAGTTGGTACAGTAACCCCCCCCACTAGCCCTCTGGTAATGGACTAGTCCAACAGATGGCCATATTTCCAAACTCCCTTTTCTACAAGCATGCTGAATGTGTGAGGAACTGGCTGTTTGATGTCTTGAAATAGAATCAGGTGATGCGCCCTGACGGATAAATAAATAACCTGAAGTCAATTAGCTAGGACATAATTAAAATACATAATATGAAACACTGGAAAATGAGAATGTGATTTGGCAATGGAATTTGCACAACCATCTGGGAATTCTGTTTAACAAACCAAAACCGTCTTAATCAAACAGCCCAAATGACTTAGATATCTGTCGTGTGTCTCTGGGTGTGTAGACCTCTATTCACAGCACATACAGGCGTGTTTAGATTCATTCTAACTTCAGCACTTTTTATTTTTATTCGTAGAGTTACGTGTTCAGATGCCCCAGTTGTTACTGTGGTTGATATTTTGTACTCTTAAGCCTCCTAAACTGTATACGTGTTCCTGTGTCTGAATTTGCGCTTAAACCGCCTTTACCCTCTTTAATCTCTGATTGGATAGAACAGAGATTGTGTTGTTTTCCGTCCCACCAATGGCAGACATTGTGTGTTGCATGTGTAGAAAGAGGGCATTGCACCAACCAATCCCAAATCAAGCCTTAGATCCTAAACACCCCTATGTGGAGAACCTAAAAGATTTAATTGGTTTCAGCAAATTTGGTATTATTCCTATGATTAAATTGGCTTGTCCACAATCGACCCATGTGCTGGTTCTGGAACCTTTGTTAGTATTGGATGCTGGGGTCATGTGACATAGTCAAGGTTTGAGGGTGAAGAAACAGAGTGCTTCTGTGGACTCTGAGAACACTGTGAGACAAGTGAATGGTATCTCCCATTAAAGGCTGCTTCTTTTCTACATGCCGTTTTCTGCGCCAAATTGGTCTTTTTTACCCCCCATCTGTGTTTCAGAAACGTGTCACATTGTGGTACAAACTCACTGCAGGAAGAAGCAGGTCCCATACCACTTCAGTTTTACATGTATAAAAAAAGAAACAATTATATTTTTCCACCTGTGGTCCAAAAAGATGTTTATTTGATGTTTTACTAAGAATCTAAAACAATACAAGCTGTCAACTCACAATGCGACAGAGAAAAAACAAAAATACATTTTTGAAAGAGAAAGAAAGAAAGAGAAAAGGAAAGTCATTTTGAATAGATCAGTCACCATTTTAACAAGCAACCTTTTCAGGAATGCATAGAAGCAGGGTGCCAGAATTGCCCCAGTAGCATTAAGACAAGAATACCAGCAGTAAAAACAACAGTAGACAGATGAAACTGGACAGGGAGACACACAGGACAGTGTAAAAACATTCAGGTTGTATTTGATTTAGCAGTGCTGTGCTGCTGTACCCCAATACAACATAGTATCTCAGTTTCTGGTACACAACTCCACTAACTGCTGGCTTCCTAATACCAGGAGCTGAATACTGAACAGAAGATGCAAAGAAGGGTGTTATTGCATATGTATCTGCCATTGTACCATGTCACTCTTCAGGAAACAGGCCAGACTGAAGGGAAAAGCTACCATCGTTTTTCTACCCACAGCATACAACAGTGACAGGTGAGGAACTATATACAGAAGTCCTTTGGGTCTGGGCAGATATCCAGGAATGCTGTGAGTGTGGCTCCGATATCCAGGTCTTGTGGGCGTGGCTTGGATATCCAGGTCTTGTGGGCGTGGCTTGGATATCCAGAGGTCTTGTGGGCGTGGCTTGGATATTCAGAGGTATTGTGGGTGTGGCTTAGATACCCAGAGGTCTTGTGGGCGTGGCTTGGATATCCAGAGGTCTTGTGGGCGTGGGCTAGGCTGAGTCGGTCCTCTTATAGGCCACCATGCTGCTGACCTTGTGAATGGAGGTGGTGAAGGAACGCAGGCGCACCTCCTCCGATTGGGCGATGATCTGCGGACCAGACTCCTCCCACTTCTCAGGCACCTCCAGGTCCTTGTCGGTGTACACCAGGAGGTCGAAAGCGCCTGGACAAGGTCAAAGGTTTAAAGGTTAGTGTACCAGGCGGAAAGGGTCACATGTGGAGGGGACATGGTAAAACTACGGATCTTACATCTACTGATGAAACCATGCAGCTCCCAGAAATATAATGTGGGAATGCTTTGGGCTAAAGATCTGAGAGAAGGGGATGTGTGTGTGTGTGACAGACTTACACGCCGTCTCCAGCAGCGGCAGGAAGGTGACCGTGGCTGTGACCTGTCGAATGACTGAGCGGATCTCATCCTGGATGGCCTTGATAGACTTCTCCCTGGGGGCACTGAGAGGACATTCTGTTCATGCACAGTCCAGATGACACGAAAGAAGGTTCTTCATGTTTACATTTACGTTACATTTAGCAGACACTCTTATCCAGAGCGACTTACAGCAAGTACAGGGACATTCCCCCCTGAGGCAAGTATGGCGTGTCTTGCCCAGGGACACAACGTCATGTTGCCACAGCTGGGGTTGGAACTGACAACCTTTTCATTACTATGCCCTAACCCACTGCGCCCATGACCCCCATTATAAATCAATAACCCCCCTCGGTGGTCTGGGCGCGTCTGTTCTGTAGGCGTCGACTCTTCCAGCCAGGGAACAGCATCCTACCTGGTTTGTTTGGCCGTCTTGTCGCACTCGATGTCAAACTGCCATCTCTCCAGCACTTCGTTGGTCTCCAGGCAAGTGATCACCAACACCAGCTTCTGCACGGTGCAGTCAAACAGCCACTCTGAAAAGGCAGGACAAACGTGTTTGTTTGCAGGGCTGTTGCGCAAGATCTTCTATGCCAGGGGTCGCCAATCCTGATCCTCGAGGGCTGCTGTCCTGAAGGTTTTAAGACAGTGGTCTTCAACCCTGGTCCTCAGGACCCACTGTCCTGCATGTTTTGGATGTTTCCCCCTTCCCACACACCTGATTCTAATGCATGATCGTTTACCAGGATTCTTCAGAGCTAGATAACGACCCATGCATTAGAATCAGGTGTGTTGGAGCAGGGAAACATCTAAAACATGCAGGACAGTGGGTCCTGAGGACCAGGGTTGAAGACCACTGTTTTAAGATGTTTCCCTGTTCCAGCACACCTGATTCCAATAAAGGGTCATGATCAGGCTTCCACAGAGCTTGATAACAACCTGTTCATTTCAATCAGGTGTGCTGGAGCAGAGAAACATCTAAAACCTTCTGGACAGCAGCCCTTGATGACCGAAATTTCCCACCCCTGTTCTATACTAAGGTCACACTTCTACAGTGTGACTTGTCTCACCCTACGTGCAAATACCCGCGTCTGTTGTCACGAAATGCAAATTTAAAGATGACAGCTATAAAACTTCAGGAGTATTTCGAGCTGGCATGAATGCCTCTACCTTTGAGCTGAGCCACTACTTTAGTCAGGTAGGTCTTCAGGCTGGTGTCCGTGGTCAGCTGCAGGCTCATTTCATACTGGGTGACCCGGCTGAACGTCTCCGGGGGATAAATACCCCGCTGGTATAAAATACTGTTGATTCCAAATGCTGATTTAAAAAAAGACACCAGATTAGACAAGTTAAAGACAAAATGAAGGGTTTGATTAAGTTAGCATTGTGGTGGCTAGCGGAGTTAGCTACACTCAACACATTATCACTCCGGAGTGAGTCTACTGTACAGTAAAGTGCACAAAATATGAATTAAGGTTAAAATGCTTACAGAAAAACTCAGCCACAAGCTCAGCGCTCCCCTTCAGAGTAATTCCTTTAAGTGTGCTCGTCATTTTTCTTGTGTTTTTGTGGTTTTTAGTTCAGTTTTTAAAGTGAATCTTTGTTGTCTTTTCTAACCGCCGCACAGTTTGAATATCTGCTCGTTTTTAACTTCCGGTGACGTTGTGGGGCACTTTATGACGTCAGTCCGTTTGAAGTGACGTGTATTCGCCGCTAGGGGGAGTACTAATACAATTTATACTGTTACCACTCCTAGTTTCATTTCTAGGCACAGCCCATTATTAGAATACTGCACAAAACTTTTACATCATGAAGTTGAGTTATTGTCCTTTTTGCCATTGTAAGTAGTCTACTCTAAAAGTAAAATACCAACCACAATTGGCTGGAAAAGTACTGATAAGCAACCATAGTTCCAAGGAACTGTGAAGAATTTCAAGGTCAAGATAAACGTTCAGATTACAGATTACTTTATGTACTTTATGCCTCATTTAATTCATCAGCACTTTCCCACCAATAAGATCATTAATGGAATGCTAAAGTATAATCTTGTTCTTGGCCTTCCTATTGTGTTGTATCATGCATTGGCAATAGTGATGTTTAACGTTAGGGTACGTTAGATATTTGTTATTTCAGATTTGTAATGTTTAGATTGTGATGCTCCATAAAATGTCAGGGAAATAAAATAAATGGGTGGTGGCACACCAGCTATTTACATGATAATAATACTGAGGCTTGGAGGCAAATCCAAATCATAAGAGGAAAAAACTGGTGTGATTTGAACTCATCTCAGACTGAAATCCAGTGTGAGGATGACAGTACAGTATTACCTTTCATGAGGGAGACTGTGGTTACTGGACCAGATATACTGGCAGACGGCCTGGAAGATAGAGAGAGAGAGCAGTAAGACATCCCTCTCCTTTCAACCCCCAAAAACTCAGGAAGTCTTCTTGGGTTGTGATTTTTTCTCCATGAAATGCACAGACCTTTGGACCCCACACTTCTTTTAAAAAACATGTAATTTTAAGACACACAATGTTCGCACACGTACATTTACATTACGCTACTGGAAGAAAGACCAACTTGTTAAAACATTTACTGTGTGCTCACACCTAAATGTGTGAAACAACATTAATTACTGTTACCTGCCAGGGGGAAGAGAGAGGCTAGCGTGCCGTCAGCTGTGATGAATTGTTGGCAGCGCGTTCCTGTCAAGCTGGGGAAGTCCGGCCGGGCCGACAGATGTGGAGTAGAGGTCGTAACCGTGACGATAGACGTGCCCTGGATCTGCTGGACCCTGGCTTGAGCTCACTCGACGGCTCATAGGCAACAGCTGGAGGTCAGTGCATGGTCATGAAACACAACACACAACTGTGAAGACACACATACACAGATACATGCAGAAAGTTGCTTGCACGCACACACACACACACACACACACACACACTCAGAGCCTTTTTACAGGATGTTTATATTTGGCCCCTGGCAGCATATGTTTCAGAGTGCGTGCGTCAGGTTTATTGTGTTAATAGCACACAACCCAGGGTCATGTTGTCAACGTGACGCTCAGTATATTCTGGTTTTCATCAAAGAAGCTCTGCAAAGACTAGATTTGGCTAGGTTTCTTTTTTGCGTAAAGAAGATTAACTTCAAACGTTGCCCTTGTAAAGACTGATAATCTTTACGGCATAGAAAAACAAACTTTTATTGGTAAACAATTGTAAAGTAAAATATGCTATAAAGTCAATCTACTGTGCCAGAGCACATGCATGCCTGCACATACCCACAACCACAATCCTTTGTCTCTTAAGAGGGAACCAGATATTCCCTCCTGTCTCCCCTGTCCACCGTCCGTCCCCCACTGTGTCCCTCCCCCCTGGAAACCTGAGCTCTCTTCTTGGTTCCAGAATCCTCCACAGCCACGTCGCGTCTCGACCTTGCCTTCCCTGTCGAGTGGATGAGGAAGTCAGGTGGCTCAGCAGGTTAAGGCATTGGGCTTGTGACTGGAAGGTTGTGAGATTGATTCCCAGCTGTGGCAACATGATGTTGTGTCCTTGGGCAAGGCACTTCACCCTACTTGCCCCAGGGGCGAAATGTCCCTGTACTTGCTGAAAGTCGCTCTGGATAAGAGCGTCTGCTAGATGTTACTGCAGGGACTCTGCAGGCAGCTGGCTGGAGGTCAGTAAGAGAATCTTCTGATTCCCACTTCTGACTTCAACCGAGTCACAAGGGCTGTGGGCTTAGTTAAAGGGATCATAAGCTTGTAGCTGTGGAACCATGATGTTTAAAGACCTGACATGGGATTTGGTGCCTCAGCCATCAAGCAATATAAGCCTTTCGTATTTCTTCCTTTCACTATTTTCTTCATGCCCCTCTTCCCTTTCATCTCACCATCCTCATCCATCTCTCCATATGAGTCAGTCCTCAACACCGGAACCTCCCACCCAAGTCTGAAAGCATTTCCCATGCAGTCATCATGATCGTACCATCCCACCGCTTCCAGAGACGAGGGAACCGCTCCCATTTTGTTAATGTTGGATCAATGAATCTGTTTTCAACCCTCGTAAACCCTCGATACTCCTGACAAACACATGAGAGGGGGGAGGAAGCAGTGATTCAGCGATGGAGCGTTCTGCTGTTGATACATCTGTCCCACCCTTCCATTCCCCCCCCTCCCCCACTGTGACGCAATCACCAACAAGCACACATAAACATCCGCCAAACATGCAGCTGGTTGTGTTTAGCGTGTCTTAGCTCTGCCCCTCTTGTTTTGGCTTTGCAAACCAGAAACATTGGTGCAAAATGATGAGGTTTGCTGTTAATGACCAGCCTCAAACACTCTGCGCTGGGTGATCCTGCTAAAGAATGAAGTCATGGCTGTTTGGACACGCTACAGATATGGGTGGTTGAACTCACACTTCCCACAAGCCTACTTGCCAAATTACACTGTCTTTATTTATTTATTTCATCTCAGAAGATTCGGATTCACAAGCTGAATCGAGATCTGCTCTTGACCTAACCAAGGTCACTTAGACCTGCATGCTTTCTGATAAAGTAATGTGTGTTCCTGTCCGAAACCTACGTCCTCAGATCCATCACACCCAGAGGCCCAGAAACACACATTTACCCACACACACACACACTTACGCACATACTTACACAAACACACACCCAGATCTCTGTCAGCCTCACCATGGTACAGCATAGCAGTGTTGTGTGTCCAACGAGTGAAGGAGTCCACTGCCTCTAAAAAAGCCTCGTCTCAACAGGGCCTTATGTATGGTGAAAGAGAGGCAGTGTGTTGCTGGGAAACAGAGCTCATTCATCTACTGTCAGGCCAGCCGAGGCAGCGGGCGGCTGATTACAGCCCTCAGTCCACCTAACTCCACACACCTCCACCTGGACCAGCATGCACTGGGGCCAACTAAATATAGTGCCAGCGGCCCACAGTGGGCTCTCTTTGTGTGAGGTTGGGGATCTTGTTAAAATGCAGAGGGACATAATTACCTCGCAGGCCCCTTCTGTGACCCTCTTCTAGCCACGCGGCTCTGCAGAGAGAGGCAGGGGGGAAGGGGGGAGGGAGGTTTATTTATTTTTCTCTGCTTTCGGCCCATCTTTCTCTCTCCCTTCGTGTTTCTCCCTCTCTATTTCTTACTCGTCTCTGTTTTCACTCATCAATCCGTTTAGGATTCTCTCTGTGCGTCTCAGATTTGCCATCCCCCCCTGCACGCACTTTGATTCCAGATCCTTCGCAATATCGTTCAGTCGTTCCATATCGTATTTTCACTCCTTTTAAACCCAGGAGTCAGGTGGCTCAGCGTTTAAGGTGCTGGGCTCGTGATCAGAAGGTTACCGAGTTCCATTCCCGGCTGTGGCTACTTTAAGTTTTGTCCTTGGGCAAGGCACTTCACCCTACTTACCTCAGTGGGGGGGGGGAATATCCCTGTACATGATGTAAGTCGCTCTGGATAAGAGCATCTGCTAAAATGACTAAAGGTAAATGTAAACCCATCCTGCAGACCCTCCACTCCCCCCTGTCTGCCTGCTCAGTGTCTTCTGTGAGCCAGGGGCAGCAGATCTTGTTATGTTGTCACACACAACAGGTTCTCTGTCCGGGGGAAGCAGAGGCCAGGGAGAGGGAGTGGAGGAGGAGGAGGGCTGATGTCTCTCTGGAGAGCAGGCAGGTCCAGGGGCAGTGCGGCTCCTGAGAGCCACCGCTGACAACCACAGGAGCCGTATAACCAGACTGGGAGTGACATGTTGGGTTTTTCCATTTTAACGGCACCCTTCCGATCACCAGCAGAGAAGGAAAGCATGAAGTTTACTCTGGCTTCACTGTGGGCTGTCGGAATAGCAGGACCTGCGAATGAACAGAGAGAGAGAGAGAGACAGACAGAGAGAGAGACAGAGAGAGAGAGCGAGAACGAGAGAGAGAGATTATATTTGGACTGAAATTCTCACTCCTCTGAAAATATCACGATACGATGTATAGACTAGCATTCATGGCACAAGCGAGATAGATGGAGAGAGAAATGAATTTGCAGTAACTGCAGCCAAATTAACTGTAAGTTGACAGACATGTGTCCTGTGGTATGTTTGACCTTCGACCTATGAGAGGCGAAGCAGGAAGTGCATTCAAGTCAGCAGATTTGAGCCCTCAGTCAAGTCAGTGCTGATTGACAGGTGAAAACACACCCGAGGATGTGTTACGATCCTCAAACTCCTAGAGAGGAAGAGAGAGAAAAAAGCTGAAGAAACGAAGAGAGGAGAGGAGGAGGAACTATCAAACATCATAAAAAACCTCTGAGTCAGCTCGTCGACCCAAATCTCCACACCGCGCCCGTAAAGGGGACATCTGGTGACAACCTTCACAGCGCGGCGTGTGTCACAGCTGAGCTGCGGTTGACAGCGGCGTCACACAGACCCCGGCTCTGCAGGAGCGCTTCAAATTTACGACGTGGTAACAACGCTTACACACACCACCAGTACAGCTCCTTTACTCAGCCAAGGCTGGGGGCTGGGGGGGCCTCTCGGCCTTACCGCAGGATACTTCCACGTAAAAACCTGCGGCTGCATATAGCTGTCTACCCTGACGCCTGACGAAAAAACGACCCAGCATACTTCCCCTGTGCGGTAATTCGGTTCTTGGCTGGCATTGGAAAGCCCAAATGCTCCTTTTATTACCTTCATCCTGGAGTTTGGCATCGACGGTCCCTTGCCACGCCTAAACTGTGCCTCAGCTACAGTACTGCAGGGTGAGTGGGTTGAGGGAGTGGTGTCGACATCTTCAGGTGATGGATGCAAATGTCACAGAGGTCCTTCCCCTGAGGACTCATCCCTGCTTCCCCACCTCACTTCGCTTTACTATCCCAGCTCCTGTTCTGTCTTCCAGCCTTTTCCGTTCTGAGGTGACCTCTCACATCTGTGCTCTGGGACTTCACCTCGTCCTCCGCCTTCTCTCCTTCTCTCCTTCTCTCTGTCTCGTCTCCTCGAGGCATTTTCCTTCGTTTTCCATTCATTCCGGAATCGGGATCCAAGGATCCACCTGGTGCCACAGCAGACATCCTAGCCCAGCCAGGAAGGACTCCTTACCCTCTCTCTCTCTCCCTCCCTCTGTCTCTTTCTTTCCTCTCTCCCCACTCTCTTTCTTTCCTCTCTTCTCACTCTCTTTCTTTTCTCTCTTCTCACTCCTCTCTTCTCTCCTTTTTTACTGTTTCCCTCTCTGCTGCTCTCTCTCTCACACCCCCTCTACATTTCTCTTCTTCTAGTCTTCCAAGTGCTCTCTCTTCTCCCTGCTTTGCTGTGTCTCTCGCGGGGCCAGTGCTTTGTTTATTTGTTTTACTATACCTCCAGAGAAAGAAAGAGAGGCAGCACTCCTGAGCTTTCAGGCGTTCTGAAGAGGAGAACAGAAGCTCGCATCGAAAAACCAAAGGGTTCCTGGACTGGGACCAGGGCCCGTTACAGTTGCGCGAGCTTCAAGAGCGACCCTGAACATTTCTCTCCTATCAATCCATCTTTCCTCACTTGTATTCTGGCGGCAGACATTAAAATGACTGACAGTTTTTATCATTCATAACAGCTGGACAGTCTGCACAGCTCCAGGGTACAGCTTTAAGAGGCTTGCGTTGGAAGTTCCGAGTCCTCCGATGGGGACTGTTGGTGTGGAGAAGGGGGGGGGGGGGGGGGGGGGGTGCACTAACTCACAGTGCACGGAGAGAAAACAGGCCCTGTTGATACAGTCATTTGAGCCAACTGGATAACACATTAGGCACTCGCCTGGTTAACAGGGGTCTGTGCTCCTGTCCAGCTGTGCATGCGGCCAACAAAACCACACTGGAATAACACAGCCAGCGACCCCCTAATAGATATTGCCTTGTCAAGGGGAAGTCATTTTTACCTGAGGAGAGCGCTAACTTCTTTATTAGCAAGTCAGCTTTGTTTAGTGAGTCGGTGTTAGCTTGCGAGGTCATCGGTGGAGGCGTGGGTTGGATTGCAGGCGCAGCGTCTGACATAATATCGTGAGGAAAGCTGTTTGGGTCCATGTTAGCCCACCTGTGTTTTTCTTTAGCACAAGAGTCCCATTCTCTGGCTACGTCTGGCCGGACATGTCGAAAGTTCAGAGGTCATTTTCAGGCTCATATGGTCCTCGAGTCAGCCCACTGTTGACTTCTCCCTCAACCTCACTGCTCTGATAGCTCCCTACTCTCCATCCTCTCCCCCTCATCCTCCAGCCCTCTTGTCATCGCTCACTTTCTTCTCCATGAGATTTTGCCGATCCAGCAAATCCTTCTACATGGTTCTCCTCTTTCTCCTCTCAGAATTTCTCTCTTTGTGGAACCACAGAAAGAACATTCCATGATGTAGTGACACCTACAGTGCTGGGGATGCTGGCATGTCAGTCCTGCCACCTCAGAGACAAAATGAAATTGTCTGGAAATATTGTTGTTCACAGGATTCTGCTGCTCAGCCACCCTTGTCAGCACCACAGGATCTGATGTCCGTCTTTGCCATCCCCACATCCATCTTTCAGGGTAGCACCTACCTTCGCTCTTAAACATTACGTTTAAACAACACCTTAAGTTACTTTTGCAATTTTTCTTGATGAAACTGTCAATCTAGATCCCCTGCACATGTCCAAAAAAATCTCTTGACACCAGGTGTTTTCCATGTCACCCCCTCTCTCCTCTGTTCCTCTTAGATTAGATTAGATTAGATTAGATTCAACTTTATTGTCATTACACAGGTACAAGTCCAGGGCAACGAAATACAGTTAGCATCCAACCAGAAGTGCAAAACAGTTATTAACAACAGAATATAATAATATGGGTATACTCAGAATATACATATTATGAACAGTATAGACAAAATATACAGGGTATGTACAGATTCAAATTAGACAAGCAGAAATTACCGGGTAGCATGTATATACAGCCCACAGAAGTGGACTTACTGTGGAGTTCTGGCGTGCCTCTTCTCATCTCTGCACTTCTGTAACCCAATCACATCACAACAGGAAGGAACATCAGCAGGATGCAGGAACAAATAAAGCCTCTGTCATCCACGAGAGCTGTGCTGGGGCATGTCTGACAAACATATACATCTGTCTTGTACCTTTTAACAAGTAGATGATGGATTCTTGGGAGTGCCTTGCTTGACTTGCAGCCGGCATCATTGTAAGGTCTGCAGGCAAAGAACACAATGAAGGGGAAAATGATTTTTTTGTTGTTGGTGGAACACCATGTTTGTTGCTTACAAACTGTCTCCATTTTTTAACGGAGAGAGCTGGCGGACATGAACACTCGTAAAACAGCTTGTTTTTGCTTGGTCAGGTCTAATAAAACTAAGAGCCTAAAGTCGACTGCCTGTTTTTTTCCTTTTAATCAGGCTCTTATTAAGAGCTTGCAGAATCTGTTGCTCATTACAACTTTAACACTCTTGAATTAGCCTGCTATTAGGATGGCTAGGGCAGAACAACAGAATGATAACTCAGAGGGGATGGATCAGCTGATATAGTTCAATAGAACTGTCTAAAAGGTTACAGGAGTTCATTCCAGATTGATTAGTTCAGAAGATTGGATTGTGAGTGGGATATTGTAGCAGGAATATTATATTTGAATATTTCTTTCTTGTAAGTCGCTTTAGATAAAAGCGTCTGCTAAATGAATAAATGTAAATGTAAATTTGTTCACTCTATTTAACCTTCTCCCTTTCGGAGGACAAGCACAAGGCAGTCAACCAATGACTTAAAACAGGTCATGCTGCTCAAAGCCAGCAAGATTTAATCAAGATTTGACAATGATGGTTTGAACATACCTGACATTCTTCCCCTATCTTTCCATCAGGGTTAGCTATGGTGCATTATGAAGTACAGTAGGTCTAAACTGTCCCACCTGCTCTGACATTATTCCCTCTAAGCCACGCAGGAATGTCTGACACAATGTTTGCGGGTGAGTGGCTCTCACCGTGAGGGTCCTTCTCCACCATCTCCCCGGTGATCTCTGCGTCAACACCCCAGCGCTGACGATCTTTTGCTTTATCTGAGCGAGCACAGATGGCTTGTTCTGATGCTAAACCTGTTAGCCTGAACACTTGCAGTGTATGGAAACACTGTCATGACGACTGAACTCAGACAGACGATTCAGACGATTAACAGATTTGTACGTGTGGAAATGTCGTTGTTATGACTTGGCAAGTAAGAGTTATATCTCCCCTTAACTACGGGGAGATCATGCAGAACAAAACACAGCAAACTGAGACGTGTTTCTATTCAAAGAAACGACCCAAATGAGATTCTCACCAAGTAAAGCTATATTTTCTCAGTTCCGAATCTTGTGAAGTGAGTCCCCTTAACAATGAGGCAATTATGCAGGAAGACAGCTCTGTTGAAATGTGCTGTGAGGTGGGGTTGGCAGAGGCCGTCTGTCTACCAGTGTGTGTGTGTGTGTGTGTGTGTGTGTGTGTGTGTGTGTGTGTGTGTGTGTGTGTGTGTGTGTGTATGTGTATGTGGGGAGGGGAGGGGGGGAGAGAGAAGAAGCCTGTTACTGTCATAACCCGGAATAAAAAAAAGAGGATTTCCTGGAAACAAAGAGATGAAGCTTGCCATCCATTTTAACGCCAGAGGGAGGGGGATTTTTTTGGGGAGGGGGGGGGGGACTTTTCTCCAAGGTGGCACAGGCTCACAGGAACCAGCCTGGCTCCTCACGTCCTGTACCATTGCCTCATTTCTGAAGTGAGTCATCTGAGGCCATCCGGCTCGCTGCACAGCCAGGGAGTGAGACGCTGCTCTGGACTGGATGAGTGAGCGAGAGTACTGGAGGGCATCTTCCTTCCCAAACAGAGCTGATGAGGTGCTTGGAGTTCTCTCCCAAACTCAATGAGTCATTCTTCTGGACAGGATGCCAAGACACAAAAGCCCATTAGATCGCTGGCCACTGAAACCAATTCAAAAGGCTAACTGGCTAATGAAGTTGCTGAGGTGATCTTGTGTAGGTAAGAAGTTAGACTCCATTCGACCATCTGTGTCTCTGCATGAACGGCTGTGCTGCTCAGGTGAGCTAGACTTGGGCTAAACCTCGGCAGGTCGAGGGGCCTTAGTGAGCACAGCCTCTGTTTGTCCTGTGAGGCCCCGTGTCCACATCCTGCATCAGCACACCCAGCTACTGTCTGTCCACATTTGTTTATTGAGCAGAAAATGCAGTCATTTCTCAGACACCCGCGCTTTGGGTCATTAGTAGTGTGTGTGTGTGTGTGTGTGTGTGTGTGTGTGTGTGTGTGTGTGTGTGTGTGTGTGAGTGAGTGCGTAGGTGAGTGTGAAGACGCACACTGTACACCCCCTGACACTTCTTGCCCAATTCAGTAAGTCACACCAAGCTCTTTATGCACACGCCCCCCCCAATCATAATAATATCTGTCAAGGTTTGAGGACTGCATGCCACTGGTCCACTTCTGGATTCCCTTAAAGAAAGTAAACATGTTCAACGAGATAAACCTGGCTGAAAGAATTCACAACAAATAGTCTTGTCTTCTCTTAGGTGGCCAGAATGTGGCTCATGCCATTATGAATTTGAAAATGTAAATACAGAATTTGAAACCCACAGAGAAGATGTGTTTCTGTGCATCATTAATCTATGAAAACTCAACATATTCTGTGGTGGAAGGAGCCATATGTAAAATATAGGCAACCATCTTTTACTACAGAGAGAGAGATTACAGGTTTATCTCCTCAACAATATTTTCTAAAGTTTACAGTTTGTCTCCAGGGTCAAGCTGTATATAAAGTGTCAGACTTCCAGGACTGAAAACGCAGAGAAAACGTTGAGCTTTTTGCCCAGGAGTCCCAAGTAGACAAAAACTGTAATTAGTCACTCTCACGCCAGGACAGTTGAAACTCATTTGACGTATTGGTCTCCAATTATTTCATCACTGACAGCCAATAGGGGTGCACTTCTCGAGTTAACTAAATAAACCCAGAGGAGACCGCCCGTTTGGGTGACAGATAGGCACACTGGGCCAGTGTCAGTCACGCTTGATTGAACGCACTTGTCCTTACTTTCAGCGGTGCAGCACTTCGGTTGAGAAAGAGGGAGAGAGAGAGAGAGAGAGAGAGAGAGAGAGAGAGAGAGAGAGAGAGAGAGAGAGAGAGAGAGAGAGAGAGGGAGAGGGAGAGGGAGAGGGAGGGAGGGACAGAGAGAGCGGGAGAGGGAGAGAGGGAGAAAAAGAGAGAGGAAGAGAGAGAGGGAGGGAGGGACAGAGAGAGCGGGAGAGAGGGAGACAGAGAGAGAGATTGAGAGAGAGAGAGAGAGAGAGAGAGAGAGAGAGAGAGAGAGAGAGAGAGAGAGAGAGAGAGAGCACAAGGGGAAGGCTCCTCCGCTCAGTCCGGTCATTCAGGGCTGCTTGAGAAGGCGTCTCTCGCAGCTTGGAAGGGATAGGGATCTAATCATTCTGCACGGCCAGGCTTTACGTTTTGTGTGTCATTTCTCTTGGAAATGCACTTGAGACGTTAGCTGAGAGTTAAAAGCAAAACATTGCTCGGATATTTATGTTTGGGAGGCAAAGACTCGCAATCAAATTAGTGATGAGTTTGAACCGTGTTGGAACTTTGACAGGCAGCGTTTTGGACTTTCTCGTGAAGTGAAACCATGTTTTCTTTCCAGCACACATAGTTAGAAGTGCAATAAGAAAGATCATCGTTTTGGTTGTATTTTCCCTTTTTATCAGGCTTTTGACACACTTGTGTGCAGACAAACTTGCTCTTGGAAGAATAAGGACACTGACTTATAATGCGAACCCAATTTCCAAGCGTTGCTGTTCTCCCCGAACACGTGCATCTTTACAAGCTTCACCCGTTATGACAACCGGCAAACAAGGGTGTCTGCAACCATGTTAGGAATTGATCTATTTTGACAAGACGCAAAAAAATGCACGCGTTGAAGATGTTTCTTTTTAGTGTTCTGACGAGTTTACTGATGTTCTCCTCTTCCACGCGAGGCCATCAGATGTCGTGGGAGAACTGGAACGAGAACTTGCCCAACCGGGCGAATGAACTGGACAAGACATCTACACAACCTCATATCGTCTTCATTCTGGTGGATGATCAAGGCTTCCGGGACGTGGGATACCACGGATCCGAGATCAAGACCCCGACCCTGGACAGGCTGGCAGCTCAGGGGGTGAAACTGGAGAACTACTACGTCCAGCCGCTCTGCAGCCCTTCTAGAAGTCAACTCATGACTGGCAGGTGAGTTTCTTCCATCCAAATCTTTGATCCACATTTGGATAAAGGTATTTGTCTGTTTACATAACGAGATCTATCCATGTCAGTGGCATCACAAGCTGGTGGGACATAGTCTAGCCCAGTTGATCATCATTGCAACAGAAAATAATAATGTGTTCAATTCCAATTTGTTCATAGCAGATACATGAATTATTAATTAACACTTTAGTTATAGTCTTATGAGGTATTCTAATGAGGTAACATTAGGTCAACATCCAAGGTCATTATTGTAATGACGCACCCAAAAAACAATACTGGTGAGTGTGCACCGGTGACTACTCTGATAGACCAGAGCATCTAAAGCCCAAAGCCTTGCTTTTGATGGCGTAAGCAGCAAAGATGCACCCTGCCACTAACTACTTCTGTTTGCAAGCTGTGCAAGTCTCAGCCTTTATCTCCCCATCTATCCACCTTATTTGGATTCAGCAGCAAGTGTCTTCCTTCTCCCCCCAGCAACCACCTTATTTGGGTCCAGCAGCAGGGAGAGATACAGACAGAGAGCGAGGGAGTGTGGGGGTGTGGGGGGTGGTGGTAGGGCATGATTGAGAGGGGCTTGATTGCGGTTTTTCTTTGTAGTCTTTCCCACGTCAGCGTTTTCTGATCCCTCCATTTTCCGGGGTTCCAGGAGTTGGTCTGGGGGGCGGGGAGGGTGCCTGCAACATCTGTTCCACTCCTCAGGAGACAGGAACATGACTGGGGCACCTCTCCTGGCAGCTGGCTGGGGAGAGAAGGAGAGGAGTGCCCCTCCGACTCCCTCTGCTCCAGCCCTGGTCTGCTCTCCCAGCGGTAGAGATGTAGTGGTGCACAGGAAAAGGGAGCTGGATAGTGAGTTATGTTTCCAGACTCTTCCTGAAAGTGGGGGGTGGAGTGTTTGGGGTTGATGCCAGGCTGCAGCGGTCCAGCTGGGATTCAAACTAGACGCTTCACCTCCCCGGTCAAGATTAGAATTCGAGGAGAGAGTGTGCAGTGTTTGTTCTGTGTTCATTAGTGGGAGTGCACAAGTGTGTGTCTTCATGATGTGTGTGTGTGTGTGTGTGTGTGTGTGTGTGTGTGTGTGTGTGTGTGTGTGTGTGGGGGCCTATCTGAGGGTTGTACGTGTAAATCTCAAAGGCAGATGACTAGCTCAAGCATTTTATTGTCATGTATAGCGAACGAACCATCCTGGATTCGATTTCCATCTCATGACCACAGCAGATGTTCACCACTGTCTAGTGTGCGATCCATTCCCTCGGAGCATTTAAACGTCAAAAACGTCTGTGTTTTTCCTTCTTTGTGTGTCGGGCCTTGAACCCTGAGCTGTTTGGCATGGCAACCACTCGAACATATCTCCTCAGCTCTCAAAATCAACATTTTGTTTATTGTAAGTCATGTTGCTGGACTACTTCGTGTACCAGGTTCTCGCAAACGTCAACACATGGACTGGTTTCTTTGGCTCATTAATATTCTGATTTATCCAGGGGGGTTGAAGCACTCTTGACAGGTGAAAATAAACATCCTCATGGCCTAGAGCACAGGCACATGTAGGGTCAAGGTTGGGTCAGTTCTCTCCTTTTTGGTCTGAAGGGACGTGATGTATGTTGTCTGGTGGCTCTACTTTTTTTTCTTTATTTTTTACAATGGTGATGAAGAACTGTATTAGACCTCATCCGCTGTTCCAGCCAGATTACTTCACTATACCACAAGTGGGAAAATGAGAGGAAGATGTTAACGCGATAACAAGCATTCAGAGTTGAAACGGCTAACCAAAAAAGCCCAAATGGGAGATTGCTGACTGAGAGACTTCATCCTGCAGACTGTCTGTTGTTCAGTACAGCTGCTTCGAAGGGCAAAATACACATTTTCAAGGTGTTGCCCCTCATCTTTTCCCACCTCTGCCAGTTTTTGTCACCATCATTCACTTAAAGTGAATATCGGGAGGTTTTTAACCATATGAGAGACATTAATGGCAGAGGATTACTTTGAATTTACCCATAGTATTAACTCTGTATCGCTGGTGTCGTCCCAGTCTCCCTCTGCCCCCTCCTTCCCTGTAACACAACACCTCCCCACTGTGGAGAGGCCTTGCTGCCTCACACACCCCCTGCCTCCTGGCCTCACACTCACAGACCCCCTGCCTCCTGGCCTCACACTCACAGACCCCCTGCCTCCTGGCCTCACACACACACACCCCCTGCCTCCTGGCCTCACACACACAGACCCCCTGCCTCCTGGCCTCACACTCACAGACCCCCTGCCTCCTGGCCTCACACACACAGACCCCCTGCCTCCTGGCCTCACACACACAGACCCCCCTGCCTCCTGGCCTCGCTGCCTCACACACAAACCCCCTGCCTTCTGGCCTCACTGCCTCACTCACAGACCCCCTGCCTCCTGGCCTCACACTCACAGACCCTCCTGGCCTCGCTGCCTCACACACAAACCCCCTGCCTTCTGGCCTCACTGCCTCACTTACAGACCACCTGCCTTCTGGCCTCACACACAGATCCCCTGCCTACTGACCTCGCTGCCTCACACACAGACCCCCTGCCTCCTGGCCTCACACACAGACCCCCTGCCTCCTGGCCTTGCTGCCTCAGACACAAACCCCCTGCCTCCTGGCCTCACACTCACAGACCCTCCTGGCCTCGCTGCCTCACACACAGACCACCTGCCTTCTGGCCTCGCTGCCTCACACACAGACCCCCTGCCTCCTGGCCTCACACACAGACCCCCTGCCTACTGACCTCGCTGCCTCACACACAGACCCCCTGCCTCCTGGCCTCACACACAGACCCCCTGCCTCCTGGCATCACTGTCTCACACACAGACTCCATGCCTCCTGGCCTCACACACTGGCCTCGCTGCCTCGCACACACAGATCTCCTGTTTCCAGGCCTTGGTTGTCCGCTCCCGGTGATTCGTGACCTGACGGCGGCACGCAAGACTGACCCGAGCATTCGAGCGATCAGAGGGCTTCTCTGAAATGTGTATATCAGTCCTCACTTCTTCAGGAGAGCAGCAAGTCTGTAACTGAGAAGACATGGACAGATCAGAGGGAGCCTCTGTCCTCTGTATAGCAGTGAAACACTTGATCCTAGGGGCACCTTGGTGGTTCCTTGGGTAGAGCGTGTGCCACGTAGGCTGAGGCCTCACTGCTACCTTACTGCTGGAGCCCTGGTTCAGTTCCAGCCTGTGCTCTTTTCGGCATGGCTTCCTCTTTCCCTCTCCCTGCCTTTCCTGTCTCTCTCACTGTCAAAATGGATAAGAAACGCCTCAGAAAATGCCCCCCCCCAAAATACACTATATTACCAAAAATATTTGGTCACCCATCCATCTGATCATTTGGATGGGTGACCAAATACTTTTGGTAATATAGTGTATATTTTAAAGAGTGTGCCCTTGAACCCTGAGGGGAGCAGGGGAAGGGACTGCCGTACTATCTGGCCTCCCAAACTGGATCATCTCATCTCGACCTCAAAGGTGTGCGGGGAAGATTGGAGGCTGCGGCTAAACTGAGGCGTTCTGAGCGACTGTAACTCTACGAAGCTGTACTGTACTCGCAGGCCTGCTTCATAGAGTTATGCTAACTAGAGGGCAGAGGTTGCTTTTTCTGGCAGTGGCCATGCAGTCCTTTTTAAAAGCAGAAGAATGCAGACTATGTCTGGGAAATGCTTGTGTGACGGAGTGAGACAATGCTTGGTGCTCCAGACCAGGTCTTTTTTGGTGAGGGGGGGGGGGGGGGGGGGGGTTAATTGCCTCTTCAGATTGCAACTTCAGACAGGTGGTTCAGATGATGGAATTTGCCGGAGAAGTTTTGTAAACACACTTCTGGCATGTCCAGATATGAGCATTTTTCGGCGCTGGGACGACATGATGGACGTGCCCAGACACAGCAGACATGCTGCGTCTGCTGAAACTTCTCTTTGTGGGACAGGAGAATGAAAGATCTGCAACAACTGACACGTGATTCTTTTGGCAATGGGGCTTCACTCCTCCACACTACAGTCTGCAGGCTTTCTAGGTTGCGTAACAACCCCACAGCTGTTTGTAGCTGTGAAAATTCTTCAAGTACGTACTACTGTACTGTCCTACATTCAGACTTTAGACTTCAGTGTGTTACCGCTATGGGAGTAACGTTCATAAACCTGGTTGAATGAAAAGATCGACTTTTACCAGTTCTAGCGACAGGCTTCACCTGTGTCCATAGACCCTCTCTTTCCACAGGAACGGACCCAGTGGTTGCACTTGACGACCTGCCAAGCAGGGGAAAAGTCGTTGTGAGGCTAAATCAAATGTAGCTATCTCAGGCTTGCATCTCTGAAGACCTGTCCTCCGTCAACAAACAAAAGATTAGGAATGTGGCCTCTGGATCCCTGCGGGGTTCCAGGCGGAGCGGAGAAGATCGCCAGCGCGGATAAGAACAAGGACATCCAAGAGCACCCCTGTGAGACTGAACACTGTGCTGCTGTGGGCCTGATCGCTGTGGCTTGGACGTCTCGTCCTCCTTCTCTCTCCAGCGGGCTGTCGTCTCATGTCTCTCGCCCACCTTCAGCTTCTCCCAGGATCTGTCTCTCTCTTCAGACAGATCCACTCTCCACCTCCACACGTTCCCCTCTCCCGATGATGACTCGTTTAAGTGGGTGGTTGAGACAGTGAGCGTTTTGATGGAAGAATTTGAAGGGTGGGGGGGGGGGGGGGTCACAGAAGCCGAAGGTGAGGGTGTGGATCCCGAACACGAGGGAAGGAATCCGCGGTGCTCCGGTGAAGGTCGAGGCGTGAGGGGAAAGGTCGGACGAGCGCCAAGGGAGAAGGAGAGGAGCGAGGTTGCGAGGCTCTCCTGGCTGGGCAGGGTGGGAGAGGAGAGGAGGGGAGGGGAGCAGAATGAGAAAGTGAGCCACATCGCTTCAAGGCTGAATGTGATTAGCTGCAGAGGGCCTGCTTTATTCACACCAGATGTGGGGAAGACGTGGAGCTCTTTAACATGGCTTGGCCCCGGTCCTTGGCCAAAGCGAGGGTTTGGAACTAGACGTCAGTCTCTGTGGCGGTGTAGTAATAGTGGTAGTAGCGGTAGTGGCAAATGGCTCTTGCCTTGCGAGACCTGTGTGTGATTGCTGGTGATTTGTGTAATGGAGTGTGTGATTTTTGCCGGCTTTGTGGCTGAACAGTTGTGTACACAAACTGGGGCGATATTGTGATTAAAGAGGTGTTTGAGATTGTACAGTAACTTCAATCTGATTTGGCCCTGAGTTAGACCCTAACCCATTTACCTTACATTACATTTGCATGTATTCATTTAGCAGACGCCTTTATCAAAGCAACTTCCAAGAGAGAGCTTTACAAAAAAGCATCGGTCACTGATCATAGCAACTTGATAGACCCCAAACATAGCGGGTTAATAGATTATCAGACCATTGTGAGAAACCAACAAGTGCCAGAGGGAAGACCCACAAGAGCATTCAGTCAAACAAGTTACATTTAAATGATGATAATGGCGAGTGGGAGTCTTGCTTCTGTTCATGGCGTCGGACCAAGCTTTTGTTGGATGTCGGAAGCAGAGATGGCCCACCTTTGACCCTCGACCTTCGAACCCTAGTGGCCTGTCGACGCCTCGCAGGGTTTTGAAGAGAGTCTTTAAATCAGCTCTGGAAGGATGTTGGGAGGAGCGGAGTTGGACGGACCCCATCTCAAACACGGCGGTTATTCCAGTCACCGCTTGTAAAAAGCCTCATAAAGGCTCAGAAGCGTCCTTCAACAACACCAGACACACCATCAACGTCGATGGTTCCCCTCGGAACCCCTTCCCTTATCTCAGAGAGGAACAGCAGGTTCCTCCGGAATGCATGGAGTTCCTGCCTGTACAAATCACCGTTAGAATCCTGACGTGCGATGGTTGATCTGGTATGAAGACTGAAAGCATGCACTCCTAGACTTCGTCATCACGTGACCTTACACTGCGTGAGCTCAGCCCAGCTGCTATTTTATCATTTATTTTGAAAGACAAATACAAGTAAAGGTTGAAGTGTTTCACTTGGACTGTAACGGAATGTATACCAGTGATCAAAGTAGATGAAAGGGCAGAAAACGTTCTATGACCATATGAGGGAAGGCAAAACACAAATGGCCTATGGCTTGTGAAGAAGGTTGGAAGGATGCCTTGTGATGGGAAAACCAACCGTGGTAAAAATGTTTACTCTGCAGTTTGCATCTGGACGCAGGATTTAACCTTAAAGACGTCCGTTGCGTTGCCTGTGTAATATACTGAACACAGGCAGTTGGGTTAGCAAGGTGAACAAGTTCAGCTCTGTCATTGTCAATGCGCTGTGCCAGAATCCCATGGACTTTCCCAGAGCTTGATTGTGTGTTCGCTGTGTGCGTGCGTGTGTTTATCCAGGGACAGATGTGGCTTTTCTCTTCCTGCCCAGCCTGGTATTAGATCACCATACCGCTGGATTTATATTGCACAGTTTAATAACATGCAGTCAGAATAACAATGAGGCCTCTATCTCCTTGCATGTTTGTTGTGGGGTAGCGGAAGCCCTCTCCGTCTCCGTCTCCACATGAAACGCACACGACCATTAGCATTCCCTTCATTTCACATTTGTTCATATCGGTCGTGCGTCACGTCTTCGGCCTGTATCGCTGCCCTCTGGGATCTTCGTCAAGTGGGGGAAAAAAAGCTGAAATTGGATTTCAGGTTTCGCCACTTAAATGTCGACACTCGTGCGTCCGGTGATTTTCGAGTCGTTTAAACCCATGCGGTCCTCTTTTCACGCCTCCTTGGAAACCTGCCCCCCCACCCCCCCCCCCCCCCCCACCACACAGATGTTCTCACCTAAAAACACATTCGATAGGAACGTCGGTGATATTCACCCCTGTTCCCTGCCAGGCAGGTCATCCCTCAGGTAAACATCCCTCGCTGATTGAGAGAAGCTCTCTAAAGTAAACCTTAACGAAGCGGGAACTCTCCTTGTCCGGGGGTGTTGTGAGCATTGCTACCATGGCGACAGGCATCAAGGCACATCTGCCATGCAGGGGTGGAGGGAGGAGCCTCAGCCTCCAGGCATGCTGTTCTGGAGAGGGGGCGAGGGGGAACCATTACCTTCTTAGCTGGCTCTCTCTCCCAGGGCCCATTAGCTAATCCCCATGCTGTCATTTTATATGCAAACTCTACACACACCCGCATAAACATGCAGAGATGGCAGTACATTTACACGCTTATGATGCATTCATGTATGGATACAGGCAAGTATGTAGACGTACACTATTATCCAGACGTCGTTTTGCAAATCCTGGCATGCGTCATTATGACAGGTTGATGTCCTGTCCAACTCAAGTCATTAACATTCATTTGGAAGCCTTCAAGAAGGTTCCAACATTTCATCAAACTGTTTTAGTACTTTTCGGTTCCTCCAGTTAAGGATTAACCGGCACTGTTGAATAGATTTTGTTGTTAGCTATAGAAACCGATGTAATATTAAGGACAATTATGTCTGAAAAGGTCTTCCTACAGAATATGCTAGAACACACATGTATGTCAGTGTGTGATGAAGTTATCATGTGGTGAATGGTTGACGCTCTCAGGATTAAACTAATTCCATTAGCACGCTGCGCTCTCCCACATATCACTTTGAAAGTCAAGGAAACTTAGACCAAACCGAACCCATAAATTACGTACAGAGCAATGACCAACCCAGCTGTGGTGCGTGGAGGGCCGTGTGTGTTTCTGTGCACGTGTCTGTGGGAGCCTGAAGAGCCTGGGCAGGGCCACGCTGCCTGCCGTACCTCCACATCTCAATGTGGAGCAAGCAACAGGTGTGAGTAGTGACCTCTGCTGGCAACTAAAGAGAGAGGGAGCAGGGTTAGAAAGAGAGGGAGAGAAGGTAAGAGAGCGGTGTTTGCCTTCTTGCTTTCTCTAAAAGCAGAGGAAAAGATCCAGGCAGAGTTGAAGTCAGCCCTCACCCCCCCCACCTATGTAGACGCCTTTCGAAAGCTCAGGTTGACTAGAGTTTGAGCCAAGACAGGCTGTCCGCCTATAGACACCAGAGGCCTCTTTAAAAGACTGCCTTGCCAGCCATAGGCAGTGAAACTAGAAAAAGCTCACTACGTCACTGTATGTAAATGTAACTTGGCTCTATACGTTGGATAACTACTGAACTTCTACAGTGGCTCCTTATGATTGATGGCTGCTGAATAGCCTATGTGGTAATAGTTTAGTATAGACATTGGGCATATACATTGGGTATAGACGTTTAGACTCACATTAGGCCTCTTGTTTTCTTGTGGATCCAACCATTCATATAGAACATTTCCGCTGGGTCTGAATTTTCTCAACCTGTGTTTTTAAACAGCATTTCAAAACCAACTTATTTTTCACTGTCAACATGGCCGTAGCATTAAAGCATCTTTGTCAGCTGAAGGTCACCACTTTATGTCCTTCGTCCTCCTCAGTAGCAGGTTACTGTTACTCTGGGAAGAACTCTAGTTCTACCAACACTTCCTCTGCCATATTGGTCTTGGACATCTCCTGTTCATTGTGGACTTATGTTGCCAGGTTCATGTTGCCAGGTTGTACATGGAACACTTGAGGTATCTGTCTGTTCCAAACCGGCTTGCCTTGGACCACATCCATTATAATTAGAATGAATAATTCACAGTAGAAAACTTCTATACAGAGCATTTTCTGTTCAGACTAGTAGTCTGTGAAAGAGTACGTTGTGCAAGTGGGGAAAAAAAGTAATCTGACAATTTGCTAATTTATAAAAGGATACACTTTAAAGGGATCAGCATGGTCCTGGGACCAGTTTGGGTGTTTTTTTATTGAAAGTCATGCAGTAGCACATGAAAGGTTTTCAAAGATTCTCCTGCTCTGTTGACTTGTGCGATTAGTGGTGACCCAGTGGTAATCAGTAATAATCGTAAATTGCAGTTCAAACACTTTTAGGAAGTTGTGTAACAATATTTACTGTGTGTGTGTGTTATAGCCTGTTGAACACTCAGTACAACGCACTGCATTAAACTATACAATGGTCACATGGGGCTGAACCACATGGGGATGCTGTGTTTTTAAGCTCTTGATGACTTCCAGTGTGTCTGCCTTTGTAACCTTTTTCCCATCAAAGCAATTTGGATGTCTGTTCTTTGCCCTGCTTACATCCACCTGTCACCTGACTTTGATCCACAACGTCCCTTCTGTCTTCCAGGTACCAGATCCACACAGGCCTCCAGCACTCCATCATCCGAGCCAGCCAGGCAAACTGCCTACCCCTGGAAAATGTGACCTTGCCCCAGAAGCTGAAGCAGGCTGGCTATGCCACCCACATGGTGGGCAAGTGGCACCTGGGCTTTTACAAGCGCGGCTGCATGCCCACCCAGCGTGGCTTTGACACCTTCTTCGGCTCCTTGCTCGGCAGCGGGGACTATTATAGTCATTATAAATGCGACGGTCCAGGTATGTGTGGGTACGACCTCTACGAAGGGGAGGAGGCAGCCTGGGAACAAGACAGGGGCCTGTACTCAACCCTGATGTTCACCCAGAAGGCTGTCAATATCTTGGCCAATCACAACCCAAGGAAACCTCTCTTCCTGTATCTTGCCTATCAGGCAGTCCACTCCCCTCTGCAGGTTCCTGCACGTTACCTGGAACGCTACAAGTCTATCCCCAACCCCCATCGCAGGAAGTACGCAGCCATGGTTTCCTGTTTGGACGAGGCCATCCATAACCTCACGCGTGCACTGAAACACTACGGTTTCTACGACAACATGGTCATGGTGTACTCTTCGGACAATGGTGGCCAGCCATTTGCCGGGGGAAGCAACTGGCCTCTGAGGGGAAGCAAAGCCACGTACTGGGAGGGGGGCATCAGGGCGGTGGGCTTCGTCCACAGCCCCCTGCTCCTGAACAAGGGCACACGGTGCCGTGGGCTGGTCCACATCACCGACTGGTTCCCCACCCTGATCGGTCTCGGGGAGGGGACCTTGGACGAGGACCTGAACTTGGACGGGTTCGACGTGTGGGATGCCATCAGCGAGGGCCGGCCCTCCCCGCGCCAGGACATCCTCCACAACATCGACCCCATCTACACCAAGGCCAAGAACGGCTCCTGGAAGGCCGGCTACGGCCTCTGGAACACGGCCATTCGCGCCGCTCTCCGAGTGGGCCACTGGAAGCTCCTGACAGGAGTTCCCGGCTACAGCGACTGGGTGCCGCCACAGACCTTCTCCAATCTGTTGCTGACAAACCGCTGGCACAACGAGCGCGTGCGCTGGGACCGGGGAAAGTCCATCTGGCTGTTCAACATCACGGCCGACCCCTACGAGCGCGTGGACCTTTCCACGCGCCACCCGCACATCGTCAAGAAGATGCTAATGCGGCTGGCTCAGTACAACAGGACGGCGGTGCCGGTACGCTATCCGGCTAAAGACTCTCGCTCCAACCCGCTGTACAACGGAGGGGTGTGGGGACCCTGGTACAAGGAGGAACACAAAGACGAGGAAGACGAGAGGGAGATCAACCTCCTCACCAACCACCTGGCGAAGACGAGACGGAAGAAGAAAGCAAGGAAGCAGAGGAGGAAGGTGGACGATTCGGCTTTTTAGCGTCCGCTTTTTCATGACGCTTGTCGTTTTGTGATGGTGCTTTTTCTCAGGGACCGATGCACACAAACTCTGTCTGGCAGGACGGTTCTGGTTGATGGACTCTCTTGCTCATGTGACAGGTTTTCAAACTCAGTTTTTGCTGTAGGGAGACTCACAGAAATCAGACGTCCATTTGCCTCTTTTAGGATGAGACCCACTTTGATTGATCACTACTGTTAGCCTCAACAACGAAGACCTCAGATGTGTTAGGGCAGTGAAAGATTGTTTTATTTTTCTTATTTTTTTGCATGCTTGAACTTGTGACCTTATGATTGTTTATAGATTTATTACATTTAGGTATGAAGAAAAAATATAGTTAACATTTGCTGACAGCGACATTATTTTGTCGAAAGTGAAAGATCTAAGACTATAGAAAAAAATGAAATTAGTTGTTGATTGCAGTGTTGCTAGATATTATCACCAGTTGTAGGATTTGAATCTGAACTAGTGAGATGAGATTTACTTTTGTTTTACGAGCAATGTTCGTTTGTACTTTTAAATATCTTAACCTCCATAACCCCTCCTTTGGTCTGGCACCAGTCCAACGTGAATGTAAAACTAAACTAAATAAAATCCCCATGACAAAGATCTCTCTTTCTCCAACTCTCTCTCTTCCTCTCACTCAGTCTCTCTCTACCTCTCTATAGACATTTATTGACAGTTTTATCAGACCCCATTTTCTCATTTTTGGCTGCAGTCCATGCTTTTGGAAAGAGACAGGGTCTGTTGCACTTTCTTTGTGCTGGCGCGTGGCTACTTAGTACCTCTTTACTTTAGTTGGAAAATACTATAAAGCCAGTTTCACCACTGGGAGTGAGTTAACTCCTTTGATGCCGATGTTAAACATTTTGGGTTTATCGGTTTCAGCTCTAAAGCGGTGAGGATGGCAGTGTTTAAGGAGCAGAGTGAGGGGGATGTGAGCGGAAGAATCTGGTGACGGAGTGGTTAGGGTGTCAGACTAGTGATCAGGAGGTCGTCATTTCGATTCCTGGCTAAGGCAACGTGATGTTGTGTCTTTGGGCAAGGCACTTCACCCTACTTCCCTCAGGGGGAATGTCCCTGTAAGTTGCTCTGGATAAGAGTGTGCTAAATGACTAAATGTATAGTCTGCAGTAGGTGGGCTGGAGGACAGGGCTTAGACTAGAAGGCTGTATTATTTATTGACTTTTCTTGCCTGGATTTTTTCATAAACATGCGCACAAACATTTGATCACAGAGGTTCAACCACTAAAAAGAGAATTGTGGTTACTTTACTTGGTTGTAGGACTTAACTCAATCTTAGTAATTTTAATAGTCCATAATAGATTCCAAACAACATACCTTTGCACTCGTGTTTTTGTTGATGAGGGTTTCGTTTTGTGTGCTGACCGTCAGTTGGTTGTTTGTATAAAGAAAACTAGTGCCTGTTCATATTAGAAAAACAACTCGAACTTCTCTCCTGGGTATAGTACAGCTACAAAGTATATATTATTACATTTTTACTGCTACACATACAACATTAACTGTTATATCCTATCTATCTATCTAGTCCTAGTGGTGAAAGCAGTAAAGCAGCCATCCAGCCAGCGAGGCAGAGGGAAAGCACCCTGGCCTGAAGAGTAAAGTACTTCTCCCCCACCCAGACCACCCCTTGTCCAGAAATGTGCCGGGTGCCAAACCATGACCTCAGAGCTTCTCCATGTTACCCAGGTCTTCCAGCCCGACTGAGATGGTTCCCCTGCCTACAGTAACCATTTCCCTCCCCCCCACAACACCCAGCAGGTGAAGGGAGCTAATCGTATTATTTATGCTTTAGACTCTTCTATCTCTGAGTCTAGTAGGATTGAGAACTCATGGGAACCAGATTTTACGAGCAGTGCTGTTAGCCATATATTTGCTTGTATGAATCTCTAGGGGATTTTAAGCCTGCTAGATGGATAGAGTGTGATCGCTCTTTCTCGTGAATTTCGAAGGTTAAGCCTGGCTGCACCAACAAAAAGCTCCTTTTAAAAGGCAGTCTGGACAGAAGAACAGTTACAGGTATGGGTACCATGTGGCGTGGTGCATCATGGGAGACACCATTTTTATTTTGCTGCGTCCAATGGAATCATTTGGACCTTGGAAGATATTTACTCAGTCAAAGTGTTTAAGCTATAGCTGTCTGGAAATTCAGGACTTATGGGTAAAAAAAAGAAGAGTATCGGCAGCGAGGGAGTGATCTTTCCCACAGCCGAGTGGAATAAGACAATACGAGAAGCTTTCTCACTGCTGGGAAACATCATCCTTCACACAGAGTAATACGGAAGATTGGAAGTGTTGCAGGGTACAGAGAGACGGCCTTGATCTAGAACAGGCTGGGAAAGGGCGTCCTCTTTCATTCAACACTCCAGTGAACGGCTGCCCGTGTGGTTACGCTTTCCGCATGATCAAGGTGCGAATTAACCGAATTATGTTTAGCCTCAGGGAACCAAGGTACCTCCGCTGCCAAGAATGACATCTGAACACGATGAATCAGCGAAAACCTCCTGCTTGAAACCAACCTCTTGATGAGAGGAGAGATGTTGTCGAAATGGAATGACTTATAGGGGCCCGTAATCCATTACTGAGTGTCGTGTGAATGCAACCTAACTCTCTGGAACACATTTCTCAAGCCTGCATTCATATCTGGGCCGAGGGTGTAACATTCCACTGAGAAGAGGTAAGGTGGGTCTGAAGGGCTTGGACACCAGTAGGGGTGGAACTTCTCATGCTTTACAGTGGTGGACGAGGTCGCCACACCTAGGAAGTGACCTCAGGTCAATCTGTGACCTCAGTGTCACACACGCACACTTTGCAACACACACACACACACACACACACAATAGCATGTCCTGCCTGGCACTGTTCTGTTGTATTTACTGCATCCTCATCAAAACTATCAGTTATTTGATATTTAAACTGTGATATTTATACCCCATGAGGGGATGCTCAGTGTGTGTGTGTGTGTGTGTCATGTGTTTGTGATGTGTGTGTGTTTTCCATCACGTGTGTTTGTGGTTCTGCATGTGTTCTGATGAGCAGATTATTTTGGCTGGGAGTTCTTCCCCACCACCAGAGGAACAGACATGGGGATTTCCTGTAATGAACAATTTCACTCGTGCACAACGGGAACACTTCTTGGCAGTCAGAAGAGAGTTTGCCTCTCTCTCGCTTTCTCAGATTTCCCTCCCCACCTTCATTTTCTCCTCCCCATCTTCCTCCTCCATGTTTCTCCTCTCCATGTCTCTTCCTGACTGGGGATCTTCATATAGTCTGTCGTTTTGCTCCTTCCTCAACCATCTTCTCCCCATTTCTTCGAACCATCCTCCTTCCTGTCCTCTTGTGTTCATGTTCAGGCATGTGTGTGTGTGTGTGTGTGTGTGTGTCTGTATTCCAGCTGTTCTGTTGGTTGAACCTGACAACCTCTCTGCACTCCAACGCTCTAGGCTCCTAACCCTCTAATCCTGCACTCACCCAACCCTCCAACCTTTCTCCAATGGTTGGGGTGAGGGTTTGGCTTATAGCAGCAGCACTCTAATCCTCTACCCTCACAGTCCTCCAGCCAGCCCAGCCTTCCAGCCAGCCCAGCCCTCCAGTCCCCCACTCTTCCAGCCCTCCTACCCCTTGTCTCTAAGCCCTCAAGGCCCTAAAGAGCCATCCATCAGCAGCCTTCAGCCTCCACCCTCCCTGACCACACATCCCCTTTCAACCCTCTGAGGATTGAACCCAAGCCAGCATTACAGGATCCTCCTGTTGTCTCCGGCTGGCTCTCTCTCTCCCTCTAAACCAAACATATTTTGTCTGTATTTAGTATTTCCAGCTTGGAGCTTCTTATCAGATGTGTGTCTATACAAAAGATTTATCATGTGTTGTCAGATGGGTGGAAAGTAAATCTTTGATTCTTAGATAAAGTTCTGATGGGACAGACCTGGGAGCAGGTCAACTTTGATGAAGGATCACGGTAAAACGTCCTCAAGAGAGAAATCCTGTTTTCAACATTCAACAAATGTACAGGTTTAATGATGTTTTGACACGGTGATGTTTTTGCATTTTTTTTCGTGTTTTTTTTATCAACAGAACTGCAGGTTTGAGGCAAGTCCCGACCCAGACTACAACCACGGAACACACTGTACTAGAACATTCTACACTAAATGATGTCAGTGGTGACCTTATTGTTGACCTGAGCCATCCCTCAGCTGTGATCACTACCTATATATTACAGTGAAGAGCAGATCTTCGAACCGTGGAACCAGCCAGTGTCCCAAGGTGAAACAGGTCAACAGAAGATGTTTTCTCTTCCAGTGATGGAACCTGCAGCAATTCCCTCAGTTCTCCTCCACTAGTTGGCCCTTCCTGTTCCACACTGGAATTTTTGGGTTAATCCCTTTATGCACTTATGTAAACAATGCTAATTTATGTACTAAGTGTGTGGGCTCTGATATTCTGTGCACTGGTCAGATCGTGTGTGTTTAAGGAAGTGAATGTGTGTGTAAGTGTGTGTGTTCGTGCTCTCTCAACGCAGTGCCCTCCAGCTCCCCGTGGTGGAGGTGAATACCTGTGGTCCTTCAGCTGCAACCATAACTGACACCAGGTCCCCCCTCCCCTACCCTGAGCCGACCTTTCAGCCCCCAGACATGAAGCCCAGCAGCGGGG
The DNA here is from genome assembly GCA_030340665.1 of Neosalanx taihuensis. Lineage (NCBI taxonomy): Eukaryota > Metazoa > Chordata > Actinopteri > Osmeriformes > Salangidae > Neosalanx > Neosalanx taihuensis. Next base: position 4,401,295 of record CM059313.1, read on the forward strand.
CAGCTCCCTGGACACCTCCTCCCAACTCCAGCCAGCCTGGTCCTCTGGCAGTCAAGGTTTTCCTACAACTGGAGTTGTGGGGAGGGAGGAGGAGGAGGAGGGATATGGGGAGGAGAAGGGGGAGGAGGAAGAGGCACGCAGGGCTAAGATGTGAAGGGAGAGCGTGGAGAAAAGGGTGGGGTGGGAAACAAGAGTATGGAAGGTATAGAGAGAGGCAGAGAGGTAGAGCAATAGCAAAAAGAATGGTGGTGGGAAAATAGAGAGCGAGAGAGAATTAGAAGGTGGAAAAGGGAAATGTATAGTGGCCGTCCTCCAGAGATATTAACAGTACGGGAGCAGGCAGGATGGGAGAGAACAATCGCTTCCTCACCATTCCTCCCACATGGAGTCACATCAACCGTTCAGCTGTGCACCCTTCTCTGGCTCAGCCCCAACACTCTAATAACCTCCTTCCCCTCATCCCCTCTCTTTCTACACCACTAATGGGAGAAACAATTGGATAGGTTTACACTGGAGCGCTCTAACCTATCCACCTGCCACAGAGCTGTGTCTGTGAAGGAAACTGGAGAGATTGAATGCTGGCAATTCTTACTGTTGAGGTGGACAATAGTGGGCTGGAATTCCATGACTTAACCCTTAGTGATCTGATCTTCCCATTCTTTCCACTCCTAGGGTGTGTGTGTGTGTGTGTGTGTGTGTGTGTGTGTGTGTGTGTGTGTGTGTGTGTGTGTGTGTGTGTGTGTGTGTGTGTGTGTGTGTGTGTGTGTGTGTGTGTGTGTGTGTGTGTGTGTGTGTGTGTGTGAGGAGACCTTTCTGTGGAACTTTAGAGGCCCATTCTCTCCTGAGCTCCAGTGGGCTCTCATTGACCTTCACACAGAACCAGATGGCGTCCGAGATTAAACACTCTCTCACTCTTTATGTGAAGTCCACATGTTCTGAGTATGCCAGGGGAGAATGAAAAAAAATGTGCCGCCATTAAAGTTATTTGGTGAAATTTGTCTGGCTGGTTCCAGTGTTCATTTTAATAGTTACAAACCATCTGCTTGGGAGGTTGCTAGCTTGTCTGTTACCTCGGTGATAAAAGTGACACGTGGACCTTCTGATGCCAAACTGTCAATCACTCACAAACCGCTTTTGGCGTTGTGCATCGCAAATATGCATTTGTGCTGTCTAAATAACAGGGCCTGCGAACATATGGAAATGCATTCATATTAAATCTTGTATGAAAAAAACGCTTAATGTTTCAGGGTCGTTTTTCTTTTTATTATTTGAATTGTATAAATTAAGATATTTTGAAAAGGCCACAAAAGACTTTTGACTGACTTGCACTGTTTATCCACCATTGCATGATCCAGATTCTTTCCCCAGCAGGGCCAAGGCTTCTTCCAGGCTGGAAATTCAGCTCTGTGGGTGACAGTTCACTTAGCATGAAAAGTGATGTGCTCAGGACTGGCCGTTAGGGGTAGACTGTTTCCACCACACAGAACACAGGCACAGGCTGTGTAGCAGAGCCTGTATGTACCAGACAAGTACACAGGAGGGCGCTATAGTGACATTAAATTTGGGCACATCCCAACCTTATTATATATAGAATACATTGTCATGGTGACGGAAATGATCCTGATATAAATAGTCATTTTTCTTGCAACAGGAATGCCACAGATGCAAGGTTTTTCGGGGAGTGGCGGTATTGAATTTACCATGGGGACTGTAGTGTTGACATTGGGACAGTGAAACAAATATGTTGCATTTGACAACTCTGTCATGGCCGTGTCCATTTTGCTTGGACACAGTACTGAATAATACATGATCATGTCCCATGCCTGCATGATATGGCCTTTCTTGTCATCTCAGGGCAGAGGTCACAGTCAAAGATGACATCTGATGGACAGAAGGATGCTGAGACAGTCTTCACAGGCAAGCTCTCCGTGACTTACCCATGATTCTGGCTGCAGTGGGCTATCCTGTCAAAAAATTACCGTATAAATGCCAAATTCACCAAAGATTACCAAAATGTTCGGGTAAATACAGATCATCCCTAAACATCCAATCAGCGACAGGTGCGCAAAGCCCTTTCTGATTGCGCAACTATTACAGACTACAAACGATCTCCTGTAAATATATCAAGCCATAAATTCAAAAGGGCACTTGCGGCAAAAACTGCGTAATGATGCGTTTTTAAGACAATAAAAAACGGAGGTTAAATGACATTTGGTCGGTGATTCAACTGTAATTCAGACAGGGGGAGATATTGCGCCTGATTTACAACCAGGAAGCGCGTCTTAGAAAAGTATCTCCGGTAAAGCCCAAGTGTCAAGCAGAGACACCCAACAGCAGGTCGAGACGTGCCAAGGATCACTTTGGGCGTAGGAACACATAGTTGAAATTGCAGAAAGTTGAGGTTTAGATTATATTGATTCGGTTTGAGTTTGGATCCTTTTTCCGAGCGACAAGTGCCAATTTCATCGCGCTGGAGGGTTTGGAGAAGCAGTGAAGCTCAACAGTCCCACCTCGATCTTCACTCTCCCGTTTGATCGCTTGTAATTTGCAATGGCAACGACAACCTGTACTAGATTTACCGACGAATACCAGCTTTACGAGGAGCTGGGGAAGTAAGTATGATTTTTTTGGACATATCTTGGCTGCACACAGGTCTCTAGAATGATTTGAAGAAGCTCAGAAGTATCCGTAGGTCACATCTGCTCAAGAATCCTTACCTGTCACTTGTATGCGAGGTCAAAACGTGATTTTTTTGTTTTGTTTAACCGCCTTTAACATCAATAAACGTTTATCCAGCTGTGTGTTTTGAGCAAAAATATTAAGGTTAAGCACTCAGCATATGTATGCATTTAGGATTTTGGCGACAGTCTCCACCCTTTGGTGTTTGGTATCTTACTTTACACAACACCATAAAGAAAGCTTTGGAGGGAAAACATGTTGGGAACAGTTATTTGCATGTATGAAATGGGGGCATTTTACAGAAATGACTATTTTGAACTAGGCTGAGTTGTGTAGAGTAGGGTATTTATGGGCTCTTCACCCTAATGACTGAACATCCTAAATGCTCACTAGAATCGAAATCTGGAACGTTCTCAACCCTGGTCCTCAGGACCCCCCTGTCCTGCATGTTTTAGATGTTTTCCTGCTCCAACACACCTGATTGAAGCTCAGCAGAAGCCTGATAATGACCATTTATTTGAATCAGGTGTGTTGGGAGGGGGAAACATCTCAAAAGTGCAGGACAGGGGGTCCTGAGGACCGGAGTTGAGAACCACTAGTCCATCCCATAACTCGGGCTCAGCCCTTCTTACAGTAGTTTAAAGGGCCGGGCATGGTCCAGTGTACCGTGGGTATAGAGAACACTGGACGATGGCACTCCTCTCAGACGCCCAGTCTCCGTGCGCTGTAGGACGCGCAGGTTCCTAATAATTCCTCATTAATCTAATGCATAATGTTCACATATACAGCCTCTTCCAGTTCCCCTTTAGTTAAATAGTGGGATCAATATTAAATTATAAATGAATACTTTATATGCCCGCCCATATAGCAGGTTAAAATGTTAGACGTACTGAAAAGACTAACCTTCTAATGAACATGAACTTTAGCCCCTTTCAGTACCAAGCATGAATCAAAGTTGAATATTCTAACACCAAGGCTAGTCCTTTCATTATTAGAGCAGGTGTCACCAGTAACCTCCTTCCTTCTCTCTCCACAGAGGGGCCTTTTCTGTGGTGAGAAGATGCATGAAGATCTCCACTGGGCAGGAATACGCAGCCAAGATCATCAACACTAAGAAGCTGTCTGCCAGGGGTAGGATTCTTTTTTTATACGGTTGTTACACCCTAAAGTGCTGCAAAAGTTTGTTTTTCTTGGTGTTGAAAGGATAGATGGACATATGCCAGTGTGCTACTGGGTCAGATGTCCAGGGACAAATTAGTTTGAACTTCGATAAGATACGTGTGAAGGGTTCCTGTTTTTCTGAGCAAGCTTATGGTACAGAATCCCCATTTGTGTCTGTCTATGTTCTGGATTGTTCTGTATTTAAGAGAGTTTTTAAATGACTCAGCTCTTGAACATGATTCATTCGAGTAGAGGTTGTCAAGGTGGAGGTGGCAACCACTTTCTCACAAGGAGCAAGTCACTGCAGAAACATAGAGATTTCTCCGCCCCTCTCCCCAGTCTCCCCTCTCGAGTGATCTGAGAAGCGACTGCTCTTTCCCATCCACTTCCTCTTTCACTTCTCATCCCTGTGCCTTCGAGTGTGGTTCTCACACAAACCACAAAGTTTGACTCGCACACCCCCTACAGTGGCGCACAGCCCACTTTCTCTGTTTTGATTTGGAACCTGACTCACAAATGTTGCACAATGCTTCCTGACCCTGAAAGGGCATAGAAGGGGAGGATTTGCTGCTCCTTCTAGTAGCAGACGACAGAGCCTAACCTGCTTCATGACGGCCAGGTCTGGGGTCTCTCTCCACCCTGGGGTCTCTATCCACCCTGGGGTCTCCCTCCACCCTGGGGTCTCTATCCACCCTGGGGTCTCCCTCCACCCTGGGGTCTCTCTTCACCCTGGGGTCTTTCTCCACCCTGGGGTCTCTCTCCACCCTGGGGTCTCTCTTCACCCTGGGGTCTCTCTCCACCCTGGGGTCTCCCTCCACCCTGGGGTCTCTCTCCACCGAGGGGTCTCTCTCCACCCTGGGGTCTCTCTTCACCCTGGGGTCTCTCTCCACCCTGGGGTCTCTCTTCACCCTGGGGTCTCTCTCCACCCTGGGGTCTCCCTCCACCCTGGGGTCTCTCTTCACCCTGGGGTCTCTCTCCACCCTGGGGTCTCTCTTCACCCTGGGGTCTCCCTCCACCCTGGGGTCTTTCTTCACCCTGGGGTCTCTCTTCACCCTGGGGTCTCTCTCCACCCTGGGGTCTCTCTTCACCCTGGGGTCTCCCTCCACCCTGGGGTCTTTCTTCACCCTGGGGTCTCTCTTCACCCTGGGGTCTCTCTCCACCCTGGGGTCTCCCTCCAGCCTGTCTCCTGCTGGATAATGGACTGCTCTGTCCAGGAATGGACCATTCTCCCCCCCCCCCATCTTTTCTCCCCCCTCATGTCTTGTCATCGTTCAGTCCCTCTCCTTGGCAGACAGCTGTGCAGAGTGGACGTGTGGCCAGTGCCCCCTGCTGTCTGCATGGCAGCGCTGATTGATCCCTGCTCAATTGTAACCATGCGGAGAGAAAAGACACACACTCACACGCAGTGGAAAGACAGCCAATACACGCAAGCAGACACGTCACACACACACGAGCGGTAAATAGGAAAAAGATTGCTCACACACACAGATCAACTCAAACACTGACTGAGGGGTGATTTCACACAGGAAAGGGGGGGTGGGGGGTGGGGTGGGGGGGGGTCTTTCCTCGCTGAGGGGAGAGTGATGGAGAGAATTGCCTGAAGAGTGCAGGAATGGACGGTGGAGGTACAGAAAGGTGCACCCTCATCGACCAGAAAGCCATCACGCGAGCCTGAGGTACGGAGAGAGTGCGGAGGAAGGATGAACTAGCCAGATGCACATGTCTATAGGGGGTCTCCCAGGATGAACTAGCCAGATGCACATGTCTATAGGGGGTCTCCCAGGATGAACTAGCCAGATGCACATGTCTATAGGGGGTCTCCCAGGATGAACTAGCCAGATGCACATGTCTATAGGGGGTCTCCCAGGACGAATCGTAGGTTTGGATTTGTTCAGCCTGATGCCTAAGAGAGAATGGAGAGGTGGATAAAGAGGAATGGAAGGGATGGGGGAGGTGTGTGTGTGTGTGTGTGTGGGTGGGGGGGTGCTCTGAGATGGCAGAGAGGAGGGGGCCACTTCTTCCCAGCTGAAGGTCACCTCTGCTTGGGGAACCCCCCCCCCACCAGATTGGTTCCTAATAGGCAGCTACACAGGATGTACACGTCAACATTGAGTTTTATAGGGCAATAAGCCCTGGCTATGCACCTCAGGCAGTGATGACAGACAAGCCTTTTAAGGCACCAAGTCCAGTAGTAATAACAGTAGTAATAAAAATCAAGTAGACTTCTGATTAATAGTAACCTGTGTGTGTGTGTCCTCGTGCCTGTACGCACGACGTGTGTGTGTGTGTGTAAGACAATCTGTTGCTGCATGGACACACTCCCAAGGTCACGGACCGGCCCAGGGGATACCTGAAATGGGTCGCCCGCTTGTGATAGACGTTGGCTCGGATTCCAGAGGCTTGTCGGTCTGTGGAACTCCTTAGGGCCCTTGGTGTTAACCCACACTCCTTTCAACTCCTTAAAGGAACAGTGCCCACTGCCTGTGTTCCTCTTCACAACTTATACAAGGTATTTTGGGAGAACGAAGAAAGCTGATCTCTCTGAGGGTATTATGCAGTAATTCTAGATCATTCTATACCTAATGTTTTGCTCGTTGAGTTGTGCTTCTGTGGTTGGAATTTTCCATGTTTTCAGATGGTGAAACTTATATTTGTCCCTTCTGACCACGTGTTGTAGTTATATAAATAATCTCAATATTTACATGCCTTTTCAGTAAAAGCAGAGGATCTCTAAAATACTGCGTGTGCTTTGCAAAGGTGCCTGAAATCCTTTCCCCATTACAGTGTTGTTTTGATAATAGGAATGGGACAGAAGCAGAAAAGTGAACCATTAATATCCTTCAGCTAGTCTTATTTACACAAACCCAGTGCTGGGAGGGCCACAGCTTCCAGGTAGAGTTCAGTGTGGTGTGGAACCATAGTTTAGTTCCTTGGGCTTCAAATTAATTAATATCTGACTGTGTGGAGAAGCTGTGATGGTTTTGACAAGATATCATCGCTACTTAAACTCCTGTGGAATAACAAAGAGATGGAGAGAAAGAGTGAGATGGGGGGGGGGGGGGCGAGCACAAATAGAGACAAGAGTCTGACTCAGAAGTCTCTACTCTTGAATAAGCCTATTCCCATGGAAACAAAGACTTGTTGTTAAACGTCCGCCGGCTGTTCTCCTTGAGACTTCCATTGGTGACGGTCACCAAGGACGTTGACCAGGAGCACCAGATTATGCTCAGTTGTCATCCTTTATCCAAACAGGCTATTTGCAGTGACGTCCTTGTCCCAATGGGCCCCTAGTTTGGCAGAGACGGCCAGGCTGCAGGCTCTCAGACTAGGTCACCGCAGCCTGTTTGAGTGATAAGCTCTAGTGTAAAGATCCCGGTCTGGCTTGTTCTTTATTAACGAAGGGTGATGATGATGATCCAGCGCTCCATGATTGGGGGTTTGTTTCAGACCAGGCAAATGTCCGACTCCTCCACTTTAGGCTGCTCCTTGACTCGGTTCTTCTGGTTCCTTCAGAGGCCAAACGTGGATTTGTCATCCGATGTTTTGGGCTCACTGGGGGGATTTACAGATGATTACTGGACATCTCCCAGTTGAAAGACAGGGATAAAGAGGCGGTTACTTTCCCGCCCTCTGCTGCCGATCTTAACCGCTGGTCTTAACTTGCATCATCTGATCTCCTCTGTCTAAAATGTCTGACCTTGTTGCCTGTTCCAGTCTCAGATGACTTCTGAGTCATACCCACTTCAGAAACCTTTCATTAGTGGCAATTTAGTTGAAATGAGGTTCTCCTTGTGTAGGTTGGATCTCCCCATGGTGAAATTCATTTTTTTTCTATCCTGGCTTAGTGCCTTTTACATGCTTTTATCAATTTTATAATCCTCTCTTTTTTCTTGCTCCTGCTGCCTCTTCCTTGGCCTGTTAACGATCAGAAACAGTCTGAAACCCATAAACCCCAAAATACGGAGTTCCCCTCCTAGATGCCTCCTCACATGGCACAGAACAGGCTCTAAACATCGGAGAGATGTGGGCGTGTGACGAGTGGGCGCATATGTTTGTATGTTAATTAGGCCCGCCCCCCCTCCCCCTCCACCCCCATCTGTACAACACTGTACGCCTGCACAAGCTAAAAATATCTCATTAGTGAAAGAAGAAGAGGAGGAGGAGGAGGAGGAGGAGGAGGAGGAGGGGGAGGAGGGGGAGACAGTGGGCGTCAGTCAATGATAAACTGCCAGAATACACTGAACATGGCTCCCCCGACACAGCTGGGTCAGAGAAGGGGTGGGGGGTGGGGGGGAGGTAGAGAGAGAGATGGGGAGATGAGAGGGGAGAGGAAGAGAGGAGACCAGAGCACCAGCTTCATGTTCCACTGCGCTCTGCATTCACACGCCAGAAGTAATGGCTGAATATTCCGGATACCCATTATTTCCACTCCAGTTCAATCCATCCATGACAAAAACAGACATGGATGAGCTGAGGAGAGATATATAGAGAGGAGAGAATGAGGGAAGAGGGAGAGAGAGATGGAGAGAGAGAGTGATAGGAGAGAAAAGAATGAGGGAAGAGAGAGAAAGCGAGAGGGAGAGGAGAGAATGAGGAAAGAGAGAGAAAGCGAGAGGGAGAGGAGAGAATGAGGGAAGAGAGAGAAAGCGAGAGGGAGAGGAGAGAATGAGGGAAGAGAGATGGGGAGAGAGAGGGAAAGGAGAGAATGAGGGAAGAGAGAGATATGTAGAGAGAGCGGAGAGAGAGAGCAGAGCTACATGAAAGATGCATGATGAGATACAGCACACCATGGGTGAACCATGTGGGAAGTGTTATTAGCTGCCATGTTGAAGGAAACGGAATCTAACTAAGCAGGGAGAATCACTCGTGATGAAATCTGAGCGTCCCTATGCTGTGTATATAACTGGGAGATGGTGTGTGTATATGTGTATGTGTGTGTGTATCCTGTGTGTGTGTATCCTCTATCCTGTAACTGTTTCTTCCATCAGACTTATGGTTATTGATTTTGTTTATTCATTTGAGCCCCATCATTTTGGTGCTACTAAGCCAAACTTCTGCTCGTCTTACGAGCAAAGCTCTGGAAAGAAGCACTCGTTAATGATGATTAGTTGCTGGCGTCAGAAAGATAGCACTGATGAATATATGTAGATTATACATCATTCGAACCTGAGTTTGTCTTCTGAGAGACTTGGTTGGGTCGTCTATGTACATGGTCTGGTAGATAGGTTTGAACGATCAACACATCAACAGACCTGTACAAAGCATCAACATATTTCACATTTGCACACGTGCAAAACCCTACCCAGACATCAAAAATCTTTCACATCAAAACAGATTTCAGCCTAGGAAGCTGAGACAGATGGCTTGTTTATTTCGAAGCTTGTCCTCTCTTTATCGATCTCTCTCTCTGCTCCGTTACCTGTGTCTCTATCCCAAGATGGAGGGATAAATGAGAACTGTCCCTTGAGTTTGGGTCTAAATCTGCATTTAGCCAAGTAGGCCAGCCACTTAGGATGAATAGAGAGGCTCTTAATTAGGACCATATTGTCTGGCAGGCAGCAGTCCCTTCCTGTTTGGTCTTTCATGCCACCAAGACACAGAGATGGAAATCTTTTTTTTGTTTGTGCCGAGACCTCTGACCCCTAAATGGCGTTCCTCTCCTTCCTTAGGAAGCTAGCAGGGAGGAAAAGGGTTGTATGTGTGTGTTTGTGTGCTGTTAACCTATAGGAAACCGACAGCTCTGAAGCTTGATAACTTTCCAACAAACCTTATTAGGGCACCATCCAGGTATTGTGAAGTCACATTCCTACTCAAATAAATATTCAAAAATGCATGAGCTACATAGACTGTATGTACAGCGGCTGGCATGCAAGACCTGATTAGCCATGTATAGACAGCAGATCAGAGGAGACCATTAGCCACCCCCGGCCACATTAGCTAAATGACAGTCTCCCCCCCCCCCCTTTCCCCACCTCAGGTTCCCCTGGGATCATTAGCACAACTTTCACAGATTGTCTTGGCAACGTTGATGGCAATTCCCACTTTTTTGATGATGGACCCCCCCTCCCCCCCCTCCCCCAGGTGGTGGACCCCCCCGTATCGCTGTCCCTCGGTAGTTATCCACCCACACACAGCTAATTAAGGCTTCTAGCTGCAGATCAATCCAAGAGGGGGTGGGCGCAGGGGTGACAGGGAGGTCGTACTAACCTGCCATTAAGGAAAAAACCTGCCAACGCTGGGGGGTCGGGGGTCTTGCGAAGGTGTCGGGGAGACCTGCGGCTGGGCGTTGACGTCTCTTCATCCGTTTCTTTTTCCTCTCTTCCTCACGTTGGTCTGGCGCGTCCTTGATTGCAGCATGCATGTTGCGTGGGCGTGCCAGAGGGGTTGAGCCTCACCTGAGACCTCCCCCAGAGAGAGCGTCTTGTGTCTTGAGTGACTAGTCTTCCTCACGCGTACATAACCGTGGGCCAGCAGACATGACACCTACACGGTACTGATCACATTCCATATTATCTTTGGAATTGGGCCAGTGATTGCAATGATTACAATACCCCTGTATAGTGTCTGCCCCTGTCGCCATGGGGACGGGGAGGAACGGGATGCATGGCCTAGACAATGCTGATTATATGAAAGTGAGATGGAGATGAAGAGGGGGAGGGAGGGAGGATGGGGAAGGGAGCCAGACAGACAGAGAGAAGTAGGTAAAGAAGCGCTGCTTGTAATCCAACAGCAGACATGATCGCAGATCAAAGGAAAAGACCGAAAAAAACACTCGTAGGGAGGGGGTAAGGAGTGGCGAGCGTCCATCTGCAAATGAGTTCTCAGGTAGATGGGAGTGAGTGACAGAGGGATGAAAGGACGACTGGGACGGAATAGAGGAAACCAAGGAGTGTGTGAGTAACTCTGAGTGCTCTCTCTCTCCTGTAGACATGATCTATAGTTAGCCCAGCTCCTATAAAACCAGTGTATGGTCACAGAGGCTGAGGTCAATACAGCACTCGGGGCACAGCAAGGCTCTGGCTGTGGTGCTTAACGCTGCAGAGTATTGATGTTTGGATGAGAAGGTCTGAGAAAGAGAGCCGTATCAGTTGCGGAGAGATTAGTTTGGCCTAAGGATGGAAAAGGCGCCAAATTATGAGCAAGACGAAGCGTGAGCCGGAGGAAGCGAGAGAGAGAAAATGAGTGGAAGGGGAGGGAGAGGAGGGAGGGAAGGAGGGTGTTATGGGTTTAAAAATACCACTAGAAAAAATGTTGAGTAGAAGGACCAAAGAATTCCAGTGTACCTGTACGTGTTACAAATGGCGAGTAGTCTCCTGTGTGGGCAGGTGTCGTTCAGCTAAATGAGCTCTCAGTGTCATGGACGTCTCTGTTCCTGGCTATCCCTGATCAGGAACAGGAAATGGCCTTGTGAGTGTAACAGGGCCTTCAGTCGTACTCTTGGGGGGGGTGCTTTTCCACAAAAGCCATGTTTTGGTTTCATCACACTAGATTGTGTGTGTTTGAGTTTCATGTTTACTTGTCTCCTGTAAATACCAGACATTTCCCAGGGCTCACATCACAGCGCTCACTTGCTCTGTCTATTTCATCATTCCTAATCTTGGGGCCGTTTGTGTGTGCAAGCAAGTACGATCACTCATTAACTTTTATAGGCTGTCTTCCAGGTAAGCAGGTACGGTGCTACAGTAGATAAGACAGGCTAAGATAATCCCTTTTAGTTCCAAATGAGCTTAGCTAATTACTGTCACGCTAGCCATCTCAGTCCAGTGTCCTCACCATGGGGTCACTGACTACAGCACGAACCGGTAAAACATGGGGATGCTTTTCTTGCTTTTTGATTATCTCGGAGCCGAGGTCCTGCTTTATCCGGTTAGCAAGACAATCCAGTCAGCAGTTGTTCCCATTTGTTGGAGACTGTAGGTCTGTAGAACCTTAGAAGGTGATTGGATGTAGAATCTTGTGTATTGATACTGTGGATAACAACAAGTTAATCAGTGTTTGCACTGTTGAGTCAGTGGGTTTCAAATTGGGTTGTGATGATGAACTAGATGATAATCAGATGACTTTGTCTCGCTCAATCCTCGGAAAACACTTTCCTTCTTGTTCAACGTTTTATCAGTGAAAAGTGGCTTGGCCCTCTTCATTACTGTTTCATCACACCTTTCTTTCACCTTTCATTGCTTTTTTAATTTTTAAGCTCAGCCTTTCCTCTCCTCTCCTCGTCTCCTGGATCCTCTCCGGCAGTTTCTCTCTCTGCTCTCAGTCCTCCTTGGTGATTTATTCAAGGTAGTGTGACGAGGTGGTGGGTCCAGGGAAGACCCCCCCCCCCCCCCCCCCCCAGACAGTAGCTGTTTAGATGCACGCTCAGGCTAGAGAAACCTTCACAGATTCAGCCATCACAGGTCAAGGATCAAATATATATAATATATTCTCTCAAATCCCACTTTGTGCGCGCGCGCACACACTATTCTCATGAGTTTATCCTCTTCCGCCCACTGCTGACATCTAACCCAAGATGGCATTTGGTACATTAGCCCTCCGTCTTCTGAAACGTCTGAAAGCTTCAGTGGGTTATTGGGTTAAACTCTTTGTCACCTGTCATCATTTGGCCGCTGGCTTTCCAGCGACCGCAATCTCACAGCAACCAGGCAGAAGAAGAAAAAGTAAACAAAAAAAGACTACTTTGGCTGCAGGAAAGATGCAAAAAAAACAACAAGCAGTTTATGTCAGCAGCTATCGTATAGTTCTCTTCCCATCTCCTGAGTGTGAGCATCTTGTCGTCCAGCGTTGTGGCTATTCTCAGGATGCAAATGTCCTTTCCCAGTGTGGTCGGAGACACACCTGAATGCTCCACTGTCTCAAAACATCAATGGAAATGTACTAAGAGTACTACCACTGCTAGCTTGGACAAAAGACCCATGTGAAGTGGGTGTGGGATGACTCATTGGGTATTTAAAGGTAAAATTACGTTTTCAGATCACAGAGGGGTGGGACATGTTTTCCCATTGCGTTTTAGTCAACGATGGATGACAGGCTTAGTAATTAGAGCTAATTAGGTTTTTAAACCTGCTGTTGTGACTGCCTTCACTCAAAGGTGACTCACATCTGCTAGAAGCCAGGAGTGTGTGTTTGTGTGTGTGTGTGGGTGTGTGTGTGTGGGTGGGTGTGTGTGTGTGTATGTGACATGAGTGTCACCAAAGCAGGAACCGGGAAATCCTGGCAAACGCAAGCTAATGATTCAACGAGTGTGAGACGAGAATTAGAATGAACGAATGAACATACAGTCTCCATTAGAAGAACAGATTTTTTATTTGTTATTTGAGGACAGCCTGGATTGGAAGTCACTCTATTTGGCCAGCGGTGCCCACACACACTCCCTTTCTGCTTGTTCCCAGTCCCAGAAGGAAATGAACAGGGATTACACATGGATTACAATGTTGTAATTCCCGCCTCCAGTAGATTAGTTTACATTCATAATTCTGCTCCACGACTGGGTTGGGTTTTACACCCAAACACACACACAGATGCACACACACACACAGGGTTGCAGTTGTGCTGTGACGTGAAACCCGATATCACACAAGGCTCTCTGTCCGTCACCGAGTTTAAGACAATAAACACTTTCAATCTGCACAAACAATGTAAAATGTTCCTCATTAGATTAAATCATTTTAGCAGGTGCTCTTATCCAGATCGACGTAAAGTACAGGGACATTTCCCCTGAGGCAAGTAGGAAGTGCCTTGCCTTTCTCCACATTTGTGACCAACAGACCACACTCAAAAAAGCACATGATGGTGGGACAGACCGTTTGTAAATTGGGGGGAAGTGAGATTTGGTGAGAAACCGCCTGATTGAATTTGTATCCACTCTAACTTCAGCTAGAAAGGAGCAAAGATCTCAAAATGTTCTCAAGATGTCCATTGTGACCAGATAACATAACACACATGATGGTAGGACAGACCCTCTCCATTTTTTCTCCCTACCCTAGGCCATACAGCCTCTTGTTGTCACTCAAAGGTCAAAAGTGATGTGCATTGTGACTGTATCCTGTTTCATCTCTCTGTCTCTCTCTCCCTGTCTCACTCTCTCTGTCTCACTCTCTCTGTCTCACTCTCTCTTTCCTGATGCTCTTCATCCGTCCCTATGGCGACCACTTCCTCCTCTCTAATCCCACAGTGAATCTGGTTAGAGGAATGGTCTTTTCAGATCCCCTGCTGGTTCAGACTGCCTGTTTCACTGTCATTGAAATTGCGAACGCTGACAGGAACATAAGCACATAGGACTCGTCTCTGAGGCTTTTATTTAAAGATCCACTTAGCTAGAACATCTTATACAGAGATGATAAGTAACAGAAAGCCTGAATGAATACCCTTTGTCAGGAGTCCAACCTGCTTCTGCTGAAGTCTTTCGTCTTTTGCGTTAGGTGCCGTAATATTTTCTACTATGTTATAAAATCCTATAATGCAATCTGACTCTCCTGCTTCTGGCCAAAGCACAACCACTTGACAGTGCCTTCACTAAAGGAAAGCGCTCTGCGCAGACGCTCTTTGCATCAGCTTGGCTTCCAGCAGATTGACTCATGATGAGAACCCCCGTTCCCTGGTATTCATGACTCACCCTTTCAAACATGCTTCCAGAGGGCAGAGGTTGAAGTGAGACACAGGGAGGAAGAGACAGAGAGAGAGAGAGGTGGGGGAAGTGACCTTTCAGAGAGGACTTGGACCCAGACTAACCCAGGTTGGGTGGTTTCAGTGGAGGAGTGTACTCCACCCTCCATGTGTTAACATGATAATGACATCTGGGTTTGTGTTGGGAGAGTGTTCTCTTTGGGGAAGATGTGTATGTCTCTCTCTCTCTCGCTCTCTCCTCTTTTCCCTTGTCTTACTCCTCTACATATCTCACTGTCTCCATTTTCTCAGGGGAGAGTAACCCACTGCAAATGAACGGGCCTGCTCAGGTCTGGCTCTGCAAACATACAGGCTAATCAGCACTCCCAGATGCCCTAATCTCTCTGTTCTGTGTACACAGCCAAAGCCTTGACCGCTCTCCTCAATCTGGCCAGTAAGGAGTGAATCCCAGAGACTAGCAGAGACTGAGGGTGGGGTCCTCCAACTGTAAACACCTAACTTAGGCCTGCCCACTTCTTTATACACGTTTGTATCTAAGAGGTGTGCAGTTTGGGGTTTGTTACCCATGGGTAGCAGAATAACAAGGTCATTCTGGACCTAAACATTTTTGGCAAGTAACAACTACGTAGTGGTATAGAAAGGGGATTTTTAATTAGCACATTTAAAATGTTAATGTGTTGTGAGAAAAAAAGGCACAATCTGTTTGTTTGGACAATGCTGTGTAAGGTGGTTCATGCTCTGAGAGAGTGCAGAGAGTAGAGCGAATTCCCTTGAAATCCCTCCATATGAAGCTAGTGTTTACACTTAGAGGATTAACCATGATCTATACATGCTAGCGTATACGGTAGAATTCCATAGGAGACTTTTGTCTTGCCTAACATGCATATCGCGCTCTCGTTATCAAACCATAGACCTTTCCTTTACAGAATTGAGATTAGGTTCATGCTCATTGAATCTGAAACAGGCTGTTGGGGAGCAGACTTATTATGAAGACCATTATATCCGGCATATTCCATATCATCGTTTCCCTTCTGTGGAAATCAATTCTCTCATCATGCTTAACATTTTCCTGATGAGCCTCCTCTGCCTGTTCTCTAGCAGGCTTAGCGATTCAGCTTGTCTAATGGAGTCGAACAGACTGACAGCTAGTCATGAGACCGAAGATTCTTAGTTTGATTCCTGGCTGTGGCTACATGACGTTGTGTCCTTAGGCAAGGCACTTCACCCTACTTGCCTCAGGGAGAATGTCCCTGTACTTGATGTAAGTCGCTTTGGAAAAAAGCGTCTGCTGTCCAAAAAAAAAAAAAAAAAAAAGAGAGAGAGAGAGAGAGAGTCAATGGAGTTCATCTCCAGTAACACAATGTTCTGGATTACCAGGAAGGACCGGAGCAGACGGAACACTATCTACTGACATGGGATCTTTACCCACTGACCTCTCTGGCGTGTGCTGACTGTGTTTGCCCTGCAGACATGCTGAATGCTTTGTCCACCCTGATGGCCGTATCCTTTAGAAGTGAAGCCAAGGGTTTCTTGGAAAGGGGTAGGGTTCACTAGTAACCACACTGCTGAGTTGGTTGTACAGGTTGTTCCATTGCCTCAACTAGTTGCAGCAGTAATGCACGTGCTCGCTCACGCGCACACACACACACACACACACACACACACACACACACACACACACAGGTCTGAGGAGCACAGCCAGGAATGACTAAGAAGGTGATTGATGCCTGAGGGCTGTTGGACTTCTGGATATGTTGGCTCAATCTCTTTGCACTGAAATATGCTGCTGACGTGTCGCACAAGAACAGGATTTTTCATCAAGTCGGGCTGGGAACGCTGAAATTAGACCAACAAAAAAAACTTGTTAAGGTCTGCAGGACGTTGATGCATTGGTCTCCTGAGGCTAGTATTAAGTCACTATTACAAGTTACAGGATGAAGTTCAAAATGTGTGTGTGAGAGAGAGAGAGCTGGTTGCTGCTGGTTGGCTGAGCTGTGTCACTCGTGTTCTCTAGGATTTTAATGTTAACCTTAATCCTCTTCTAAGCCTAGAGGATAGTCGTGTGTGTGTGTGTGTGTGTGTGTGTGTGTGTGTGTGTGTGTGTGTGTGTGTGTGTGTGTGTGTGTGTGTGTGTGTGTGTGTGTGTGTGTGTGTGTGTGTGTGTGTGTGTGTGTGTGTGTGTGTGTGTGTGTGTGTGTGTGTGTGAGAGGAATGAGATGCCACGCCCCACAGTGTTTAGGTCCATTATATCTGTAAGCTAAATCAGGTCTTGGCATGCTCAGAGACGGACAGAGAAAGAGAGACTGAAAGGGGGAAAAGAGAGGGGGATCAACAACATGGTTTAGCCTACTGGAACATTTGGCACGGCTCTATACTGTTACTGTTAAACAACATGATGCAGTGGAATATGTGGTAGTCCTGAAGAGTTGCTCTGTATTTGACCCTATGTAGCAGTCCTTCACACAGAGAGAGGGAGGGAGAGGGAGGAGGAGAGGGAGGGAGCTTATTTTGGGGGGTGGGCTGGCAGGTTGTGTTATGTTGCTTCAAGTGTTTACTGTTCTCTGAATCTTTTTTTGCAGAGTGTTAAGGGTGTTGGAGAAACCAAGCGCTTAACCAATCGCTTTGAGTTCAGCTCAAAGTTGCGCGCCCTGGAGCGAGCGATATTTCTGGGAGCAAGACGGGTTTCAGAGAGGTTAAAAAGGGAGGGGGGAGGAAGAGGAAGGAGGGGGAGGAGCGGGTCCGAGGGAACTTTTATTTTCTGTTGCCAAAGAGACTGCTGTGTGTAAGCCATCAGGATGATGTCATCCCTGGTCGCAAACCCTCCTCCGACCTTCCCCCACCCCTTTTTTCGCCAAGGTTCCATTTCTTTCCCCCCAGAGCGAGGAGACATACATGCTACAGTGGAGTGGAGACCAGGAGTCAGGCCTACACTAACACATGACCTCACTGAGGCAGCTCTCATCACTCAGACATGAACTGTAATGGGTGTTAGGAGGTGACCAAGGCTCCCCACTGGAACTCATCCAAACACCGCTCACACACTCCTCTCTCCAAACCTGCTGGGAGCCGCCAAGACTCTTGATACCACCAAGTATTTGGATTTTAAAAAGCTGTGGCGACACACAAGCACAACGCTGCGAATTCAGTATGAATAAATGTCTATATCTTGTGGCGTCTGGCGATCTCTTGTTCCGCAGTTCGTTTCCCCGCAGTTAACGGCTGTGGCTGGAGCAGTGTTCAGATCCAGGGCCCTCTGGTCAGTCTGCAGCAGCTAACAGCAGTGTTCAGATCCAGGGCCCTCTGGTCAGTCTGCAGCAGCTAACAGCAGTGTTCAGATCCAGGGCCCTCTGGTCAGTCTGCAGCAGCTAACAGCAGTGTTCAGATCCAGGGCCCTCTGGTCAGTCTGCAGCAGCTAACAGCAGTGTTCAGATCCAGGGCCCTCTGGTCAGTCTGCAGCAGCTAACAGCAGTGTTCAGATCCAGGGCCCTCTGGTCAGTCTGCAGCAGCTAACAGCAGTGTTCAGATCCAGGGGCCTCTGGTCAGTCTGCAGCAGCTAACAGCAGTGTTCAGATCCAGGGACTTCTGGTCAGTCTGCAGCAGCTAACAGCAGTGTTCAGATCCAGGGGCCTCTGGTCAGTCTGCAGCAGCTAACAGCAGTGTTCAGATCCAGGGCCCTCTGGTCAGTCTGCAGCAGCTAACAGCAGTGTTCAGATCCAGGGCCCTCTGGTCAGTCTGCAGCAGCTAACAGCAGTGTTCAGATCCAGGGACCTCTGGTCAGTCTGCAGCAGCTAACAGCAGTGTTCAGATCCAGGGCCCTCTGGTCAGTCTGCAGCAGCTAACAGCAGTGTTCAGATCCAGGGACTTCTGGCTGCCTGCACTTATGAGAGCGGAAATGCTTTCAGTGTAATTACCGGGCAGGTTGAGGTCTCTGCACGTTGAATACTTGCCCCTTTTTCCTTCTCTCCCATGTCTTTTCTTTCTCTTGCTCTGGCTTTTTTCACGTTCTTTCCTTCCTTGCGACCTCCTCTTCTTTTTCCCCTCCACCCTACCTGTCAGTCATCCCTTTATTTTGCCCCCTCCCCCCCTCTTGGTGCTTTGACGGCTTAAACAATGCAGGGCTTGAAGCCTGCACCTATTTGAATGGCACAGAGGATATTTGCATGGTGTGACGGGAAGAGAAGGATACTAGAATAGCCGGGTAGGAAAAAAACAACAGCTTGATCGTCCGAACTGAGATGTGACAGCCAGGTGGACAGACAGACAGACAGACAGGCAGACAGACAGACAGGTGGTGAGAACTGAAGACTGGCAGACGCAGGAGTTTGGCAGGAGACACTGGCTGGACAGCAAGTGTTTTAGCAGAGCAAAAAACGAGCTTGGAGACAGACAGGTGATGGACAGAATGGAGACTAATTGACAGATGCAGAGGGACGGACGGGTGCAGGGAGACAGAGAGACAGACAGGTGGGCTGAGAGACAGGGATTCCATGCTTCAGTGTCCTTGAGAGGACAGGCCTGCTGGAGAACTGGGCAGACATGAAAGACTTCAGGCAAAGACATGATACATGAAGAAGGGAGCCTTTGGACCATTTTGGGAGGATTTCAAATATAGACTTAGGAACACACACTTCGCTCTCTCTCTCTCTCTCTCTCTCTCTCTCTCTCTCTCTCTCTCTTTCTCTCTCTCTCTCTCTCTTTCTCTCTCTTTCTTCCATTGCAGACAAGATGTAGACAAATCCTTGAGCCAGAAAGCAGGATTAGCTCTGCTTCTAGCTTGTTCAGGCATGCCAGACAACACACAAACACCCATACACGCACACACACACACTGGCACACCGCTCTCACCTCAGCTAAATCCCTGTTCATCCCTCCTTCCACCTTTTCCTTCCTGCATCTGTGGTGCCAACCCTCCTCAAATATTCATAGATGTTTCTTATTTCCCCTTCCTGTCTGCTCCCTCGCTCCATCCCCTCCTACCACATAACTTCACCACTGTCCTTAACTAAAGTCTCTGGGCATCAGTGTCTCACAGTTTGTGAGTGCGTATGGGTGCGTTTTGGTACCAAACAAGTCAACCTCTTCCTGGGTTTTTTCTGAAGACATCGATCGTCTCACTTCATGACCGGGCGTTCTACAAAGACCAATCCAGATCCATACTCATGCTGATCGCTGTAGAAGCCATCAATCCACTCTGTCCTCCCTAAAACACTCCCCACTCTCTCCCCTGTCCCTCCATCTTTGTGGAGAATCTCTTATTGACAGCCTGTAGTGAAACTGGAGGAACAACGTTTTGAGTAGGTGAGAGGTATTGACTCTTGCTCGGCCATCGATGGCCTACCGAGTCAGAGAGAGCAGCAGAACTGCGTATGCTCTTTGACAACAACCACTGGTGGAGTCACTAAGTCGATAAGTGCCCTTTTTGAAAGGCCGCTTGGCAGTGCGTGAGCTGCCGTGAAAGCCATGTTCTCTTCTCGGTGTTTATCTGCATTTCTGCAGGGTGTTGACAGGCCCTCTGCGCCTCAGACACGAGTCTAGAGGTGTAAAACACCCCGATTTCCAAGGCTCTTAACTTGTCAAGTGTGTGTGGGCATATCGGCTTGTTCCCTCCTACGATGTTTGACGGTCTTTGCGGACCAGAAGAATGAAGATTCTCATGAAAAGGGAAGTTTTACTCTGTGAGGTTCCGTTGCGAGTGCCTCGTGGAATTGTGGGTATTGTTGTTTTTCCATACAAAGTGTTGTCTCACTGTCTCAGTCTAGTAGTGAGGGTCTGAACATCATGATTCATGAGTCATGATTCAGGGAACTCGATCACAGGAGTGAACACTCTGCTTGGCACTGCTACAACACACACATGTGCCGTGTGTCCCCACTGCTGGTGCCAGTGACATGTCGGCCCTGCCGCGTCACTGACCTGTCTGCCATCATGGAGCGGTGGGGCTGAAGGACCAGCTCGGCACAGGGGATGCTGAGAGACTGTCCACCAGTGATTAATTGCCCACATTTTTCTTTGTCAGTTTGCGGTTCATATGTAACTGTGCATAGGCGATTAATGGGTTCTGTTCCCATTGGGGACATTGGGTGTTGAGGTGGTTCATTATGTGGTGTCAAGGGACTTGAGGGTGTTGGAGTTTATGCTGTAATGGTGCTAAATGGGGTTAAGCAGGGTGGAGACTGTATGGTCCCACTGCACAGAAGGAGGTGGAGTAGACCATGTTGCTGTGAACAGGAAGCGTGTGCGTGTGCGTGTGCGTGTGCGTGTGTGTGAGACAGAGAGAGAGACAGAGACAGAAACATATGGAGAGAGAGAGACAGAGAGGGACAAAGAGAGGGAGAGAGACAGGGAGAGAGAGAGACAGAGAGAGAGACAGAGAGAGAGACAGAGAGAGAGGACCAGCTGCTTTAGCACCGCACCACTGCACCCTGGAGTCACACTAGAGAGCTCATCCCCATCCACAGCATCATCAGTCTGGCAGACAGGACAGAACTCTCTGTCACTCCATCTCACCTGCCCTCTGTGACGCTGGCTCGTCTGGTGTGAACACAACAAGCCTAACGCAGGATGGCAGGGCCCTGACTGACCCATGACTGACCCCCCGGACAGAGAGACAGTGCTGGGCATAGTGCTCTGCCTTCACACCAGCCTGGGGAGGGAACCTGCAGGTCCCCCTGGGAAACCTTGGGTAGCCACGCTGTGCTGACTGAAAGTGTAAAAGGCGTTAAACTGTTTTCACACACTCAGCGTTTACACCATAACTGCTGAACTGAATACCAATTAAAAAAACAAAGACACATGATGTACTTAAAGGGTTGGATGCTAATTAACATGGTATTCTCTATTTGGTGTTCAGTTAAAACTAAGGAGTGAGACAATTAAATGTACATTATTTGACGAGAACAAGGAACAAATAGAATGGTTGGATTTCCTTTTGTTCTTGTTCCCCGATAGTGTGTTTGTCTTTGTTTTTGATCCAGTCTACTGATTAACTCGTTGTGTTGTTGTTGTGTGGTTGTTGTGTGGTTGTTGTGTGGTTCCCTGAGAAGATGTGTTCTCTGCAGGACAAATCTACACTCTGTAATGGCTGCTTGTCTTATTCCCATGTATTGGTGGGTGTCAGTTAGCTTTGTTTTTGTTTATTTTTAGACCGAGGGGGGTTTTGGTCTCTCATCTCATTCTCACCCACCCACCTCTGTGTGTGTGTGTGTGTGTGTCTCTCTCTGTGTCTCTCTCTCTGTCTATATATCTACCTTTCCCTCTTTTCCTTCTCTTTCCATTTAGTAGACCAGGTGGGTCTGTAAGGAGCAGATGTCGGCTACAAACATGGCCAAAATTGTTGGTAGCCTTCGGTCAATGAAAGATAAACTCACAATGGTCCCAGAAAAACTTGAATCTGTCAAAAGTAGTAATGCATAAGAATTCGATCAATGTTAACCAATGAAAGTCAGACATTGCTTTTCAACCATGCTTCAACTGAATTATATATTTAAAAAAACTTATGAAGGCCTAGACAAAAATGATGGTACCCCTAGAAAAGACTACATGGGAGATGACCAAGGAGGACACCATTGTTGAAAAATAATCAGAAAAGGCTAGACTGGAATACGCCAAACTACATATTGACAAACCACAAAGCTTCTCATAGAATATCCTATGGACAGAAGTGGAACTTTTTGCCAAGGCACATCAGCTCTAGGGTCATAGATGGAAAAAGAACACTATCATTTTTCTTATCATTTTGTCAGAATAAATTTTTTTTCTGTGACCATTGTGAGTTTTTCTTTCATCGATTCAGATTACTTTATTTATCCCGGGGGAAACTCCTTCGCAGCAAGTCTCGCAAAAGCACACAGGGGTAAGGGTGTGAGGTAAAAGGGACCAACAATTTTGTCCACGTGTGTAAGTGTTCAGATCCTGAGTGCTGAAGGTTGAAGGCTGGACAGGTGAGGTCTGATGGGGAGAGGGGGTGGAAGGCCGGACTGTTTGACTATCCTCTTCTGCGCCTTTCCTCTTCTCTTCCTCCCTCTATCCCTCTCTCCATCCATCCCCCTCTCCCTCGCTCTGAACTTACCACAAATATATTTGTTTGTTATGTAAAGTCTTATCGTAGCTCACCTCAGCGTAAACAGCTTGACGTATTGTTTTGCATATTTAGTCTCTGTGTCCACCCTTCTGGCTACCAGTGAATGATTATGCCACCACTGTACTAACTCAGCTTCTGTTACCCAAGGCTGTGTTGCAATGTTCCATATTCAGCCTTGTAAAGTGCATCTCATGTCTGTCTCTCTCTCTCTCTCTCTCTCTCTCTCCCTCTCCTCTCTCTCTCTCTCCCTCTCTCTCTCTCTCTCTCTCTCCCTCTCCTCTCTCTCTCTCCTCTCTCTCTCTCTCTCTCTCTCTCTCTCTCTCTCTCTCTCTCTCTCTCTCTCTCTCTCTCTGTTTATACTATTTCCTTACTAAATAGTTTTCCAAAGTCGGTCCCAGGCACTGGAGCATGTGCTGCAGTGTGTGGTGAAATGCTGGGGTGTTTTCCACCCGAGCGAGCAGGTTATGCAGGCTTTATTGCCCAGCAACCCACTCCATGTTGGCTCCATGGGCTCCATGTTGGGATGGGCTCCATGTTGGGATGGGCTCCATGTTGGGATGGGCTCCTTGTAGGGATGGGCTCCATGTAGGGATAGGCTCCATGTAGGGATAGGCTCCATGTTGGGATGGGCTCCATGTAGGGATAGGCTCCATGTAGGGATGGGCTCCATGTTGGGATAGGCTCCATGTAGGGATAGGCTCCATGTAGGGATAGGCTCCATGTAGGGATAGGCTCCATGTAGGGATAGGCTCCATGTAGGGATAGGCTCCATGTAGGGATAGGCTCCATGTTGGAATGGGCTCCATGTTGGAATGGGCTCTATGTTACGCCGCTCCTCGGCTTCGGTCGTGCCGCTGGCCTCGTCTCCTGAGTCCTGGATGTCCGCTTCATTGAGCAGCATTGCAAGTGATGCTGTGTGCGGGCAGCATACGCGTGTGTGTGTGTTTGTTTTAGCAGCGAGCGCTGCAGAGAACATCTCCACCTCCGTCATGTCTCTCGCAGAGATAAACACCACATCGCCATAGAAACCCCCGGTTCACACCCGTGTGCGGGGGGGGGGGGTGGGGACTCTTGAGTCATTACCATATTCATGAGGTCCGTGGCCAGGTGTGTGGCCCTCCCTGTACCCACCACTTTGGGCTTAAGTGTGGGTGCGGGGGGGGGGGGGGGGATATGCCAGTTCTGCATGGCCACGCATGGTTCAAGCTGTTTCTCTCTCTCTCTGTCTCTCGCTCCTGAAGTTGTCAGTTATTAAAGAGCGGGTCCCCATGATGGGCCCCCCTCCAGGGGACCACAGGTAGCCTGTCTCACCTGTCTCAAAAAGACCGCAGGCGTTGGAATGTCTGTCTTCGTCTCTGTTTTTCTGTGTGTTTTGTCTCTCTCGCTCTTCATCGCTAGCCATTTGGCTGCTGGTTAGATGTTCTTATTTCCCACCTGTTTCTTTATTTATTTCTGGTGGTGCCTTCACTGCACCGTCTGGGAAAAATAATTGCCTTCCTATTTAAATCCATCTATCGTGGAGAGCGAGAGAGTAAGAGGAACCCTTCTTCCCTTTTCTGGGTCCCATCCAAACATGCAGATCCACTAAAACCCATTTTTTTGGCCCCTTAACAATTGCCGTGGCGATAGAAATGCCCTTTTCATGACAACTCCTAGGTCAAGGGTCGTCTGCCTGGACGAGCCTTTAGTCAGATGAACGAGGAGAGCGAGGGATGCGGAATGAGAGAGAAATGAAATGGAGAGGGCCATAAATGAGCCGCTCAAAGCCCTGAGCTGCTGTGGAGATTGACGTGGATGGGGGGGGGAGGTCCAGATGTGACAGTGCATGCTGGTGGTGGAGGGGTGGGGGGGTTATGGCATTGAAAATAGCTGCCACTGCCCCCGTTTCCCTGGCCTCACGCCTTCTCCTGCTCCCGTCTGGAGGTTGGGAGAGAAATAGGTCAGCTCCAGGGCGAATCGCGCAACATTTCTTTTTTTTCTTTTTTTCCCCCCCATGTGCATAAGAAAATGATAGAGTGGGATTTTTCTTTATTATAATCCCCTCTCCTCTTTAATTCATGGTTGGTTTCACAATCTATCAGCAGCATGATTTCTTTTTACGGGACTATGTGTACACAAATGTTTGTGTCTTATCAGTAAGATGTTGGTACTGACATTTATGTTTTATTGATGCCTTGTTCGGGTTCTGAACTTGACAAGCAATGGAGGGACCACGGAAGTGTGCTTGAAAGCGTCTTGTGTTGTGGTAGAAAGGATGAGTGAGCAGTGAATCCTGTTACGTCACAGATTAGGGTCGGGGAGGGGGGGGGGTGGAGAAAGGTGACGGGAGAAAATTAGAGCGAGCCAGTGTCCGCCCGGTGACCGAGATTAGAGCCTTGTAAAAGCGCATCTGATTGGTGGGATTGGGATTAGATTTTATTTGAATGATATGCGATTGGAGAGCTCAGAAGCAGGGCTCTGTGATCACATCTGTCTGGAGCAGCCTGAATTCCAGCCGCTGAAACAATCTTATTGGTGATTTGCAAGATAGTAAAATCATGCCTGCTTTGAGAAGAATAGAAACCCATTTAAAAAAATCGATTCTGTTGCTCCGTTTGGGATCATGCGGTCGTGAAAAAAAGATTGGTTTAATTGTTTTAATGACAGACCGTTTACAGGTCAAATAAGACGACGCTTTCTGAGGGCTCCAACACTGTCTAGGAACTAGCTGGCTTGTCTGGGCCTGTTTAATGGGTTCTGTGGTGTTACTGGTTGAAAGGCATTACAGGAATGGAATGAGGATGGTTATGGAACAAGTCTTTATGAGCAAACTCCCTGGAATGCAGAGGCAGGAGTTTGGGAGCAGGCTGGCTCCTCTTTATCTGAGGAGA
Organism: Neosalanx taihuensis; assembly: GCA_030340665.1. Lineage (NCBI taxonomy): Eukaryota > Metazoa > Chordata > Actinopteri > Osmeriformes > Salangidae > Neosalanx > Neosalanx taihuensis. The sequence goes on from CM059313.1 coordinate 4,426,711, forward strand.
ACCATCAGCTAACCCCACGGAATTTGTTTTTGTGTGTCTCTCTTGTAGATCACCAGAAGTTGGAGAGAGAAGCCAGGATTTGTCGTCTGCTCAAGCACCCCAATATTGGTAAGTATGTGTGTTTGACAGGAAGAGAGCATCTGACTGAAGGAACAGTCACCCTCAGATGGTTTTATGTCGTAATCCTGTGGCTCTGCTCTCTGTCTCTCTCCAACATGCATGCTGCGTACACACACACACACACACACACACACACACTGTCCGCCTGTCTACCGGCTCGCCAACGCATCGTGCCAGGGAATCTATCCCCATTATCTACTGCCAAGACAGGGAAAAGAAAAAAAGAGCAGCCGTTCATTTAGATAATAGCACACACACACACACGTGACTAACACGAAACACACACATGACTAACACGACACACACACACACGACTAACACGAAACACACACACGACTAATAACACAAAACACAAACGCACGACTAACACAAAACACACACTCACTTCCTCCCGTGCCTCTTCCTCTGGAGATCGCGAGCGGATCCAAAGCCCAACCTAAACACTGATGCGCCCCAAGCCCTTTCCCTCGGACTGCTGGGTAACCCCTCCCATGTGTGGGTTGTCAGTGCCAGCTCTCGCTAGGTAGAGAAAAGAACCCATCTGTGCTGCGTCCCACCCTCCTCCCCCCACCCTCCTCCCCCCACCCTCCCCTCATCCTCCCCTTCCCTGCAGAGCCGCCACGGAGCCTCTCTAATTAAGACTTCAATAACGGTCCGCAGGGCAAGCGCTTGGTGTTTTCTCTCCCCCTCCCTCCCCCCCACAACCCTTCCAGCCCCCTCCCCTACAGTGTGTTCATCGCTTGGGGATGAGGCTGCAGAGAACAAGAGGAATGAAAGGAGGGGTATGTGTGTTTTGGTTTGTGTGTGTGTGTCTGTAGGCAGTGCAGGCAGTGGCCCCAACAGTCTCAGCTTTGTGGGGAAAGTGGATGGATGATGGTTATGGCTGGAAGCTGCTTTAGGGTTGTACATCAGGCCTTGGGGTGTTGTTGAATCCAGACAGACTTTAGAGTGTGTAAATATGTCACCATAGAAGCTTCCAAAATGGATCTCTATGGCTTTTGATGCTAGGGTTAGACTTGCAGATTGGTTATTGGATTAAGGCAAGGCATTAAGGCATTAAACATTTAGTCACATTATCATCTCTCTACATGAGCTATCATTGTGTGTCTGTGTTTTTCTCACGCTATGGCACGGCCATGCATAATAGATCGAAATGAGCGCACCAAAAAACTCTAATTACATTTGATTTATTGTTTTCTATTTAGTTGAGAGGACGACACGCCCACCTGCAACCTGCCCCACACCCCTCCCCAACACATGCACACACACGCCTCTCCCAAACACACACACACACACACACACCCATCCCCCAACATGCACGTTCAAAGCCACCCAAGAGGTTCAAAAATAGAGGTAGATATCTATTGTAGAGAGGAACGTCTGTTAGCGTTAGCATTAGCATGAACAAGTAGAGAGAGGATGGATATTGTAGCCTGGAGCACATGTTAGCATTGAAGTTGCTCACTGGGTCAATCACTAGAGCATCATATAGCGCTGTAGGATATGACATGAATTGACATGGACAGACAATGTTCACCCTTAGGTTAATATTCCAACAGGAGGCATGTATGATTCATTTGAACCATAAAGCAGGTTCCTTCATATGGAAGAAAATATTTATGCTGTCTAGCATTAATGATTTATCTTTAGTGTTTTTTATTTATTTCAAGACACAGTATCAAGGATGGTTGGCAGTAACACTAAAGAACCCATGAATAAATGCACCACGTTTTCTTAACCAGTGTTCAAAGCTACAAATCATTAGAAAGGTCAGCGAAAAGGAGACAGAATAAGTGTTTATATCTCAAGGAAAAGCATCTCGCTTTGAAGACATAAGCATTAGATTAAGTGGCGATGCTGTCATTGATTTCGCTGCATGTTTCATGCAGTGTAGTGCAGACGTCCTCATTCACATGGACGAGGCTGTTCATGTGGCTCTGGGCTCCTAATGGAGACGGTATACAGAGGTCACACAGGACATTGGTGTAATTTTGGTATTGGGTGAGTTTAGTTGAGATGTCTGTAATGGGCAGACTTTTCAATCAAACTTTCTTTTTTCCCCCCTCTCTCCTCATTTTGTTCTCTCTCTCTCTCTCTCTCTCTCTCTCTCTGCCTCTGTCCCTCTCTGTCTCTCTCTCTGTCTCTCTCTCTGTCTCTCTCTGTCTCTCTCTCTCTCTCTCTGCATCTGTGTCTTTCTCTGCAGTGAGGCTCCATGACAGCATATCAGAGGAAGGATTCCACTACCTGGTTTTTGATCTGTAAGTACATCTCTGACCTAACAGTGTTGAGGGGGAGGAGAGGGAGGCAGGGAGGGAAGGGGGGAAGGAGAAGGAGGGAGGGAATTACGTGGTGAGCAGAAGGGCAGAAGACGTGAAGCAGATGGAGCACTCTGGAGGAACACGCCCGCTGCTAATCTCCCATGATGCCCCACGGAGAGTGACTGGTTCCATGGCTGGCTCTGGTGGAAAGACTCGCCAGCTTTATTTACCTTCTCCTAGCCGTGTGTGTGTGTGTGTGTCCAGAAGCTCTCCAGGCAGGAAGTAGCGTTAGCTGACACAGATGTTCAGTGTTGATAACTTCCTGTTGTGAGTCACTCAACTGTACCGTGTCATCACATCGTCCTGTCTGTTGTGTTCACTCAACTCAACACACACAACACACACACACACACACACATGCAAACACTGCTACCCCATTTGCTCTCTCTTACTTACACAAACACAGTTAGAAGAGCGTGGTTCTGAGGTGAGGTAGGCTACAGGGACCCTGCAGGCTCCAACTCCAGCTCTCAGGACAGGGAATAGACTGAGGTGTCTGTGTGTGTCTGTGTGCCTGTGTGTGTCTGTGTGTGAGCTCATGAATGTGTTAGGAGGAGCCAAATTCAGACAGTCTGGTTGAATCGGGTCCAAGTGACCCTTCTCTCAACTCCTCAGTCTAATTCTGTGGTAACATCTTGTAAGTCGGAACACACGGTCTCTCCCATGCTGTCAAAGATGGATATTTGTGTCGGTTTTTCTGTCTCTACCACTTTCTCTCTTTCTCTCTATTTCTCTACGTGTCTTTCGCTTTCTGTGAGAGAAGAAGTTAAGGGAATAAGTTGCAGTGTCTCTCTCTCTCTCTGTCTCTCTCTCTCTGTCTCTCTCTCTCGCTCTTTCTCTCTCCCTGTTTGGTTCTATGTTGTCCTAAGTGCATTTGCATAACTAATCACAGGGTTCTGTTCGGGTCTACAGCTGTTTTATTTTCTTCTTGTTGGTGATGTGCAGGCTTGAATTAACGCCTCTCCTCCTCCCCCTCCTCCCCCTCCTCCCCTCCTCCCCTCCCCCTCCTCCTCCCCCTCCTCCCCCTCCTGCTCTCCTCCCCTTCTCCCCCTCCTTTTCTCCTCCCCCTCCTCTTCTCCTCCCCCTCCTCCTCCTCTCCTCCCCTGTCCCCCCCCTCCTCTCCCAGCGTGACTGGAGGAGAGCTGTTCGAGGACATCGTGGCTAGAGAGTACTACAGTGAGGCTGATGCCAGGTCAGTTAAACGCTCACTCCAACACATGCATGCATCTTAACACTCAAACAAGCTATACGCTACAACCCACAAAGTTTCAAGTCAGTAACAATGTACATGTGCAATTATGATTGTGTAAAATGGTCCATGCACCCCTCCCCCCCCTCTCCCCCACCCCCTTCATTCAGCTGTCTTGCTGTGGTATAGATATGGTTCCCAGCCACTACATTGATCTTCCAACATTGACGTTTGTATTCTCACTCTTGGCTATCGATCCGTCTGTCAGCCATGTTTGTGTATTGACGTGCAGTGCGTCTACCTGTCTCTACTGATCACCAGTGGAGATGGTTGTGTGTCTCTATTTAGTTTTTGTCTAGAGCCTTGCGCTTCGTTGAAAGTGAGATTTTTAACTGTGAAATGTGGACGTTGTTTGCTATTCTTGTCACAGTCTTTGCCATTTTTTTTTCTTGGAGCAGTGTGAGTTAATTGGTATCTGCAGCCTGTGCCAAATTATGTCCCCACTTTGAAGACAATGGATGTTCTTTTGTCGTTGTTTTTTTTGTTACTGTCTGTCTATTTCCGTTTGTCTGGCCACTGTCATTTTTTCTTTCTGTTTCTCTCCCTCTGTGTCTCCTGTTCTCTCTCTGTCGCTCTTTCTGACATTGCGTTTGTCCCCCTCTCCCTTCCATCCACGCTTCTCGCTCTGTCTCTCCTCCACAGCCACTGCATACAGCAGATTCTAGAAAGTGTTAATCACTGCCACCAAAATGGCATAGTTCACAGGGACCTGAAGGTTAGTACACCAACCAAGAGGGAGGGGCAGGTGGGCGCCCCTGATGCCACTCCCCCCTCCCTCCTCTCCTGTCTTGGCATCTTGCCCCCCCCCCCCCCTTGCCTGAACTCAAAAACAAATTAACTACAGACGCACCATGCACATCGCCCTCCTCCCAAACCCACTCACCCACCCTTCACCGGTCACACCAGAAACCCCCTCCACCCCCGACCCCACCATCCCCTATCACCCGGCTCCCTGCAGTAGGCTTGAGGTGGTCCACCAGGGGGCATGTGGCCGGGGGAGGGGAAGGGAGTGGGGGAGAGGAGAGAAGGGGTGTGTGCAGTGATTCAGCCTGTTAGGCATCTTCTGGTGGGGGGCCGGGCCCTGTGAGGCCTCCACCCAGGGTTAGGGAGTAGGGAGGGGGCTCTCCACACCTCCCCCTTCCCAGGTTGGGGAGCTCAAGGAGGGAGGGAGGGGCAACACCGTGTCTGTTCTGAGTCTGGGGGACAGGCAGAGGCAGAGGCAGGGGGAGGAATATCCTGGTTCTCCCTGGAAGCCGCCTGAAGGGACCTTCCTTGGATGATTTCACCCAATCAAGGCCGGAACACCTGGTTCTGTTAACAACCACAGCTTGAATATCCCCCTATCAATCTACATCATATTAGGAAACCAAATGATTCCCTTAGGCTCATTCTCCAGTATAATCAGTTGTGGAACATTAATGAATTGGGTTATTAAAGGGGGGGATTAAAGACCCCGCAACAGCCCCCCACCGCCTCCTCCTCTGCTCCCCCAGTCTCAGTGAGCACGCCCCCGGCCGCAGACCGTGAGTGGGAGCTTGTCACTAACCCCGCGCCCCCTGGTGTTTGCATGCAGTCATTGCATTCAGCAGATCCTAGAGGCCGTGCTTCACTGCCACCAGATGGGCGTGGTCCACCGTGACCTGAAGGTGAGTAGAGATGCTGGGCCAGCCAATCACAGACCCTTTCTGACCACCTCCCTCCTGTCCTCCCACCTTTCCTCCTCTGCCTCCTCTTCCTCTCCTTCTTTCAGTTCTTTCTCGTCCTCTTATGCCAGGTCATCTCTTCATCCCTCTGCCAGCCCTCTCTTAATTCTCTCCTCTCTCACGTACTTCAGGCTTTCTCCCTCCCTCTGGTCAGCACGCTGCTCCTCCCCTGCAGTCGCATGCAGGCAGAGCTGCAGCAGAGCAGAAGTGTTGATAGGACCCAGAATACAGACCAGACCTCCAATTAAAGTGCAGTCAAATGACACATGAAACCACACACAGCCTTTTGTCCATTTCAGGAAAGAGGGGATGGGGGGTGGATTTCTTATTTTCGCCTTGGCGAAAAAAGCTTTTTCAAATCCAGTTTGATGATTGGGAGATGTGGCCCCCACCCCGCCTCCATGCCCCTCACAGCCCTGCCGTTGGGTGCTTCTCGTTGCCGTGGTGAACTCCGCGGTCCCCCATTTGCTAATCAAATGAGCCAGGTGCAGCTCCAGAAGCTCCCTGCCCCTCCTCACATCAACAGCCAGCACCCCCCCCCTCCCCCCACCCCCTCCCTAAGCTCTGATTGGCAGTTGTCTCGCCATGTTACCATGGGCTGATGGAGACGCACAAAGAGGAAAAACAAACACATGAATATAACAAACAAGAGCATGAAAAGGAGACGGCAAGGCTGCCTGTATGGATGGTATGCCACCCGAATGTGAGCGCGCACACACACACACACACACACATACACACACACACACACACACACACACCTGCTCACACAGTATTTAGGTGCCAGCGTAATAAGAGCACACTGAAGAGCTTGACATGCTCTAATTTGAACAGCGCCGGAGCTCACAGAGACAGCGACTGTAATCACAGCGGACAGCCGCTGTTTGACCTGTCGGAGTGGAAGGCCTGTTCAGCACCACTTCTCCTTTCACCCTGCCCCCCCCCCCCCTCTCTCTCCCTCTCTCTCCATCCCTCTTTCACTCCTTTCCATGTCTGGGCTCCAACCCATTCTGAACGCTGAACCCAGTCTATTTCTTCCTCTCCTCCTCTTCTTCTCCCCAGCTGCTCTAGTCACTGATCTTTCTCTTTCTCTGCCCCTCTCTCTTCCCCCCCCCCCCCCCCTTCTCTCTCCCCCTCCATCTGTGCTGAAGAGAGGTGATGATGCTGGGTGACTTCATGAGAGCCGAGTTCCATCTCCTGTCTCTCTCTCTCTCTCTCTCTCTCTCTCTCTCTCTCGCTCTCTCACTCTCTCTCTCACTCTCTTGCTCTCACTCTCTCTTTCTCTCTCTTGCTCTCTCTCTCTTGCTCTCTCTCTCTTGCTCTCTCTTGCTCTCACTCTCTCTTTCTCTCTCTTGCTCTCTCTCTCTTGCTCTCTCTTGCTCTCACTCTCTCTTTCTCTCTCTTGCTCTCTCTCTCTTGCTCTCACTCTCTTGCTCTCACTCTCTCTTTTCTCTCTCTTGCTCTCACACTCATATCTCTTTCTTCTTTTGTCAGGTGCAGACTGTCAAATCAAATCAAATGCTCACCTCTGAGGGGGAATAAAGTGAGAGGGGATGTCAGACAATACTTTGTTACTACTGGGTATAAGAGGCAGGCAGGTGTGTGTGTGTTCCTGTCAGGGCCACTAAGGCTGGAGGAACAGGAGTAATTAGGTCTTCATGGCTGTGTGTCACAGTCAGATTAGACCCATTTTCTTCCTGCTGGTCTGTCTGCTTCAGGACTCAGCTCTGGAACTCCCCAGGAGACCAGTTATTCAGCAGACAAGACATTAGAGTACATTACAGAATATACTACAGTACAATAACCACTGTAGTCCTGTATAGAATATACTACAGTACAATAACCACTGTAGTCCTGTATAGAATATACTACAGTACAATAACCACTGTAGTCCTGTATAGAATATACTACAGTACAATAACCACTGTAGTCCTGTATAGAATATATAACAGTACAATAACCACTGTAGTCCAGTATACAGTACAATAACCACTGTAGTCCTGTATAGAATATACTACAGTACAATAGCCACTGTAATGCAGTATAGAGTATACTACAGTACAATAGCCACTGTAGTCCTGTATAGAATATACTACAGTACAATAGCCACTGTAGTCCTGTATAGAATATACTACAGTACAATTGCCACTGTAGTCCTGTATAGAATATACTACAGTACAATAGCCACTGTAATGCAGTATAGAATATACTACAGTACAATAACCACTGTAGTCCAGTATAGAATATACTACAGTACAATAACCACTGTAATCCAGTATAGAATATACTACAGTACAATAACCACTGTAGTCCAGTATAGAATATATACAGTACAATAACCACTGTAGTCCAGTATAGAATATACTACAGTACATAACCACTGTAGTCCAGTATAGAATATATGACTGAGATGGGTCTAGTTCTTGTCAAGGAGTGTGTGTGTGTGTGTGTGTTGGGGGTGGGAGGGGGGACGTTTTGATCTTCTTCCTTCACTGTTCCTGTACAGGTAGTCTGGTTGTCGTTGATGGGTGTGGGAGGTTGGTTGGTGGGGTGTTTGCAATGACTGCATGGCATTGATGACTGCACTTAACCCCGCCCCCCTACCACCACCTCACACCCCTCCCCTCGTAGCATGAGACTCCGCCCCTCCCCCCGTTCTGCACGAATCACGACTCACGAATGCTCTACTAACAGCACAACAATCATGAGCTGACCTCCAATGGGATTCTCTGCAGTCCTGCAATGATTGGTCCTGTTGGCAATAGGAACCTTGCGTGGTACATCGGTCTTAGAAGTGATTGTGGTTCCAGGAAGGGAACTGATGTCTTTGTGCAGTATCAAAGCTTCTTCTCCTCAAGAAACAAGCCCAGCCGTCTGTTGTTATAATACATTACGACGGACTTGTTTTGAATAATTTCCAATTTGGCTCAGAGAAACTGCTTTGAAAATGTCAGCAAATACATTATTCATCCCTTCCCAAACCCAGAGACCTTTCCTAGACCTGCCCCACTCCTCGTTAGGGTTCCAACGGGGACTGCATGAGTCACTGGTGATCTCTCTCGTCCAATCCCCTTCCTCCGGCTACAGAGGTTACCCAATGAGGCGCGGTCCTGCAAGGATGTCTCCAAGATCCATCTGCGACCACTGAAAGTCATGTTGCCCAACTGTAGACTGATAATGGGTGTGTGTGTGTGTGTGTGTGTGTGTGCGTGTGCGTGTGCGTGTGCATGTCACCCCATAACCAGCTCTAAAGGGAGAGATCTGTACCAGTGACTATGCACACCCCAATACACAAAACAAAAACTGTTGTGGATAAATCTGCATTTAGGAGTAAATACTTCACATTGACATACAGTTTTTTAATGCTTTATCAATCTGTAAAATATGTTGATTTGCAACACACAAGAATTGCACGCAGGAATCCCAGCGTGTTTAAAAACAATATGTAGATGTGTCTTCCAAAACTACAAGTAACAACAAATAAAGGTTTATCTTATCTTATCTTGTCTTCCAAAACTATAACCTCACACTGCATTAGGCTGCTGTGTTTGTACTGTATCTCAGTTAGTGCGTGAGACTGCAGCTTGTTAATGGTGAAGACTCTAACCTCTCTCTCTGGTTTACCCCTCTTCAACCTCAAGCCTGAGAATTTGCTCCTAGCCAGTAAGCTAAAGGGTGCAGCGGTGAAGTTGGCTGATTTCGGATTGGCCATCGAGGTGCAGGGGGAGCAGCAAGCATGGTTTGGTAAGCAAAGCGAGGCTCTGAAGAATGTGTCGTCGTTTTCACAGATTCTTTCCGTTTAAAGTGTAAACGTATTCTTTAAGTAGTTCCGATGTTTCCCTCATACAGAAACAGGCCTTTGTAATGCTCTTGTTTAAACGATACCTGAGGCCCATCCCCCCCCCCCCCCCCCCCCCCCCCCCCCCATTTCCATAATGTGCTAATTTCTCATCCCCAAAAGAGCCTCTGATTATATGTCAGTAGGCTACCTGAGGTCTGGGAGGAGGTGTGCTAGAGCTGTGGGTGCCCAAAGCTGTCAGTTCCGCCATTTTGAGAACTGTTTCTCTGTGGAATAGCAGAGTAATTATTCTAATCCCCACTGGGATGGTTGTCACCTGAGAATCCACATTCAGTTCACTCTGAACACTTGACTCACCCTAAAAGCACGCTGGTACTTTGAGTCTCTTAAGTAGTTGGCTGCATTCCTCTGGCAACGAGCCAAACTCCGTTTCCCAGAGGTGATGTCGGGGGGAGACGTTTTAGTTTCCTTTCAAAGCTTTTTTTAACAGCCAATAAACTTTTATTGGACTGCTGCTCCACTATAAGAGGGACTTTGATCTTTATTTGCGGTTCGAGGCAAGAGATGCATCGTGGGATGTGTAGTCGATGTGAAGTGTTGTGTTGTGCTTGATCGCAGGCTTTGCGGGGACTCCTGGCTACCTGTCTCCTGAAGTCCTGAGGAAGGATCCGTATGGGAAGCCAGTGGACATGTGGGCCTGTGGTAAGAAGCCGTCTGACCACCACACCACCCTGAGCCCACAACAACCCTCCTCTTCAGGAACACCTGCACACATTCTCAGTGATTCAAGTGGGGAGCAAAGACAATCCAAAGGTCAAAAAGCTCTCGGAAGGTCGAAAGCACACAAGCTCTCTCCTATTGGTCGACAGGATCCTGGTTTGAACCGACACAACGTGCTTGTTTAGTCGGATGTACTGGACCATAACATGATATACCAGCACCATAGACTACCAGTTTGTAGAACACAAACGTAAACTGTACCTTGATATCTGGTGAATCAGAGGTCTGTGTTTTCCTCCACTACGACCCAGTGTGTACAGAGGGCTCCAGTCTCTTGAATTAATCACTGCTGACACTCATTATACGCACTCATTAAGTGTCAGGCCACCTGGGCTTTAGATGTCTAGCAGACACACTGGTGTGCGCAGAACACACACACACACACAGACACACACACACACACACACACACACACACAGGTCTTCTGAAAACACACGTTTACACACAAGCATAGAGGCCGGTCTGAAGAGACAGTGGCCAGTTTGTGTTCCTCTTGGAACTGGAGGGTCCTTCAAAAGTACCTGGCAACTAGCCAGCCAATCAGCACTGTTTCTACCTGTGTGATTCAGCACTTGGCTTGTGTTTGTCCTCATGATGATGAGTGGGAGGAGCCGTTGGGAAGGAGGTGTTGGCCCAACTCTGCCTGGTTATAGCTGGAACTGGTTTTGGCTCACGAATATAAATATATAGATAGAACATAGATAGATAGAATATAATATAGATATTAGCTACTGCACAGTTGACAAAAGTTGAACTAATACTAGAGGGTGCCTCAAGGAGCTCAAGCTAAAAAAAAGAAAAGAAAATAAGACTAAATGTAA
>CM059313.1:5042500-5362500 GCA_030340665.1 Neosalanx taihuensis
ATCCTCCTCATTAGCATGACCAAAAGTATCGCCAAAAGTACACAGAACCATCAACACCGGTGGATGTAAGTGGGTATAAAAACACTTCTAACTGGAACTTAAAGGTCCTGTACCTTAACAGTGACCGTCATCCTGGGAGTGGGCGTCTCTGGGATGACCACAGTGTAGCGCTCCTTGCCTGTCAGCCCCAGGCTGTCTGCCGTGTCTCCAGGTAGATACTCCAGAGGGATGACCCCCATGCCCACCAAGTTGCTGCGGTGGATCCTCTCGTAGCTCTCCGCTAGGACGGCCTTCACACCCTGGGAGGCCAGAGCAGCACAATACATGGCTCAACAAACGCTCTGTTCAAGTGTGGATCATCTGTACGCCAACAGTGTGTGTGGTAGCATACCAGCAGGAAGGGGCCTTTAGCTGCCCAATCTCTGGAGCTTCCTGAGCCGTACTCCTTCCCTGCCAGGATGAGCAGAGGGGTGCCGGTCTCCTTGTATTTCTCAGCAGCGTCAAACACGTCCAGCTGGCACAGAAACAGCAGGAAGCAAGTCAGATGTTGACCCAGTAAGTGGGAGTGTTTCCTGGGTGCTTGGCCGGTTGGGGGTGTGTCTTACCATCTCTCCAGAGGGGATGTGCAGCGTGCGCGGTGCTTGCTTGTTGACAAACTTGTTGAAGAGCCGGATGTTGGCGAACGTGCCCCGGGCCATCACGGCATCGTTGCCGCGGCGAGAGCCGTAAGAGTTGAAGTCTCGAGGGTTCAGGCTGCATAGAGAGACGCATTAAGAACTTATTATAGGTCTTCATGATATTAAACCTTCAACAACATACAATACAATCAACACACAACATACTCCAGGGTACATATAACATTGGGCTGCTGTCTCACCCCTTGGTGGTCAGGTAGCGAGCTGCAGGGCTCGATCTGGCGATGTTCCCCGCAGGAGAGATGTGGTCAGTGGTCACCGAGTCCCCAAAGTTCAGCAGCACGTGGGCGTCGGTTATGGATTTGATGGAAGCCAGCTCCTTGGTCTGAACAGAGCAAAGGGACACATTGTAGAATATTGTAGACTGCTAGGAAAGCTAGACACATGAACAAGAGCATGATGTTTCCGCACCAGTCCATGGAAGAAAGGGGGGGACTTGATGTAGGTGGACTTGGGGTCCCAGGGGTACAGCTTGTCAGAGGGAGCGTCCAGAGCGTTCCAGCGTTCGTTCACCTTCTGCACAGAGGGAAAAAAAAGAGTAAGTCCGCTTGAAATCACCTTGCGCCTGGCAACACCTGAAATCTAGGAAAAGGGGAAGGACTAAAAGAGTTGACCTCAATCTTCTCGTAGACTTCTTTAAACATGGATGGAATGACAAACTCCCGTTCGACGGCCTGGATCTCCTGCCTCGTGGGCCAGATATCCCTCAGGAACACCTCCTTTCCATCTTTGTTAATAGCTAGAACAACAACAACATCAGAACTGACACTACTGAACAGCATTTAAAAGGAATAACCAGTATTTCCACATAGGGGGCAAACATTAGCCCGTACTCACCAATAGGTTCTTTTTCAAAGTCGATCCTCACAGTACCAGCAATGGCGTACGCAATGACTAGAGGCGGAGAGGCTAGATAATTGGCTCTGGTATTAGGGTGGACCCGTCCCTCAAAGTTCCTGTTGCCTGATAGGACACCAGCCGCAACAAGATCTCCCTAGAAGAGGCCAGGCAGGAAAGTGGTCAACAATAGGTTTATATACCCTATCACAAGAAAGTCAATGTAATGTAAACAATGATTACAAATGTGTGTACATATAGTTAAGAAGGATCTTATTTAGCAAATACCTGAGTGATGGCCTCTACCACAGGATCTGGGAGAGGTCCACTGTTTCCTATACACGTCATGCAGCCATAACCAACCACCTCAAACCTAAGAGACAAACAGAGGTGTCTATGTGCTTGTCAGGCCCACCCAGTGCTTCTGTTCCTAACCCAACACAGAACATGTCTTCAGCAGTAGATGTGGTGAGCGTGTGAGACCTACCCAAGCTGGGAAAGGTAGTCCATCACTCCACTCTCCTTCAGGTAGTACGTGACCACCCCGCTGCCTGGCGACAAGCTGGTTTTGATGTAGGGCTTCACGCTCAGCCCACATTCTATGGCCTTCTTAGCTAGCAGCCCTGGAAACAAAGCAACAAAGGGTTTAAGTATACACTGGGATCTTCGGCAGAGGGGAAATCTTGGGAAAGGTCACCCATCATGTCTGGCTCGCCTAGTGAATTGTGTAGAGGAGGGGAAATATGAACTTGTTTCTTGTTCATGTAGGTCAGGGGTGTCTAATCCTGGTCCTCGAGGGCCACTGTCCTGAAGGTTTTAGATGTTTTCCTGCTCCAGCACACCTGATTCTAATGAAGGGTCGTTATCAAGCTCTGTGGAGGTGTGCTGGAGCAGGGAACCTAAAACCGTCAGGACAGTGGCCCTCGAGGACCAGGACTGGACACCCCTGATGCGAGTGTTAAACACTGTCCTTGTCCTGGTTCTGTAGCAGCAGTAATGAGGCGTATTGATGGTGTCACATACCGGCCCCCAGCATGACCGAGGGGTTGCTGGTATTGGTGCAGCTGGTGATGGCAGCGATGACCACAGAGCCGTGGGAAAGGGAGTACTCTGCATCTTTATACTGGAAGGGAACCACTGCCCCATGGGTCTCTGCAGCCACCTGGAAACCCTTAAAGCCTTGCTGTAATCAAACATCGCAAAACAAACAGAAAAGGTTATAACACTGAGAGAACAGAGGCTTTGGCGTACCTGTGGTGACCTGTGGTCAGTTACCTTGGCCCCCAGGCAGGACTCAAAGTCTGCCTTCATGTCGGACACAGCCACCCTGTCCTGGGGCCTCTTGGGACCGCTACAGCAGGGAACCACCGAGCTCAGGTCCAGCTCAAACACCTAAGAAGACAAGAGGTGTTGTGCGGATGGAAGGGAGGAAGTAATAAGAAGGAATACATGACACTTAAAGATGCTTGCGGATGTTGATTAGTAAATATTAAAGTTGTTTACAGAAACAGTGATAAAAGCAGGAGCAGGCTACCTTTGTGAACTCTGGGTCCTGTGTTTCGTTGCTGTAGTCTCTGAACATGCCCACAGCCTTCAGATAGCTACTGATGTAGGCCAGCTTCTCAGCATCTCGCCCTGGCCAGAAGAAGGGAGAGGCCGTTCAAATACACTACTAACTCTCTCTCTCTCACACTCACTAATCCAGCTTCAGCCCAGCAGGGTGCTGCAGTTCCTCCCCCACCTGTCTGCTCCAGGTACTGAACGCTGACGTTGTCCACAGGGAAGAAGGCGGCCGTGGCGCCGTACTCCGGACACATGTTGGCGATGGTGGCTCTGTCGGCGATGGACAGCTGGCCCACGCCCGGGCCGAAAAACTCTACAAATTTCCCCACCACGCCCACCTGACGCAGGTGCTGCAAGGAGAAGGAGGAGGGGAGGATAATAGTATGAGAAGGAGAGTCCCCATATCTGACAAGTACAGCATCACTGTAGTAAAACAGTCTTTATACTTCACAGAATCACACATTGAAACGAGCAAAGTAGTTCTCTCATGATGCTAGATGAAAAACATGACAAGATTGGGGAATAAAACAAGGTAATACAATAAGAAGTTAATATAACATTAAAGACACTATCTTTGTTACCTTGGTGACAGTGAGAACAATATCCGTGGAGGTAATGAGCTTGTTGGGGCTTCCAAACAGCCGATAACCAATCACCTCAGGCAGTACCATGCTAATGGGCTGACCCAGCATCACAGCTTCTGCCTCGATGCCACCGACTCCTGAATAACAGAAACACCTCTGAATGGTACAACACTGTATCCACTGCAAGGTCATCTCTGGAAGAATGTCCACTGGTCTTATACACCAAGTCAGTATTTGTAAACACTGGCCCTGGGGAGCCTTTTCCCTACACAATCTGATCTAAATGTCTCTCTGCTCCTGGGCCATACTGAAGCTGCGGACTGCAGACAGGCCTTACCCCAGCCCAGGACGCCCAGGCCGTCGATCATGGTGGTGTGGGAGTCTGTGCCCACCAGGCTGTCAGGGTAGTAGAATCCGTCCTGCTGGAACACCACCCTGGCCAGGTACTCCAGGTTGACCTGGTGCACGATACCAGAGCCAGGAGGGATGATCCGCATGTTCTTGAATGCATTAGAGCCCCACTGTAGGAAAAAATCATGGATGATAGCGTTGAGAGGAATACTCAGGGCAGAATTTGTGTTAAAAGTGGGTGGGTCTGTTGAGCATCGTCATACAGAGGTCGGACTTGTGATGAACTATTGGATACCTTCAGGAACGCAAACCGCTCTCGGTTTCTTTCAAATTCCAAGTCCTGGTTTTTCTGGAGGCTATCCGACCTTGAGGTTGAATCAGAACTGCATGAAGGTTATTGCTATCTTGAAACCCCTTTAAAGGGACAGAGACAACTTTAATGCTAAACCCCACTTACTTTCTGTTGAAGTCCACCTGAATGGAATGATCGATGACCAGGTCAGCTGGACAGACAGGGTTGATCCTCTCTGGATCCCCTCCCAGTTTCTTCACTGCGTCCCGCATGGCAGCAAAGTCTACCACCGCAGGTACCCCACTGCAAGGGCCAAGGAAGTACAAACATTGCATGTTTGTCCAGGTTAGGTGAGCGTTCATCACTATTTACTGTTAGTTTGTAGCGCTAGTTCATTTCAAAATACATTACTGCAAGTCATCCAGGATTGTCATTTCAAACACAACATTTCTTACATTTAGTCATTTAGCAGACACTCTTATCCAGAGCAATTACAGGGACATTCCCTCAAGGCAAATAGGGTGAAGTGCCTTGCCCAAGGACACAACATCATGTTAGCACAGCCAGGGCACAGCCAGGGTCCCCATCTGCTCAGCCACCTGACTCCCCTTCTTCATGTCAGTATTAAGCTTTTCCCTCCTAAATGCTTGTAGCGCTCTGGGCTGACTCACGTGAAGTCCTGTAGGATGACGCGGGCCGGTCTGAAGGGGACCTCCACGCTCTGGCTCTGGGTTTCCTTCCAGTTCAGGATGCTCTCCACGTCCGCCTGCTTCACCAGGAACTCATCACAGTTCCTGACGGCCGACTCCAGCAGTACGCGGATGGAGAACGGGAGACGGGCTAACCAAGACACGGGACAGGAGGGAAGCCTTTTAGATCGACTGCAAATACACCTGTTTTATTTGATTGTAACAAATACCACCAACCTTACATTGACAAAATGATACAATAACTTTTGGAGTGAATTTAATGCCATTTGCTAATCAACTGCCTCTAAAATATGATGAACACTATAACAGTCAACAGCCATGGGAATGATATAGTCCCTTACCATATCTGGGGTCTCCAAGTTTTAAGAGGTTGTAGAACTTGTGTTCTGGGTGACTTGGGTCTAGATCCTCCACGATGTGGGCAAAAGGATTAGTCATGCTTCCAGGGTTACTTTCCCTCTTGCCTCCAGAAATGCACCGTTTTCTTCAAAAGAAAACAGGGTTAGTTAAATCCCTGTTCAGCTAGCTCAACAGCAACACTAAACCTCACAAGTACAGCGTGTGCACACACGCACCCAAACTGTAAAAACAGACAACTCAAGTCTAGACTAACTGTATGCTGACGTTACTCTCAAATGGAGGATTCTGGAAAGCCAAGTGTGGTTAGTTTTCTACTTGAAGGCAGCATGTTTCACTGATGAAGGGGAGCCCTGATATGACTTGCATTTTCCCCACCGCCCCGCTTCATGAACTGGAAAGATTATTAACATGGGCCAGTCCAAAGGTGGAGTCTTGGTCACCTCATGATGACATCGTGTGTGATCTTTCTTTAATGCACTCGACTTTGGTGTTGCATGCAACACTTCTGATATTGCTGAATCTTGTCAATGGAAACTGGCAAAGGTTTAGCAACATGAAGCCATGTTGACCCAGGAGGCTTCAGTGGACTCTTCCTACATAGTGGAACTGAAATCCTCTGAAAACAATTCTAAGAATCAACAGTTTTGTGACATGGACTTTAGTACTACAGCGAGTTATGCCAGAGCAAAGTGTCCGAGCAAGTGGCTGCTACTCTGCCATGACTAGGGAGTGGATAATGTATTTCCTGGTTTGTGCAAGTTTATGAAATAACACAACTCTAATCTTATCTTCAAGACATCTTGACAACGTAATGTGGACAAAATGAGCTTGTTAGGGACTTTACCATGTGTTATATCATTGGACATGACTAAGCAAACATCCAGATAACTACCATTCTGTAGTCCACGTGTTTTACATAAACCATGCAGAAAAAAAACTATTTCCTGATTTGAGTGAACTCTTCTTTCTGTAGACATTTTTTCTACTTGTATAAAAAAACATCTAAAGAAACACAAAAGGGAAAAGGGGTTCAAATAAGGTTCCAATAAGCTTCCATAACAGGACATTAATCTTTAGGTGCAGATGAGGACTGCATTTGAAGCAAAATACAACCTTGAAAGCAGTTGTGTCAAGGAATGCTGCCAAACGTCAAATCTATTTCCTTCTCTGTTTCACTGGATGTGTAGCGTGGGTGTAAAACAATGAACAACCCTGCATTTGTGGACTTTTTTCCCTGGTAAAAACCTGAAAGAGCAGTCAGGTAATGAGAGCCAGTGAGACTTGGGTGAGTCAGGCCTCACACTATGATGCTTAGTAACAACATGCTGGTGTTGGGAGTTACATCATCGGCAAAAATGTTCAGAAAAAAGTATCAGTTGGATATAGAGAAAGCTTTGTAACACACTCGCCACTGATACTTATGCCATTTAAGGATTATGAGACAAAAATGTGATTTCTACACAGTGTGGGCCCATTATGGCTCCACGTCAGTAATAGCCTTTGCTAACCTCATCCCAAGGATTTAATCTAAGGCTGACCCCAAGATTTAGGACAAGTGAGCCTTCGAGAATGTCAGGTTAGACTATTCCATTTGCCCAAATTACAACTATTTATCTAACTAGATAAAACAGCATGTTAGGTCTACAAGACCATCGGTGATTCTCGGAACATTACAGAAGCTTTTCTAACAAGCTAAACTGGCTAGCTTGCTAAACTAGCCACTTTCACGAGTTGGCTAGCTAAGCAAAAGCTTTCTGTCCGAGTTATTCATAATGACAGCCAGATAATATAGATTAAAAACGTTCAAATACATAAGAGTTGATGAAATAATGATGTGTTGGGACTTACTTGTGTACGCACAGACAAGGAGCGAAACAGCCGTCGTTGCCAAGCTAGTAACGTTAGCTTGTAACCTAGCTGGATCTGTCAGAAAGCTGCTAAGTACTTCCGCATCATGTGCTACAATGACGTCACGGTGCGTGACGCAGAAAGTCTTCAAAACAAAAGCTGGCATAGAATTTGGATTAGATATAAAGTGTAAAATACTGTATTTATTTTAGGGTACATTATACACAAATATAACATTTAAGATGAGACAAACCTAGAACACGTTAAAATATCATTTGAATATTTTAATATTCATGCATAATATTACAAATGGCAAAGTCAAATGATATTTGTAGGGCCTTTGATCATTTAATCTAGCAAACCAAGTGTGCAAAGTTTGTAATGTGAGTTTTTTTCCTCTCTGTGTAAATGTAAATAGCATATTAGTGCAAAGCCAGTACATGAGTCACTGTCAAACAGGCTGAGTTATGCATAAGAGTTCATGCAATGACTGTACATGTTTTCCTCCCCTTCAGCAGTTAGCAATTTAAACATTTTAATATTTAAATGCACAAACCTACACAATAAGAAAATACGGGAGCAGGCCATGAAAAGCTTGCATACAATTTGGGTTTCTGTTGCATCCACATTAGTTCACTAGTCAGGGCATTATCATAATGTCTCTGGTGTCTCAATGTATCTTATCCTTCCAAATAAATTGGTGAGTAGAGTCACTGTAGACCCTCATTCGTCCAGGAGTGTTCCATAGTAGAAAAGGTTTCAGAGGTAGTCATCTGGACACTGTTTTCAAGATCAAGACGTTTTGGCAGTCATCTGGGAGCCATTGAAGATTGGAAAAAATTGTCTAAGAACTCTGAGATATTCATGCAGTAATATTCTGTACTGCTTAACATTCTTTGAAGGATAGTTTCAGATGAAACTAAGGTTGATTAGGGTTGACAGATTCACTTCAGACACTAAGGTAGACTCCTTCCAGAAGGCGGGGCTTAGGCAATCACAGAATAGCAGAAGCATCTTGTCATTCTCTTTTTTAAGATCAGGACATGACTTCATTTCAGGCAGACTTGTAGAATTCACAGCTGAAGCCCAGATCTCCTTCTGTTACTTCCCTCTCTGGTTCTCTGCATCTTGTAGGTTTTCTTAGCCTGGAGTCTCTCTTTCTCCAGAACTTCTGTATCGTCCAGAATCTCCAGGCCAAGAAGCTGGCTGATCACATACTGCCTGTAGGGGCGCAACAACACACTGGACAACATGTACTGTATATCTAATGTGTTTACACAAATAGTATAGTATTCTATAGTTTTCTAAGGAACACTGATATATGTGTCCACAGTTACATGCATGATCGAATACTTGATACGTTACGCTTCACTGACTATTCATGCAGTAGATTATTCCCTTTGAGTTAAAATCTCAAAGCCATAGCAGAGGATATACTTTATTTGGGTTTAACCAAATTACCTAATAAAATAATGAACTAAAAGAATAGCATATAAAGTATATTTCTCATATAATTCTTACCTGTAGTCTAAGTACTGGTTAAAGCTCCCTCCATTGAAGTAGCTTGGTGATGCCTCATTGTTCATCATACTGAGAATCCTGCAATCAACATTCACTCACAATCACTGGAATATGACAGCACATCCATTTACATTTATTCATTTAGCAGATGCTTTTATCCAAAGCGACTTACAGTCCAGACATCCCTGTCTGGTTAAAACAAATCTATTATAAAGCCCTGTCGAATATTCCTCAAGTCTTACTTGATGTTGGGGAATTTGCATCGTATTTCCTCCACAAAGATGGGCAGGTTGCTAATCTTGTTCTTGTTGATCCACAGAGTGGTGATACTAGGCATGTAAGGGAACTTGACATGGGACGAGTAGTTGTTGCAGTCCAGAATAAGAGTGCTCAGCTTGTCCATCTCTGCCAACAGAGCAGGGTTCCGTTAATGGCTGAATTAAGGAGAAACCGTTCCAACAGGGACACAGTTTTTGCGGTGTTGGTGTTGAGTGTCATCAGTGTTTGAGTGATCTGTCATCAGCACTAGAAGTCTTGACAAGCGTTGTTGCACATATGCAGGTTGCGTGTGCACTGAGCACTTGTCATGTGTATGTTTCTATGGGGGCAGAATGTGAGTGCTGCAGCTCTATATATTGGATATTGACAAAATATAATACCTCACCAGTTGAAAAATGCCATCAACTTTGCAGTAGAGATGCTAGAATGCTCTGGTCACTTCTGTGTGAGTGTGTGTATATACATTAATTCCACAGATCTATCTACACACAGAAGGATACTCCTCTAAGAGGTTGTAACTGAGGTCCAGCACTTCCAAGGTCTCCCGCTGGGCTAAGATGACATCATAGGGGATCTCCATCAGGCTCTGGTAGGCAAAGGAGAGCCTCTTCAGGCCCAAAATCTGGGGGGGTCGCCCTGGCTGGCCCGGAGCAGAAACCTGGGGGGGTCGCCCTGGCTGGCCCGGAGCAGGAACCTGGGCAGGTTCTGCTTCCATGACAACCCCAAGCTAAAGCTTCTCAGTATCCTTCTTACCAAAGACCCACACTTCAAGGTTCATGGTGATGAAAAGTCAATATCCAGCTCTAAAAACAAAGTTACAATGACATTACTGATGGTAGAATGTGAAGTTAAAGGTTGCCAAATATTTTAGCCAGGCTGTGTTTTGAATCGGACTGTTACAAAAGCAGCACAAACAGGGCTTGGCTGAGAAGGACATTTAATATCCAGGCTAATTTATTGTGGAAAAAAACTCTTTCAAAGCTTGGCTGATATTCTGTATGAATGACTTGTTGAAATGAATGACTGAACAAATTCTTTTCCACTGATTTGATAAGTGGTCACAGGATAATCCATTTCATAATTCTGAGGGAAAGTATTGTTCCCACTGAAAATTTGACAATGAAAAATGGATTTGTGCTAGTAATGCTTCTGGCTGCAAGTATTTCTCTTGTTCACTGTCAATATGCAACAACAACAAAGAAAATATATATATTTTACAACTCTGTTCACTGATGCATCAACACAGTTGCCTAAAAATAACACCTCCTTCAACTAACATGATAACGTGAAACAATTCAGTTTGATCCAACTCACCAAAATGTTTTCTCTGCTTGTTCTCTTGCAGCTTTTCTCTGTCCAAAAATGGCCCACTGCACATACAAGGCCGTCTTTCATGGCACAGGTTTAGATCACAAGACAGGGATAATCACATTGCTTTTTAACCCTTCCTCTACAGGGCAGCTTCATGCTATGGTCCAGTTAATGGTTAAGTGAGTACATATCTTAGATTCTTTACAAATTTACAAGTATACCAAATACATATTCAGGCATTATTGATCTGTACATTTTGTTTTATTTCTTTAACATCATGGACGTCGACCCATCGTCACACAGTAGATCTTTATTTTTTTACTTTTGTGGTATCGTTGTTAAGACTTAAAGCACAGTCTACATTTATCAGAAAGAATGAAGAGAATCAGATGTTTGTATTTGATATGATCTGTGTGAATTACTTCTGTTTTCAATACAAATAAATATTTTATTTATATTTTGTCTGGTTCTAAACAATAACAGCAATTATGTGAAGCTGCTGTTGCACAAATTCAGAGGAGTACCAACTACGTAAAAAAAAAAGAACATTCTTTAATTCTTTACGAAACAATTACATTTGCAGAAGAAAATATGACAATAAATATTCGATAAACAATACAGATCACAAACACTAATCCAATTATACACTTAATAAACATAATTACATCACTGGACTAAACTTTAGCTGCTTATGTTTATAGCAGTCGGAACATGAATATATCTTGCCTGGTCTGCCCAGAATTACTTGGTTTTTAGCTTTTAAAGCATTTACCTTGCCTAATACTTTTATAATATAAAAATGACACAATCTGACTGGACAGCAGCCTTTCCTGCCAACAAACAAGAGTTTAGTGCACATCAAAACCAGCTTCAAAATGGTATCCTGTATCAAATTACTGAAGATATGCTTGATCATGATCAAGATGTTTGTTAAAAAAGGATCTACCTCCACAGCTAAAACTGTATTTCTTACAACATAAAAAAGTGGTTCCATAAAAAATAAGCTAAATTCAAACTCTGACACAGAATGATCCATAACATGCTCATATTACCAAAGTTAAGATACAAAGTCCAGAACGAACTCCAAGCCATGTTCTTAACCAAGAATTGAGTGCAAAACAGGTAACAAGCCTTTATTTTTGTTAACTGTACAGGTTCACATATACCTTGTAAATATGAGTCAACCCCTAGACAAATCTAACCACAATAGTGCAATCTAAGCAGCAAGAATGAGGGTTTGTAGGACACTACGAAGCCATTAGCATGAGCTTCCTGCTGGAACCCTTCCTCTGCTTTATATAGACCTTGTGATTCTTTTTCTAACCAACATGAGCCTTTAGTCCAGTCAGCACTATCAGTATGACCCCTTTCTTATAACTGACTTTCATATACTGTACATTGGAGCATTATCCCATTTTATCCAGCCATCATACTCAGTACTTCACAACACTATGTGCAAATATACATCTATTAAGCATGTATATTTCTAGGATTCGGAAACACTTAAAATTACAGGAATTTAAAATGGAACTTTGAAGGAGAGTATTGTTGTAAAAGACAAACTTACAATATCCAGTGCTTGGAGCAAGCCTCCTAATGTTCAACAGAGTTGTATGGTGTTCAACTCTGGTATCCTCAATGGAACTATATGCTTTATCACTTTTCGTAGTCTGGACATTTGTCAGTTCCTGCAGGTTTAAGAATGGTCAAAACATAACAAAACCAAAACTTTCATCAGATTTAAATTAATAGTCACACAATTCCTTTGGTACACTCCCTCGCTTTCCGTGAATGGAGTAGGCTGGATGTCAGCTGTTCGCATCCGGAGCCTCCACACCCTCAAACGCTCCACTTCCGTCCCCCATCCTGACACATCCTGACGGGGAGGTGTGGGCGCTAATGAAGTAGCCGGGGTCAGAGGTTACGCAGCAGTCTCTTCTCTCCTACCTGCCCCCTTCAAGTGTCTTGGCAGGATTGACAACAGCGCGTCTTAAACTGGGGCAGCAGGCAGAGATCGAGCTGTCGTACCTTCTCACAGTACCTGCTGCTATCCAGACACTCGCCCGCTGGGGAACCGAGAGGAACAGGGTTTCAACGTACGGTTTCCTTGGCGATGGTTCAGAAAAAGGAAAAGGTTGTATCTAATGAGACTTAGCTATGGTCTCCCCACTCACCTTGACAGTATTTTTATATGCACACACGTTGATAAGTATGAGCATTTTCACCATGCATAATATAGTACATATACTATAATATAGTTCCAGTTACATAATGTCACCATGGCCTGCACAACAGACACAACAAAGCTCTCATATAATAAGTGAGGTAAAGAGCACATGTCAATATCACTACATGGTATCAGTTGGTCAGACACAAACTGCATTTTGCAACCTCGACCTGAGCATACCTTTTCCACAGGACAGGATATTGCATCGTTGCCAGCTAGGGGGGCGTGGCTTCCAGGTGCAGTGGTGTTCCTGGGCTGCTTTACCACTGTTCAGGTGCGCACAGGTCACATGTCGGGACTGGAAGCCATGACGACCGCAGGAGGCTGTGCACTGTGTCCAGGGTCCGACGCGCCACTGCAGGGCACAGGCCTCTGAGGAGCAGTTCCTGTTGGAGCTGGGCCTATGCAAGCACACGCGACTGAGGTGAGTATCTACCTCCAAATGTGAGTACAAGCAGTGTTGTAGACTTTCTGTAGACTGCCAAATTGTTTTGTGGTACGGTGCATGCAGTGCTTGGGCTTGCCTGTAGAGGTCACTGCACATTCTGTTGGAGACTTTGGTCGCATTCAGGTCTTGGCAGTACACGTGACGGTGCTGGGTGGCTAAACGAAGACCAACACAATGACCCTGACACTGCAACACAGTAAGAGCACAGGAAACCAGTCTTTTATGATAAGTGACAAAAAAAGAATCAATAGATTTTGTTTAGTTTAATCCTGTGAATCCACCGTCATCAATATTGCCCTGTGTTTTAATCAGGATTATACTAGATGACAGACTGAAAACAGTACTCACCGGCCCCCAGCCAGAGGCTGCCCACCTCACACAGGGCAGAGTGTTGCAGGGTCGCCTGTCAGTGGGTCTCCTCCCTGCCCCCTCCACACAGCGCTGGACTGCCACCCTGCTGCCCCCCCCCTCCGGCCCGCTCAGGCAGCTCACTCTACGGCTCTGCACCCCCCCGCCACAGCTGGCTGAACACAGGGACCAGGGCGACGCAAGCCACCTGCCCAGGACAATATATCACAAGTAAAATAGCTTAACGTTTGCCTGCCGCAAAGAAAATGCTTGGCAAAATGACATTTATTTGACGTTTGTGTAAGAGTAAATTGCCATGTCATTTAGTTTCTCAATGAAAAGTTATTCTAATCTAATTCAGTTTGGCGTACATGCAGTTGCAATATTTCACCTGAGGGGGCAGGCTTGTCCATGGCAGTGTGACCGGCTGATGTTTCCTCTGTCTTGGCAGAATGAACTGTTCTCTGCTATGTGGTTGGAACAGTTTCCTCCTCTCTCACCTACACATGCACCGCAAAAGGTAAAGGGTGGAATTAAAGTCATCCTTTAATACGTGCAGACGTGCGTGCACACACACATCTACACACACACGCGCACACATGCACGCACGCACGCGCACACACACACACACACACACACACACACACACACACACACACACACACACACACACAGTATATGTTTCGGATTATACCCAAGAAGTCATGTGTCACCTAAGAGTTTACATATGGAGGGCTGGAACCTCTTCAACACTTTAAACCCCTCAATCTCCACTATTTAGCTTAGCTAAGTAGGCACACTAGCTTAATCTACTTTGTATCACTGCCTGGACTGGAACATATAATTGCTATCGGATGATGAGGGAAGGCGAGGAAAGGTGTAGTGCTGTCTGCAGCTCTATTTGCTTATAAAAACAAATACAAGCAGGAGATGGCAACAGATGTTAAAAGATGTGACGGGTCTTGGCGAAATGTGAAAGCTAAGTACAAGAGCGTATACTGCATCGATTTCCATAACATGAGTTATGTGTGTGTGTGCGTGCGTGTGTGTCAGCGACGTACCTGCAACGTGCAGCCAGGAGGCCAGAGAGGAGGCGCCCAGGTGTCCTGGGGTAGAGCAGGTGTACAGTCCTGTGTCAGCCTGGCCTGGAGACAGGATCTTTAGGGAGCCATCTGGCTGCAGGGCCACTCTACCATCACATGACAGAGCCACTGAAAACAACCTCAGTACCAACACTGATACACAGGACACAGACCTACTGGCTACTACTGAGATTTAGCTATATATTTAAAACACAGTTTCCACAGTCCACCATTTTTGATAGCTCGGACATTGTGAAACTAAGCAGTCACAATTTAATTTATTTTTGAAATGAGGGATAAAGCCATAGTTGTTCGTTACCTGCTGCTGTAAAGTATCTCCTTCCCATCTTTGGTCCAGGTGACAGGGGATTCCTTTCCTCCTGACACCTCACACTTCAGCTCCACGCTGCCCATCTGTCTGTGCAGTACGACAGGGCTCCCCACACGGACCACAACCGCAGAGGCCTTCCTAGGCCTCTGGACAGGGGCCGAGCCTCTGGTTCGGCTAGAATGGGGCATGTCCTTGAAGGGGTGCTTCCGAACACCAGGAAGCATGGAGACCTCTGGTCGTTGGGATGGCTGCAGGATGGATTCGTTGCTCTCATCCGGGCTCCCGGAGATTTCTGCAAGGAGCCGGGCAATGGCCTGCTCTGCCTCTCGTCCCTCCAGACCTTTGGAGAGATTATGGATGAAATCGTCCAGCCTCTGCGTTTCAACCACCAGCAGGGAAGGACCAGATGGCTCTGATGCGGCGTCCTTGCGGTCTAGCGTCGACTTGTTTTTGTCCTCTGTGAAACCTGTGGAATCCTGGGAGGAACCCCCTCTGTGGCTGAGCAAGAGCTGAACCACAGCGTCGTACTGGAACCCCTCCTGGGTCCTATCGCCCGCCGAGTTCCCACCCTGCTGGTTCACCTTCTGCTTGCCACTGATGACCTTCAGCACAAAGTTCTCGCGGGCTTGGCCCGCGACACAGGCGTAGGCCCCAGCATCCGAGGCCCGGAGGTTCTGGATGTGGAGGTCACCCAGGAGGGTGATGGAGTTGTGGGGGTGGATGGCAAGTGGACTGCCGTCCTTCAGCCAATGGATGTGGCCACCGCGGAGGCGGGCTGGGCAGCGGAACAGCAGGGAGGTCCAGGGGAGCAGGTAGGCGTAGCCGCCCGCCACTACATGCAGCTTCTTGTCTCTCCTCAGCTGGATGTAGAGCTTCCTCTGGGCCTGGAGGCCTGGCTCTGGCTTGTCAGACCTGCTGGGCTCTGGGAGAGAGGTGGGAGGCATGCATGTGAGCAGAGGCTGAAAGTGGAGATTTCTCCACAAATCCACAACCACAGTGATTAAGTCTGAGAAATGTAGACTGGAAAACAAATTTGAGATCTCACAGACATTTTGTTTAAAAATCAATGTACATTAACGAGTTCTAGTTTCTCCAACCAAAATGATACAGTCATTATATGAGGGGAAAATATTTAGTCACAGACGTGTTACTCATTCTGCACTTTATGTGCTACACATGAATGTTTAAGAGGTGGACCTGGAGAAGGAACTGCCCTCTGGTTCTCTCTCACTATGAATGAGCAGCATAGAGCTGGTCTCAGACAGACACTCTTTCTTACTTTGGCAGGGCCCTGGGGAGCAGGGACGCGCTGTGGAGGGCTGAGGGGTGGGGGCGCAGACCTGGGGGGCCTCGGCCTGGTACCGGTCACCCTCCCCTGGCCTCCTGCAGGCTGCGTGGCGCCTCTGGAGCCCCTCTCCACAGGTCACCGAGCACTGGGAGATCAGAGCCCCAGATTATCAGCAGAACAACTATCTGGCAACACCCTGATGAATTATGGTGATGATAACTTTTCATTACACCATAGCCCATTACTCATTAGTAATTATTAGTAGTATTAGCAATTATTAATATATGCAAAATCTGTGGTAATGCAATCGTTTATTACTCAGTGGATCAGATCATTAGTCATTTGGACCAATGACAGTATGTCATTGTATATATATGCAGCATTTCAAATTTACCCTGTACTTATACCTACGTAATGACAATAAAGTTGAATCTAATCTAATTTAAAAGAAACCAAACTACCAGTAAAGGTTTGTACCTGTGACCAGCTGGTGGTGACCCACTGAGCAGGACACTGCAGCAGGCCACAGGGCTGCTGGGAGGGAGGAGTTGTCTTGGGGCAGAACGTGTCAGGTAACTCCAGAACGCTCCCGTCAGACAGCCTCTGCTTACACAGCACCTCTCTGGTCTGGGCCCCTCCCCCGCAGCTCCGAGAACACTGAGCAGCAAATCCTCACATTGAATCACTCAACACCTCATTCACAAGGCTAATATTGAAACACTCACTCTCGTCTAACATGGGTAAAAATAACGATAGGTACAATTCAGGGGTTGAGTTTTTTTTTTACAAGCAGATCAAGAGGTTGCAGGTTCAAATCTCCCCCTGTACATTCTTTTGGATGAAATAATCTGCTACAGGAATTTATGACATTATGAAGTATGAATTTTCGACTAAAAGTGTCACCTGTCCCCAGCTCTGCAGGTCCCACATGGGGGGGCAGTCGAAGCGGTTGCAGGCCTGGATGGGGTTGGGTTTGGGGGCTCGACACTCCTCGTCCCTGACCCTTTCCGTGTGGTTGCTGCCTAGGGACGGGTGCCGCATGCACACCACCGAGCGCGTCATCAGACCCACCCCACAGGTGGCTGAGCAAGAGGACCACTGCCCCGCCTCCCACCTGCACACAGACAGGCAGGACACCACCAATTAGACACACAGAAGGTGCACTGCAAAAGGAGAAACGACAAGGTTGTCTTGAATTTATTGCTGAGAAATCGGATCTCAGGCAAAGGAAAGAATGGGAAACATTCTATATATCTGGTCCTAGGATGCAGTTTTCCTTCTGGAGCGGAAAGGCTCAAATTTGTGTTGCTAAATTCAGGAGGGGGGGGTGGGGGGTGGTGGGGGGGTGGGGGGTAAGGATCCCTGAGAGAGGAGGGTGCAAGCCAAGGTAAAGAAGCCTGACAAGGCGTTTGTTGTGCCTGAAAACAAAACCTATGTCCTAGAAAAATAGGCAGGAGCTGACTGCAAGCCCAGGGGTTTCCAGACAACAGCTGGAGTATTGGAACACCAAGGCTGTTCGTACTGTGAACTTGCAGCCTCCGGCAACTTCCACTCAGGTCTCTGCTGAAGCACAGACACTTTAACAACATGCTGTTGGGTCTTTTCAAGCCTTAGATAAATCTCCCAGTTAGAGAGTTGCAGGAAACACTCTAAAGTGAATCTGTGTTTGCTCTAATCAGCCAAATAATTAATATCTGTCTTAAAAATATGTGCATATGTAGTGCTCTATAGGTTTTTTCATTGAAGACCGGGATGGTCTAACTCTGGCTTAATTCTGACTCTGGTGGTCTAATGCTGACCCTGGTGGTCTAATCCTGACCCTGGTGGTCTCACGCTGACCCTGGTGGTCTAATCCTGACCCTGGTGGTCTCACGCTGACCCTGGTGGTCTAATCCTGACCCTGGTAGTTGGCCTTGCTAGGCCTAACACCGAGCCTTGTTGCTGGCATAATCCTGCAGGTGGGGTTGCAGTGATGGAGGAGGTCTGAAAGTTCAGGGGTCCTGAGCTGTGCTGGGTGGAGAGGAGGTACCTGGGGGGGCAGCGCTGGGTGCTGCAGCTCTGAAGAAGCTGGGGAGGTCTGTCAGAGCTGACACACTGGCCCTCATCTACAGCCTCCCTCGTCTGCTTGTTCAAGCAAATCCACACCGCCTCCTGTAGCCCTGGCAATCATAAATAACATAGACACACATATTAAGACACACATATTCCATATCCATGTATGGTAACAACTTCTCAAGAAGGAGGTGTGTTTGGATACGTATACATGCACAACAAACCTGTTCCACAGCTTCTGGAACATTCTGTGAAACCCTCCATCTCCCAGTCATGAAGCTGCTCTTTCCGAGACGCCCAGTCTCCCTCCTCCTCCTCCTCCTCCTTCTCCTCCTCCACCCCAGGGCAGGGTGTGTGGTAGCAGGGCTGGCTCTCTGCTGGTTTGACCCCCTGACACTCGTGGTCGGGCAGGTCAGCCACGGTCTGTGAGAAGGACAGCAGGACTTGACACCTCACTGTCCTCCTCTGCGTTCCTGCGCCACATGTTCTACTGCAAGGCAGCCACGGGCTGGGGATGAACCTAGAGGAGTCCACACCAACACACACACACAAAAAAAACATGAAACAGGTTTAGGAAAAACCCACAAAGTTATATACACACACACATCAGAGACACACATTTATAAACACAACCATCTTCAAACGGTCACACACGATCAAACTATGACTAAAGTGAACATTTGACGGATCCTGACCTAATACAGCTGTTCAAAGCCCCAACTGGCATTGAATGGAAGGTCTAATAAGCAGGGGCTCTGGTGTCTGGCATAGCCTTCCTCACACAAGCTTTTGTCATTTACTGCTCCGTTCATAAACTGACAAAGTATTTGCAAAGTTCAGCCCTGCTGCGCTTAATTGAGCAGCTGTGAGGCATTAGAGTCAGTCTCCCTGGGATAAAGGGCTTTGCTGTGTCCTTCAGGAGAGCATCAGGAGAGGGGAATCCTCTAGATCAGCCTCCCAAGCCTGACTGGCAGCTAGCTCACATTCCCCTCAGGGAGGTAGGGCTCTGGGGAGTGCCGTGACTGCCTAGCCAGTGTGGCAGTGAAGAGGTGAGGAAAGGAGGCAGAAGACAAAGAGATAGAGTGATAGATAGTGATACTGGAGCAGATCAGAGATGGCCCATGGACTTATTCAAGTTCTTTATAAACTTGTGTGTCGTTAAAACCAATGAGCTCATGATGACTGTGAAATGGATCTCATCCTACCTGACAGGAAGATCCTATCAAGTCTCCTGGGGAGGAAAAACATCTGGTACCCGCCTGCTCTCCACTGGGGTCCCACAGGGGTCCGTCCTTGGTCCGCTCCTATTCTCCCTATACACCACCTCACTCGGGCCCATCATCGCCTCCCATGGCTTCTCCTATCACTGCTACGCTGATGACACGCAGCTATATCTATCCTTTCCCCCAACTGAGCAAGGGATATCGACCAGAATCGAGGCCTGCCTCTCTGACATCTCAGCCTGGATGACCAGACATCACCTCCAGCTGAACCTCACCAAAACAGAACTCCTCATCATCCCTGCCAAACCCTCAGTCACCCACAATCTCTCCATCACTATGGGATCTGCAACAGTGACCCCTTCATCCTCGGCCAGGAACCTGGGGGTCACCTTGGACGATGAGGTCTCCCTCACAGCTCACATTGCCGCAGTCTCTCAGTCATGTAGATTCACCCTCTACAACATCAGGAAAATCAGAAAATACCTCTCTCAACATTCCACCCAACTGCTAGTCCAAGCCCTTGTCCTCACAAAGCTGGATTACTGCAACTCGCTACTAGCCGGCCTTCCTGCAAATGCAATCCGTCCCCTTCAGAGGATACAGAATGCAGCCGCTCATCTGGTTTTCAACCTAGCCAGACGCTGTCATGTCACCCCACTCCTCATCGCCCTCCACTGGCTTCCCGTCATGGCCCGCATCAGATTCAAGACCCTGGTGCTGACCTTCCAGGCTGTAAACGGGACTGTCCCGACCTATATCAACTCTCTCCTCCAGCCCTACACCCCCACCGGTCACCTACGGTCATCTGCTGACAACCTTCTAGTGGTACCTCCCCTCAAGAGCGCCCGAGCGCAACACAAACTCTTCCACTGCCTGGCTCCCCAATGGTGGAATCATCTCCCCACCTCCATCAGAAGCACAGACTGCCTTCTCACCTTCAAGAGATGGCTTAAAACTCACCTATTTAAAGAATTTAATGGCACTTAGGAATAGTTTGGCACTTCACATAATCTAAAGCTTTAGAACAATCTGTTGGTCCCCATATGGTGACTTTCCAGTGTTGTTTGTTGTATCTCTTGCTTTATGGTCACAATTGTTGTGTTATGCATTCATAGTTCTTCCCTTGGCACTTATTGGTTCTCATGATGTATGATTCACGATCTAAAAAAACAACTGTATTTGGGGTCTATCACGTTGCTCAATGACTGATGCTCTTTGTAAAAGCTCTCTCTTGTAAGTCGCTTTGGATAAAAGCGTCTGCTAAATGAATAAATGTAAATGTAAATGACTCCACGGGTTCCATTTGCGGAAATTTCTCACACACGGGAGGCTTTTGTTTAGATCTCTGTATTTTTGCCCCAACTGAGATGGCAAACCACAACAAAGTCCCGTTGTCCCCTCTTGTGACGTCAATAAATAACTAATTCATCCTCATTTGGTATTTTACTAGTTCATTTAGGTCTATTGGACTGACTTGTATTCAAGGCTTACAGACCCACATCTCATAGTGTTAACCCTAAAATGGCCGCTGTCCATGACAAAATTTCACCTCTTTTTAAAACCCTTTCATGACTTCCATCCCCTTTTGACATAATACAATGTGAACTTGTAAGTCGTAGTGTAACATGTCAAATGGTTGTGGGGTGGTGCCAAGGACGAGTCGCAGTACAGGGTCACATTAAAGGCTTTTTAGAATGGGAGGTGTGTCAGAAGCATATCATTACCTCGTGGGTAGGGGTGGGGTGGGGAGGATGGGGATGTGGGGGGCATTCGGGGGGGTGGGCGTTAGTTTATGAACCTTATCCCAAACTCTAGTGCTAATAACCTTGGAATAATAGAACCATGAGGAAAGTCGGACAGTTTGTTTCGTCAGGCGGTTGCTCAGCGGTGGTTAACGGCTGGCTTTAGCCTTGGCTGTGGAAGTGCAGTAAGTTCAACGCAGGAATTTCCTCCTCAATCCTCACACATCCGTAACCTGGCTCCATATGGCACGTTGATATTGTTGTTGGCCCACAAAGCGACAGCATATTATGAGCGGATATTTATGTGCTTTTAGGGGAAAGACATGTTTTGTTTTTTTCATCTTGCAAATGTACAAGTCATACGCTCTGGCAAGAAGTCTCAATCACTTTTGTTGAAAAAAAAAGGGGAAAAAAGTAGCAGACTTCCGTGTCTTTGCTTCCAAGCGAAGGAACAGTATGACTCAAACGTGGAAAGTGTGGAAGAGAAGGTGTGGACAAATGAAGGTCTTGCAGGGTTTTGGATATTATAAAGAGGGTGTCTTGTGAGGCCATTCTGACAACCAGATACCTCTGGACTAGAACATAGAAACACATTCTTCTTCCTCCTCTCCTACTGTAAAATTAAAAACAGAGAAAACCCTCTTCCAGGCACTGTGTGGGGGGTTGACTGCTAAATTGCCAGTATCATTATTCATACAGAACAACAGCTGGATAAGCAGCGTTTGGTGGGGGTGGGGGACGGGATGGGGTGTCATGACAACAAAGACCCAGAGATGAATACTTGAATGCAACAGAACACAGTTCTGTTTCAGAGCCTCACCAGAACATCCGTTATCAAGACAACACACAACGCTATTACCCAGGTCACATGACACAGCTATACATGCCACAACCGGCTACAGAGGCCAGCTTGTTTTAACGTTTTCAGAGAGAGAGAAGGAGCTGACAAAGAAGTTCTTAGTCAGCAGCAATGGGGGAGGTTGACAAGGTAAGTTGTTCTCCCACACATTCGTCTCCGGAACCGTAGCAGTGGAAGCAGGCTGTGTTAAGGTTCCATACAGCCCTGGAGGGCCTTGGCTTGGACTCACGTGGGGTCTTCAGAAACGATAATCTCCTCCTCCAGCTCAATGGCCTGCTTGACCCACTGCTGCTTGGCCTCGACCGGGAGCGTTTCTGCGGAAGGGGAGAGAGTTCAGTGCAGGAAGAACTGGACAGGGGGAGAGAAACTGGAAGAGTTTGAAAAATGGATCCAAGTGAATCAATTCCAGGCGCAGCCAATCAACTTTCAGCATGTTCATCACAGCTCCGATCGCTGATCAGGATCACTGAATACACAGCACTCATGGTTGACGGACAGATATGAAGAGAGTGCTGTACCTATGGGCTTGAAGCAGGGGACCGTGATGAGACAGTCCTCCTTGATGTGGGGCTTGGTAGTGGGGTTACAGCCTCCAGCATGGAGACCTCGGTGGTCGATGCAGAGGACTACCCTGTAGCGCAGGCCCTGTCCACAGGTCGTAGTACACTGCAAGTGATGAGTGGTGAGAGGTTACCTAAACACACAGCTTACTGCAAATGAACAATACATAAGATCAGTTGCGTAAGGGGGGGGGGTTACTGCTGCAGGAGTGCACATTATAGAAGTTTATTATATCGAAGTATAGATGTTCATTGTTTTTTGTTCATTTGGAAAACCCTTTGAAGACAAATTATTTCGGTATGTCACTGTGATTGTCCAGCGTCAATGGTTCAAGCTCATTATATTTTCCTCGAGACATATCTCTTAGTCTCTCTGACACCTCTCCATGTCAGAGATACTTCATACCTCAGGTTGGGAGAAGATGAGGGAGGGTGACCCACAAAAATGTTGGCAGACTTTCAGCCGGCAATATATATATATAAATATATTGCATGCGTACTTTGCCAAGACAAGTATTTAAGTGGGGTGTTCAGAGGAAGAATGTGCAAGGCAAACAGTGATGCAGGGTTTAAGGGAGTTCACAAAACCTGGCGGCCCCAGTCTGTCTCCTGTGTGCTTACTGAAGAGAGGAGGTCAATTTTGCGCATGATGTGGAACTCACAAGGGACGGCTCCTTACGCTGATGGACCTCTAAGGCCACGACAGGCAGGAAATCATGTTTTCAAATCTGATTCAACAAGATTTCACTGTATTGTCCTTGCGCACAGTACAAGGACAAAGCCAATGAAATTCAGTAAAAACTCACTAAAAGCGTAATGCCAATAGCTTACACACGTCTCTACTGCTCCGAATCTGGGATTCATAAATGGTTTCTGGATCTGAGTGTCTTGAAAACGTCAGTACGCGTGCCACCAAAGAAGATGACAACTCTGTGCACTTTTGACTTCTGTTTAACTTTTAATTAAAGTTTTGTTTGTTTTGGAGGCATTTGGGTCCGGAGCCGGGAGTGTGGTTAGAAGTGCTACCGGTAATCACTCAGAGGAGGTTGTGTTTTTTGAACACCTGTGTATGCTGTCGCTTCGGAGAGGCTCTGTGTGGAGGACTTAGCCTGTGGTGTGAAGGGATGGCTGAATTAAACTGAAAAACATCTGTTTAATGTCAGGTTAACATGTTTTTTGGCCTCTTCTCTCTCTCTCTTTGGCACTCTTTCTGTTTAATCAAGAGTTTTTAAATTACACACAACCTTTTCCCCAGTTCTTTGTCTGACCAAACAGATGTGAGACTAACATTACTGAGCCGTGTAACAGGGTAAGCTAGTACTCCCAGAAAACTTTTGACCCTTTTCACCCAAAGGCATTATTTAGTTCTATACTAATCTGACACTATACTCTAGTCTTGACCAAAAAAATAAGTAATTGTATTGTGTCTCCAATGTCCAGCATAAATCCTCACACACATAATCGACCATGTCGATTGGCTAACTGTGAACAAGGAAACGTACAGGCGACCAATCCTGAGCCAGCCAGGTGGGGCAGTCAAACGTGTTGCAGGGCTGCAGGATGGCAGTTTTGGGGGTGTACAGACACTTCCATTCCTCTGAGGCGGTGATGCTGCCCTGCATGTCCTCCTCCACGCAGGACACGGAGCGACTCTGGATGCCCCCGCCGCAGGACGTGGAGCAGGCCGTCCAGGGGCTGCTCTCCCAGCTGGGAGGGGGGGGGGGTGAAGGGGGGGTGGTGAGGAACACAGGAAGAACATGGAACATCTGGAGTCTTTGGATCTTTGGACAGGAAAATGTCTCGTTTCCGCCACATGCGCACATGCATGCTGTATTGTCAAGGTCACTGTTTGTATATATGTTTTTTGGTATGGAGACAATGAAAGCTTGTGTGTGTGTATGTTTGTGAGAGGATTAGTGTGTCTACCATACATACATACCGAGGTAGCGGGTGGTAAAGATCATAAGGCATGATTTGCTTGTAGCCATCGCTAAAAAAAGCCAAAAAAAAGAGAAAACAAAACATTCTAGAATGCACCGTATAACAAAATGACGTACTTTACTGGTGCCAAGCGAATCTGAATAGTGATGTGCACTTTGCTGCCATGTTAGAGGGCAGGTGACTAACCTGGCCAGGCAGGGTTCCATATTGCACTCCTGAAGTTTGGGTTTGGGTTTAACATTCTCGGGATAGTAGTGACAGTACTGATCCATCACAACACGCTGACTCCTCTGGTCAAAGCACTCAGCCGAAGTCAGCTGATATCCTTCAACCAATCATCACAGTTACAGCACACAAGTCAAACTGATTGGATCATTAACATTGAATAAGCCTGTCAATATTAACATGTAAAATGGCAGGAAGGTTCATATCCTATGAACTTGTTATATCTCCTGTTACCTCCGCCACAGGTCACTGAGCAAGGGAAGAAGTCTGTTTCCCTCCAGCGATGAACGATGGGCTGGTAGAAGATGAACTGGACCACACTGTCCACTCCGCTGGTGAATCGAACCTAAAAGATCAACAGCAGAGGAAAAATTAACAAACGAATATAGTTTACCTGTATATATCTGTTCACATACTGAACAAAGTCCTTCACAAACGCTCATATTGGATCCAGGATACTGTAATGTTTTAATTCCAGAGGGATACCAGAAGGGTTTGGTGTAGCCTTGCCCATGCAGACCTGCAAAGTATGTCACATTTCCCCATAAGTGACAATGTGCTTCATTGAGTGAAAGCACATTCCTCCCAGAGAGACTGAACTGAATTAGTTTTTAGACTATGGGGCTGGGATTGGGTGTGGTGTGACTGAGGGGAACAGATAAACCCAGGGATTTGGTACCTTGAACCCAAACAGAACCAAGAAAAGAAAAATATAACACACTTCAGCAAGTATAAAAGTTAACAGCCACTGTCAGCAACATACAAATCCATTTGTCTCAGCATTTTCTCTTTCTCTTTTGACAAGACATTTCTAGGTGTAATAATTGTTTGTTTGTGTGTGTTTTGAAGCCAGTGAGAGAAGAATATGGGGAAAGGTTTACATTGTAGTGAGGAAACATGGATTCTAGGACATTTGACATGGGACTGTATGCATTCAATCAGAAACACGAAGGGTTATTGGGAAGTTGAAAAAAATGGGACGTGGATCTAAATTAATTTGGCTTCTGCTCACTATATCTATGGCTTCCAAACAGAGGGGAAAACACACTGTAATGTCCAATAGTGTTGTAATTCCTAAATGTGTGGTTGAGGAAGATTGAGAATAACCATAAGATCTCTGGCCCCTTGTCAGAAACCTGTAGAAAAAAAGGTCTTGGTCTTTTGAGGGTCAAGGGTTTACCTTCACAGAGAAGTCAGCTCCCAGAGGGCCTGGGATCCTAAGGACCTGTTTGTCAGCCAGTTTCTGGAAGTCCAAAGTTGTGTTCTCCAGGTGATGCTGTCCAGAAGTTGCTAAAGCCAGTTCACCTTTCGCTCCCTGCAAGGTCTTACTCTCCACATCTAGAATCCACACAAACAAAAGTGGTGCATGACACACCTAGACAACTGTGGGAAAACCACAATGAACATCACAAACAGGATGCTGGCGATGGGAAAAGTTGTTTACGTTGCCAAACCATTCATGTCAGCACTTCAAATAGCTACACGCAAAACATGCATCACTTCCAAATCGCTTACAAATCCATGAGTGCATTACATATACACGGGTATGATTACATTCTTTCTGACATTCAGAGAAATGTATGTTGCTAGAGGTTTTCCACTGTTGGACCTCAAGTCGACCCCCGGAGTAATGGGGCCTTGTCTAAATCTAGCGTGGAAGTTTCAACAATGGGAACACGAACAGCAAAACATCCCCTAAGTAGAGGCAGCCATACCCGCACCCAACCATGTGATTACCATTTGAGGACAGCAAAAAGTCAAAGAAGTATTTTAATGAGAAATCTGTCCGTTCATAAAGGGAAGAGCAGTCCATTTTGGCTGCCCTCTGCAGATCTGTTAACTGTTAAGCGCTCACTTAAAGAGGGACCAAAGAACGGCGGGAAACATTTGTTATCGATTGTTCCCCCGAATACCATTCTGCCGCCAAGGTGTTCGACATCAGTGATGCTAGCTAAGAGCTCTTGGGGAGACAGGCTTTCAAAGGCCTAACAGAAGCCAAGGAGAAACCAGCACTCCTCCCTTTGATTCGACTGTATGTTGACGAGGTGACAGACAAGACTAGCTGGTCGTGCAGCGTCTCAGGAGGGAGATCCAGCTGTGTGTTTATTTCCTTCTCAACTATCTGTGAAATGCTGATCTTCCAGTTTGGCTGCACTGGGAGATCTTTCACGTGGAACTAGAACACTGACCCTTTGTTTTTGACAGCTGGGCCATGACATAGGTACCTTTTGAGTAGTGAAAATAGGATTC
Organism: Neosalanx taihuensis; assembly: GCA_030340665.1. Classification (NCBI taxonomy): domain Eukaryota; kingdom Metazoa; phylum Chordata; class Actinopteri; order Osmeriformes; family Salangidae; genus Neosalanx; species Neosalanx taihuensis. The sequence goes on from CM059313.1 coordinate 5,069,428, forward strand.
AGTGAGTGTTCAAGGTTTTAGGTCTGAACAGTCTATCCTGTCACAGCAAGTGGGTGATGAGAGATGAAACAGAGATTTGTACGGAAATAAAAGGAACATGCAGGTAAACAAGACAAACATTGTTCAGTCTAGTTCTGGATGGAAGCTCCCCAGACCTACCAAGACTTACACAAGTGATCCGGGCCTTTCAAGACAAGACGGACATGTCGACTGCCATAAGGAATCAGGATGATCTGGTCCTCAGCTGAAAGACAAAGATGGTGACAAAGATATATATATAGAAAGAGAGATAGAGAGAGAGAGGGAGACAAAGATAGAGGCAAAGTGAGACAGGAGGAGAGGTCGCAGTCAAGCCGATGAGACGATTGTTAAAAATTTACTCTAAAAGACTTCAATCGACACTCTAACAAGCAGCTTCCTTACTCTTTCCAGAAGAATGCTGGGACTTGTAGTGTCCTCGCACCAGCCTACAGGAAGAGCTGTCTCCGTTGCAAACGCCACAGCTGTCCTCCTTCACCGCACTGCCCAGCTGGTGGTCGCACCCCACAATCTAACGATGCAGCGTCACATAGAGCATCAGTCATCGGAAGAACGGTGCTCAGCATGTATTCAGTACAGCTTACGGCATAAACAAATGGTATTTCATTCAATGAATGAAAGCTGCGTGCCATGTCAATCATAAACTTACATGACTGTTTCTCCCTCATCTGGTTTTCATTCACAAAGCAGATGCTCTCTGCTGACAAACTGCCTTTGTACAAGTCAGCCAATGGGAATGCGGCTTATTAGCTTTAGTGATTTGTCACTTGGCATGAAATAAGTGAGAAGACCAGACGACCAGGAGAATACATCTTCTGGTTGGGTGGCAGATGTTTAAATAGCAGATATATCTACTAACATTTTTTAAGACTAGACATACTGTACTAGTATGTGTCCTTAGACATAAACATCTCTTTTCCATGGGAATGTTCCAAGGAATGTTGTTTGTCTGACTTTGGAAGAACTTTATAAGGAACTTAGCAATAACACTATGGTGATGATAGTTAGCAGGTGAACTGTCCAGATCAGTACTTCAGACTTTAGAGATCATTGTCCCAAAACAAGCAGGAAAGCCAAACAGAAAGAGACATGAAAGGAGATCGAAAAGAGTTTTCCAATGAAGACTAACTAGAACTAAACCCCAGATAGCCCAGATTTGTTTTTCTATATTCCCTGAATTCTCTCAATGCTCTGTGTTCCAAATACTTGGATCTTGGTTATGAAAACCTTCCAGGAAAAGTGACCTCAGTCTGAACCGAAGCCTTTATGAAGTCAGAAAGGGGGGCAGCCTTCTCTACCTGGCAAGCCCCACTGATGCACATGTCCAAGGACTCGGTGTAGCAGCGCGTGCCATCCAGCACCTTGGGAGCCAGTTCCACCACCTGGCCCGACGCCTTGGCCCTGCACTTGAGGGCGCAGGGGTTGTCGGGGTCGTTGTCCACAGGCAGCCACTCATGGTACTGTCCATCGTAGCGTACATCGGCGTGGGCGGAGCACTGCTGGGCGCGGAAATCAGCCGCGTCAGGAGCACAGTCCTGAGACCAGATGAGGAGAGAGAGGGAGGGAGGGAGGGAGGGAGGGAGGGAGGGAGGGAGGGAGGGAGGGAGGGAGGGAGGGAGGGAGGGAGGGAGGGAGGGAGGGAGGGAGGGAGGGAGGGAGGGAGGGAGGGAGGGAGGGAGGGAGGGAGGGAGGGAGGGAGGGGGGGAGGGAGGGAGGGAGGGAGGGGGGGAGAGAGAGAGAGACTCGATGGTGTGGCTTTTCTTAAGCAAGAGAAAAGCATAAGGTTTATTTTTCATTTTCAATCACAGTTGGCGTCTCAAAGTCGACTTTTTCCAAAAGACAGGTACTGCATGCTGCTAGGAAATTCAAATGGGCTAAACTTACCACATTACTGCATGTGCGATATTTGATATTCTGCCCTTCGCAGTTCCTGCGGGACGACACAGAGAAAAAAAACGTTTTGTCGAAAGGCTTTTCGATGAAGCGCCTGCAGTGTATGATCTCCATTCTCTGTTCCATGACACTTTCATGGTGGGCAAATCTGGGCTTTTAACAAGAGGCCTCAGGCAAGAGGACCACAGTTGGACTATGAGAGCAAAAATGTGCTGAGCAGCCTCAGACAGTCTGGCACCGTTCTTCAAGTGAGTGTCTTTGGTGTTTCAGTCCAAATTATGGGAATCAACCACATTTGCAAATTGGGATTCCATTTTTACTTTGATGCTGGGAGATGGTAAGCCAGAGATGGCACCTGCGATAGGCTGATTATCCTTGAGGAGCAGGAAGGGGACAGACTCTGGGAGGAAGTCATCCAGTTCCGTAACATGAGAGGAATTCCAGTGTCACCCGGCCTTAGCTAATCTGTAATCATGATTCAAGGCAACATTGCAGAATTATGACTCACAGATGTAGGAGGGATAAAGGAGTTCATGATATTATCCCAGGGAGGAGAGAGGCGTGCGTGGCATGGCATGATCATTAGATCCAATGACACAGCCAGACAGCCTGCACTGCCAAACCAAACAACATGGCCGCGGGGGCCTAACAAAGGAGACACTTCCAGAGACGGAGGGAAAGATGGGCAGAGAAGACCAGAGGCTCGGTGGAAAAACGTGCTGAGTCTGGAGATATATTTTAAAATGTAAAACAAACACATAGAAAAAAGCAATGGCTGGAAATCCTTCCAAACACACACACACACACAAACATGGGAACATAGACACACACCGTGACATGGGTAAACATACACATTTGAACATGGACACACACAACCTACCCTGAATCAATCATAGTAATACCCGTAATGTTGTCATCAAGTTGAGCTGACATGACATGTTATAGGTGGGTTGCATCAAGTGCGAGTTGCATGTGGGTTCCATAAACCATTAATCCGTTGTTAGAATAACAATGTAAAGGACATTTCTGAGCACTGGGACCTGGCCAGAGCTGGATGAAATATGTTCTTACTGTTTGCTTCCTTACTCTGTATGTTTTTCTTGTGCGTCTTAAAGAGGCAAGACAGAAGAACCAGACAGATCAAGCCATCCATCCTTCTTCCTTTCCTTCCTTCCTTTCCTCCCTTGCTCCCTTCCCTTCCCTCTTGTGTCCTTATTCCCTTCCTTCCTGTCTGCCTCGCTCCCTTAATTCCCATACTCCTTTCAACGGGCAGTACATGATAAACTACAGTCCATTTCCAGTTTCTATTTTAGGTGGTTAGGTTAACCCTAGCAAGTCTGAAGTCGGAGCTGTTGTCAGCAGTTCAGCTTTATTTGGGTTTAATTGAGCCAGCAGGCACAGATAAATTTAATATGTAAACAAAAGTATTACATTTTTTTTTACCAAGGTCTGCTTAATACATGAATACTGATGTTGGCTGTTTCCCTGGTACTGTTAGGTCTAGTGAAGTTGTAATTGGTTTCAGCTACACAGGCCACACAATGAGTTGTTTAAAATGAGCTCTATAGCCACTACTGCCAGCTGCACATTCATGAGAGGACTTACTATTGAGAATGTTCACTTTTAATGAATCTGCCACCGAAATGACAGTGTTTTGACATAACTGAGACACACCTTTGATGACATTCCCTCATGTCACCACCTTTTCACATCTCGTTATTGTAGCAATAAAGGATTTGAAATTCCTGCGGGGGATCCCAAGGCCAACCACTCTTAAACTAAAACAACATGCTCTCTCCCCACAGCACAGAATCCCATTCTCCTGAGATCACGGCTGATCCATATGTCCACACTTACTCAACCCACACTTAATATTGGTTATGTGTGTTTTGGTTTGGAGGCGCAGCCTGGGTCTTGATTGGGCCTAATGAGATTCAGGAACAGTATGGTTGGGATGGATCCATACATGTGCAGTTATTACTCATGCAGTGGTGTGAGGTGGCTATAGGATGGTGGGAGTTGTGTGTGTTTGAGTGCTAGTGGAGAATGTCCCTGTACTTACTGTAAGTCGCTTTGGATAAAAGCGTCTGCTAAATGAATAAATGTAGTGGCTGATTGTGTGTGTCCTGGGTCTCATGTCCCGTAGTTGAGGTGTGATGGGTGGGCTGGCTTGATTTGTTTTAGCCATGTTTTCCACCATATGGTGCTTTTTGATGTAACATGACGGGCCAAGCTACTGGTCTCTGATGGAGGACTGGGGACTGGGCCAGGTGAGTTGAAAGGGGGGTGGTACTCCAAGCCCAAATGCTTATACTGCACTCACCACCAAAGAACTTGATTCATAAAAAAATGTGCGCAGAACCCACACTCAAACCTCAAACCCCTCCTCAATAAGCCAGTTCACGAGGATCACGTTCACAGCCAGGAGGCTATTTGAGTAATGACCAAACCAGATGCTCTTGGCAACCAAAGTTATAGTTGTTGATTTAATGAAATGCATGCTCAAAACAGCTACAGACCACAGTGTTGTGACACAGTCTTGGGGGTAAGGTATATTATAAGATGGGTATAGCTCAGCAGAAGAGTATTCAACTGCAGATCAAGATGTAGCATCCCCCCCTCCCCTCCCTCCACATATCCCACCCCCCCCTTATGTCTCCAACATGGTGGAGACCTGCTCTGGACCCTTCCTGAACAGCTCTCGAGGTGCCACAGGATCCACAGAGTCCACAGTCGGAATTGTAAAGACAGGAATGCAGTGAAGTCACCATGCAAATATTTCCCAGTCTATAAATGTGACAACATTTCTATGGTGAGCATACTTTCTGCCGCTCTCATTTCTCGCGCTCCTGAGCGAGCGGTGGCTGTAATTGGCTGCCTGGACTCGACCTCTAAGCCTGCACTGGGCCACTTGGACTGGTTCAAGCCCCTCAAGGTGTCTGGGATTAGATGAAAGAAGGACGTGCACATTGACCAGAGGGCCTCACTTCTTTAAGAGGTACTTAAAGAAGTCGTTCTTGGCCCACAGTTTGAAGTTTGCTGGTTTAGACTTTTTCTCTACGGATATTTATGTTTAGTTGGGACAATAAATATTTGATATGACACTGCGTATGGTAGATAAAAAACATAATTATTTCTTCATCAGAATAATTATTTTAACCTTAATCGTCAAATCAGATTTTTCTTTGTATAAAGCAGCTCTGACCCTAAAAAATATATTTTTCATGCTCAGAATGAAGAAACTTGTCATTACTTGTAATCAGTGACTGATTCAGTTTATTGATAAACTGCTGGTGAGCCCTAACCTTGTTGTTAGGTGGTGGTGGATGGGGCAATGAGCTGGCCCTTTAGGGCATGGTAACAGCTTTATAAAATATAGAGCTCTCCTATTGCAGCCCATGGGAAAAGGTCTGTGGCGAGAAAAAACACACTATTAGGGACCCCGTCTCGCTCCATTTGGCAGGACATAAACCACCATGAGCCAGAGAGAGAGAAAGGACGCCCCCCCCCCCCCCATACACACACACACACACACACTACCCTCCTCCCCCTCCACTTTCCCTAGACTTCATATGGGACCTTAATGGAAGCCAGTCCATCTCCTAGTCAAGACTTGACTCCGTGAACAAAAGCCATTACTATGTATAACATTAAAGTCCCTCTTTAGTGAAAGGTAATGGTTTGAACTTACACTGGAACTTACACAGCTTGTTAGTTGATGAAAGGCGTTCTTCACGGATTTTGAACACATGGGCTTGTCCAGTAGATTTAGTGGATGGGAACCAGGTATTGGAAAGGGCATCTTTTAGGGTAAAGCACTGTGTTCTTGCCCCACAGGGACAAAGATGCCTGAGAATCTTACCTGAAGCTGAGGTTGATTGGCTGAGAGTCTTACCTGGAGCTGAGGGTGATTGGCTGACAATCTTACCTGGAGCTGAGGGTGATTGACTGAGAGTCTTACCTGGAGCTGAGGGTGATTGGCTGACAATCTTACCTGGAGCTGAGGGTGACTGGCTGAGAGTCTGACATGGAGCTGAAGGTCATTGGCTGACAGTCTTACCTGGAGCTGAGGCACCGGCGGAGGGAATAGGAGGCCCCGCCCCCACAGGTGCGGGAACACTCGCTCCAGGAACCCCAGGCGTCCCACAACGTGTCCCGGTCCTCTTCTGAACGAGCCGTCCGAGAGCTCTGCTCAAACACAGGAGAGAGGCTTCAGAAACACGCACCTTCACACAGGGGAATCAAGACTTTCATATACTTTATTAATCCCCTTGGGGAAACTCTTTGGCAGGACAATGCCCACCTTGGCAACACGACAAAATACATTATCGGCGCACAAGCCTTCTGGTATCACATGACATGAGGAGAGAAGAGGAGAGAAAAAAGAGAAGCCGCCCCCATATTTGGGAACAGCAAAACAAAAAACTCCTAAAGTCTCCTCCTGAGACTTCTCAATGAACCTACATTTACATGACTTAGTGAAGAGAGTTGTGCTAGTTGCTTGTAAAAAGGGCTATACAAATAAATGTTGATTTGATTTGATTTGATTTAGTTGGTTCATTATGACTAGATGATCTTCAGAGCTTCTCCATCCAGGTCCTTACATTCCAAAACAGATTAAATTCAACTCCACTAAGCAGGCAGTGACAGAGTGTGCTGAAGAAAGGTATTTTATAAGACTAACCGGAAATAATCTAAGATCTCAGCTTCCCACAGAATATTTAAGTCAGATGTCAGAATCATCTTTTATATTGTGGAATGGAATGCATTTGAACACGTTCCAGTCTTAACTATTTCCTTTTTTATTTTTGTTATAATTTCCCCTCACCACATCAGGCAGCAGAAGAAGGGGAGATAATAGTTTGGATCCAATGTCAATATTATGAAAAGATGAAATACACGCTTGCAAGGATAATGAGCATCTCAGATGTACCATGACAGCCAAATACCGAAAGCGTGCTTGCTTCTTCACTTTCCCCTTCGCTCTCTCTCTCTCTCTCTCCCTCCTCTCTGCTTTATCTCTATCTCACATCCACTTCTCACATCAATGCTCATGGAGTGAGTAGTTTTGCTCCCAGGTAGGTGTTTATTTGAACAGTGTCAAGTGATCAGTGTTGTTATGTGAGAGGGATTAGCAAAGCCTTCCCAAAGCATATTGCACAGTAAAATATGAAGAATCGGTCTGGTCATCTCCATGCTGAACGTAATAATACAATGATATAATATTAAAAAAAATGCCACCTCTGTTGAACTAGTAACAGATCTTGAATAATGTAATTGAAAATTATAATTAAAACCAGATGAGAACACCAATAGGGATCCTTCCAGGGACTTGTACAGTACAGAGACTCCTGATGAAGAATGGAATCCTCACGAAAACACTCAAATCACACCAAACGTGCCGATGAATGCTGACTCATAGTGAGGTCTTGTGTATTATTACATACTAGTCATTCAAACTCTGATCAACAGTGTATCGATCAACTGCACACACAGACAGTTTCCCAAAAGACACTAAACTTTGTCTGAAAAAGGAATTTGAGCCCTGGCGTCTCTGTTAAGGTCTGGAAATATAAATCGGTTTTGAAGAACAGATCCATCACATATTAGTGTGTTAGCCCTTGCATCTTCTACAGCATCTTACCCTCACTGACTTGATAAGGAACACACACAGCTCTCCTAAATGGTGGCATGCCTAATCAGGGAGAAGAGAGGGCAAGTCCTCAAGGTAGCCTGCCAACATGTTAGGATCAGCAGTATATCCATTACAGTACACAACGATCCGGCTGAGAAATACTACAGCTACTACAGATACCTACTGTATCACAGGCATATCAAAAGCACCCCCCTTTTACCAGTCCCAAGCAAAGAGTAAAAGTTACTGTACCAGGATCAGAAGAACTGCCAGCAGTGTCCTGCCGGCTGGCAAGTGCTTGTCCATGCTCACAGGAACGTATGTGTATGTTTTTAGAGGTGTGTGTGTGGAAGCCGTGCACTTGGGGGTCCCACTCGTGATGTGACTCAGTGTGAGAGTGTGTCCTGGCTGTGGCTCCCTGTCTGAAGCTCTCCCCTCTCCTCACTGTGCTGGGGTACGCTGTGATGGGAAGGGGGTGGACGGCTAAGCCCCTTCCAGTCACTGGGACCGGCTTGCCGACCAATCAGAGGGCAGCTGAGTGTGTCAGAGCCAGACAGCTGTAGATGAGCCACAGGTGTGCATATGATCACAAAACCTATAGGCTTCCACATACAGAGTTCTGCATCACCTTCTCTCTTCTATCTTCATTCTCTGCTCCCCTTTTTTTCTTCTTCTAGATTCTTCCTTCTGTTTTTCTGACTCGGGCGCTGGGGGGTTCTTAAAGCAGTAACAATGTCAAACGTAGAATCCTAATCTTGGTTAACTGGTGGATAACTTATCTCGTGCTTTATCTACTGTACAGTACATGGACTCAATCTGAATTTATGCACAAACACATACACATACTGTACACACACACACACACACACACACACACACGTTGGAGTTTCAATGGGGCCTTTCATAACATCTGGCAGTCCATGTTAGCACGTTTGCACAGGAGGAAAGGCGAGTGCATACCCAGGTGTCTCCTGGTGGGACAATACCAAGACCCATTGAAACCCTCTCACCAGAACCATGACCACGTCCTCCAGAGCATTCAGAGACATAACCGGTCACAAGTGATGAGGATCAGAGGCATACCTGGTCATACATGACTGTAAATAGTAGCCTTCACATACACATAACTTCTCTATGAGGATATGTTGGCAGAAAAAGAAAGTGTAGATATTAATTATTCACAGCATTCTTCACATACCAGCTATATAAAAGTACTTCAGCTATTGTACGGTGCACAGAAAAGGATACCTCCCACCTAAAAGGCGATATTCTGGACACAACAGGCAGGCTACTTTATCAACAACCCCATTCTCTTAAAAGCATGTTCCGATGTTCTAAAATATGCTCCCAATCAAATGTACCACAATAAACTAAACAGATGCATAATTGCAATCAATTGAAGGCAAAGCGGTTCGAAGGTTCTATGCCTAAACAAATAATCAGTCCCCCTAATAACAGTCTGTCGTTCATGACAAGCAGACCCACATTATGCAAACACAGCATAAGCATGCACGTGCGAACACACGCCACATGGAGAGAGAGAGAGAGAGAGAGAGAGAGAGAGAGAGAAGGGAGAGGGAAAGTAGGAAGAGAGGGAGCATTATAAATAAGTATGTGAGAGAAAGAGAGAAACAGTGAGAAAAAGAGAGTTTCTGCACGTGAAAGGATGATCAAGCAATACAGTCTCATTCCTGTAACTCATTTCATATGCAGGAAGAATGAGTACTCCATTTCCATGTGGAGAAACTAGATAGTCAATAGCAATAAACTAGAGAAAAGGAGTCTGCTTTACTACAAGATTTGTGGGTCAATTCCACAGATTCCTGTGGGCAGAGTTAGATAGTCATTCCTCTGAGCACCCTACTGTGAACTATTTGCTTTTCTTGTGAAGATCTAGAAAACCTTTATTTAACCATGGAAGTCAAACCTTAACAAGTTTTTAAACTTCCATAAACGGCAAAACGGTGTCGATTTCTCATGTTTCAAACATACCAGAATGAAATAGCCTGCTACTGAACTTAAGCTACTTGACATTGAATTGTAAGCCTAAACATGGCACTGAAAAGTTCAAGCCATGTCAAAGCAATATTAAGGCAACTGCACTTAGCTAAAACGTCTCCCATCCGAACACATTAGACATAAACATCAGCGTACCGTATGCCCCAAACATCATTCAATCCGAAGAGAACGTTTACAAATGCAAAAGCTTTTCAGGGTTGTGCATAAAATGTTACACATCAGGAAAGAAAGGTTATGACCCACATTTGAACATAAACCACCCCCCCCCCTCTTCAAAACAGAGGATTATAATAAATACTTAATTCAGACAATCAACCCAATAAATTTTATTTCAGGCAAAAGGAAAACTAAAACCCCATAACGCAGAGTAGGACAGAACATGGGACATTAATCTTCGATCAGGCACTTTAATGAGCTCTATATGCTTGTTTCAGAGTGGGGGGAAACAGCATTTCTCCTCGTAAATTTATCTTTTATGGAACCTGTCAAGTTATTTGATGAGGCCAAATGAAAGTAGCCATCAGTGCATCTACATGTTGCTCTTATCTCTCTCCCACCTTTGGAATGAATCTCTTTATCTCTCTTCCCCCTCTCCTTCTCAGAGCAATTTTTATTAACTGAAAGTGTAACGTGTTAATTGAGTGGAGTTAGCGGGGATGAGTACTGGGTTAGTGGGAGGACGGGACTGTGGACTTAGCAGTGCAGATGAGGAGAGTGGACCTTGTGCTCATGCAGTCATGACGAGCGATAGCAGTGTTTTGTTTCGGACAGGGAGTAGGTAGTAATATGGAAATGACAGATTTACTGAGCCATAAACAAACCTAGAGAGGAAACTGAATAAGGGTCCAGGAGAGAGCGAGAAAGAGAGAGAGACAGAGGGAGAGAGACCAAGAAATAGAAAGAGATGGAGGGAGAAAGAGAGAAAGAGAGAGAGAGTATGAAATATAGACAGAAGGAGAGGGAAAGAGAGAAGGCAAGAGAGAGAGCATGAGAGAGAGCATGAGAGAGAGAAAGATAACAAGAGAGAGACAGAGGGAGAGAGAAAGAGAGACAGAGCAAGAGACAGAGGGAGAGAGACCTAGAGAGAGAGAGAGAGAGAGAGAGAAAGAGAGAGAGAGAGAGAGACAGAAGGAGAGAGACACGGATGATGGGAGGCCACTTTAGGTAAATCATGTTTCATGCAGCACAAAGATAAAGTGCCAAGCTGACCGGCTTCAAGCCCCTGTATCCACTGGCACAGCTCACTAGGCTTCAGAACAGAGAACAATCTCTCGGAACAGTGCAGACGGAAGATCTTTGTTCTGCCTCGATGTGTTCATCCACAACTACGACAAAAAAAACAAAGAGATTTGTTTTCCAGCACTGTCCAGGACTCATAAATAAGACCATGTCAGCATGAATGGCTTGAAGTATCTGGTAGGATGTAAACTACTCAGAGGGCTTTACGGAGGCCAGAGGATTCTAAACCAAGACAGGAGATAGCAGCACCGTAACTGATATGCCGACTATTAGGAGAAAATCCCCCATTTGGTGGAGATACAAAGCTTTTGATGCTCTTAAGGCTATCATAAAATCCTCTTTTTGGCTCAAACCAAAACGGGATGTAATCTGAGGGGACGACACAACGTTTTTAATTTGTTCATTGGATGAAATCCATGCAATCATTCGAAAACTTCCTCTAACATCTGAGGGGTTGTTACACATCCGATGGTGTATCGAGAATAAAAATCTCCTGATACAAATAAGCATCATCTGCTAGTCTCCACACAATTACTTCTATAAACCACCCACTGTAGCCCCAGGAATATCTTGCGTAATTAAAAATCCACAGTGACATTTACAGTTTCCTGACGCCCCACAGATCAACGGAGCCTTTCCTACAGCCATGTGCAAGACAGCGCGTTCTTCAGTGAGCATCTTATCATTAAAGGTTCCGTCTCCCAAAAAAAGAAATCTTGAGTCAGGTATTGTGACGCTTGTTCAGATCGGGGCCCCAGCTATATCGGTTAGAACGCTTTCACGATGTCGACTTCAATGCATTTACACAGACTTTACGGGATTTCGTTTCGCCTCCAAGTTGTGTGACACTTCCCAGAAGACACCACTGTCAGACCCACATCTGACACACGTCCTCTGTTCTGGCAGCATGTCAGCCCACCCATTTCCTGTCTGGGTGACTCATTTGTTTTGGTTTCCAAATTTCCCTCATAGCCAATTAGTTTAATTTAACGGTATTGGAGCCCATTTCGTATACCCTCAGACTAGCTGCCTGAGGGTTCTAGATAGTACACCTAGGTTCTAGGTAGTTAATCGGGATTCTAGGTAGTTCAGCTGGGTTCTAGGTAGTTAATCTGGATTCTAGGTAGTTCAGATGGGTTCTAGGTAGTTCAGCTGGGTTCTAGGTAGTTCAGCGGGGTTCTAAGTAGTTCAGCTGGGTTCTAGGTAGCCCAGCGGAGAGTTATACAGTAAGCAGAACAGGGAATCTACGCAGACATTCTATAGATGATGTCGTCTTCATTCTGACACAGTAAAGCAAAAAGTCTGTTAGAAGACCTATAAAAAGTTCAGGCTGTACGGTGAATGGTTTCGCAGGGTTCACATGGCTTGTAAAAAAAAGAGACCCTAAATGGATCAGGCAAGGTCGAATGTCAGGCAAGCAGATTTGGAGGAAGATGATGAGGAACCAAACTAATACCTAAAGGCTGAAAGAAATGAAAAACAGACTGTAGGGTATTGATGTGGTCTATTACCAGGTTGAGACTTTGTAGACTAGCTTGGAATGCGTGGATCTTCTCAGGATTCCAAGAGCGATTGACCCAAAACATGCAAGAAAGTCCTCTCAATGGCCATCAATGCAACCAAATGAGTTTTCTCAGGAAGGTGATGAGAAGTAGAGTTAACAGTCATGGAGGATGGTTCCTTGGTATTGCTGTATGCTAGTGTGTTGTGTTCTCCTGCTTTGTGCTGTGCATCTTCTCCTTGTCGTCCCCAAAGCTCTGGAAGCCAGCATGTCAGTCACTTACACACTCATCCCCTCATGTCTCAACCACAGCAGCTCAATAAACAACCTTGGATGACCTGCCTTCCCATAAATCATCTTGAATATTACAACTGCCCCCCCAACCCCAAATCAAGAGGTATCTTTGAGACGCACATTAATTTGAGCGTGGACGTTTTTCTGTTAGTTTTCTTTTGCTTCTTGACAGCCATCCTTGACGCCCCCCCACCCCCCATGTCCTTCCAGAGTGCCGAACTTGTCGACAGGCCTCAAAGCCCTTAACTGTCAGCACCTCGACACTGGGCTTTGTCTCTGAGCACCCAGAGACAGACAGGAAATGATGTCACAGCGTGCCTTAAGACGAACATTCCGAGCCCATATGCTTCTGTCATCAGCGCAGGGAAGCACCGTCACCGTGGACAGTGCGGGGAAAGACTCTCAAGAGATTGTTATGCATCATGCTAGGCTGTACAATTAAAGTGAAAAGCTGAATCACCCCACCTTTGGTTGGATGCTAAATGTATTTCGTTACCCTGTACTTGTACCTGTGTAATGACAATAAAGTTGAATCTAATCTAATCTTTGGTTAATGTATCTAATCTATCTATAATCTACAGCCAACCTGCTGCGCTATCTAAAGCTAGATGAATAAATGCTTAATCATTATATTTCCTGTTCCAAACATTTCATTATGTTGCTTGCTCTCTTCATGTGTGTAGGGAACTTGCACCCAGTAGCAGTCCTTATTCCCAAAAACCAGGGGCCCATAAGGCACACAGCCACAGCCAACCCTAAACCCACATGTCCACTGGCCATGAACGATAGGTTTCCTTTAAAGATTTAAGATCAACGGGGCTCAAACAACGACCCAGCACTCTTTAAACCTTTCCTGTTGTTGGACGAGAGCTTTAAACTGGTACTTCAGGGGATGTTAAGGGGTGGCAACAATGAAAAGCTTCCCCAGAAATAGGAGCGCCAGATAATGGCTAAGGGAAACCGCTGACATCACCACCACTTTCACAGCAGCAGAGACACCAGCAGATCTCTGGCTGCCAGATGGATCTTGGTTAGGTCATCTAACTGTGGCCGATATTTGGCCCCCTCACCTGCACCTTCTTGTGTGTAGAGTGTTGTCAGCATCTTGCTGTACGACTTGACCAAGTCTGTGCACACAAATGGGAGTATATGGCACGTACGTGACAGTATGTGTTATGACAACACATTATAGGCTATGCGTTATTGCGTATATTACAATTTAGCTGTAGGCCTGTGAAAATGTACATGTACTCACTGCAGACTTGGTGTGTTTTGGATGACGCACTGCTGATGCCATCTAATCTACTTTGACATCATCTCCAGTACTCTGACATCATCACCATTACTCTGACATCATCTCCACTACCCTGACATCAAATGCACGACTCTGACATCATCTACATTGCTCTGAGATCCTCTACATTACTCTGACATCATCTCTTAGTGTCATTGCAGCTGTGAAGAGAGTCTCAGCTGCAATGACACTCTATCACATGACAGGAAGAGATTGTCTTTGTTGATGACATCAGACACAGGCCCAGATAAGGGACAAACCAAGAGCTAAATAGAGGAGAGAAGAAATAGAGGGAGGCCTTTATAACTAAACAGTGTCATCTTGTGTACAATGTCAGTATAGCAGGTCACCTATTAAAAACCATATGAAAAAATCACTTTCAAACATTTAATATCTGTAAAAAAAGATTAACAAAATGACACACGCATATTTGTATGTTTGTGGGGTTCATTGTATAAATAGTCTGACTCCTCAGGATTTACAATTGGTGTTTCCCAATGAGCAGGGCCATAATAAAGCAGCAGATAAGACCTTCATGCTTGCTTTATGGTGTCTCTCTTCACCTTCTCCCTAAAGAAGCTGAGAAAGGGAGAGTGTTCTGTCAAACCTGTTTCTTGTCGTAAGTTTTTTATCCGTTTATCCATATGCAGTACATCCACAAAGTAGAACATGTCTCTCTGAAGTAAACACAAGAAGATATAATGTATAAAACAACCACAATGTAATACAGTAAAGTTATTCCCATGTGGTCCAATTCAGGTACGGATGGCTTGCCGAGGACAAGTACCTCCTTGTAACTATATCTTTCGTAGAACAGAGCAGGATGCTCTTAAGGGACAATGCATTCTGGGATGCCTGTCACCAGACATTTTAAGTCAGTGGCTTTTCTAACATCTTGGGCCTCAGCCCAGAGATCCAGGCTGTGTTTCACTGCAATCCTCTGCTGTGCACTGCTGTGTTCAGCACTATAGAACCATAAATCTAGTAGCTGCAACACACCTTCCTGGTTCTGGTCCTAATTCAGTAAACAGTGAATAGGATTCTGAACGCACCTCTGGCTGACCCTGAACACTTCAATGCAGTAATTCTCTATGGATGGATCTCTATGCAATTATTTTGGTTGAACAACATTGGTTCAATCTTTACCTGACTAAACAGTCTAAACTGCCTCTTCATATCTCTCTATAACTCTCCATATTTTATTTAACCTTTTGGTTTTACATGTTTTTTTCCCTTGAAATATGTACTTCTTCCGTCTGAGAAATAGACTCTCTCATTCCCATGACAACCATGCCAAAATGGCTCATCTTTGTGCTTCACAGAAGAGGGATGAAGGGGATGAATAATGAATTGACACTCTGATATGGTGGAACATGTACACATTCATCTGGGTAGCACTCAGGCCTGTCCTCGCCTCGAGAACAGGAACCGCCCTTCGGGAACACAGAGGTCTCTGTGACCCGTTCCAACGCGAGGAAAGACAGAGTGGAGATGAGCATGAGGGATGGGAGGATGGAGGTGGAAGGTGGAGCGTTTGAGGATGAAAACCCCAGGTCGCCCATTCATCTTTCTCCAGCACCTAATTCTCCCAGCACTAGTTACTGGTCAGGGGAAAGAGCAAGTAGAGGAAGGGAGGAGATATAGAGAAACAGAGAGTAAGGAAGAAGGCAAAGGGACGAGAGAATGAGGAAAGGAAGGATGGGAGAAGGAGACAGAAGGAGAAAAAGATTGAATGACAGAGGAAATGAGAGAAAGAGAAAGAGAGAGGGAGGTTTCAGTAGGATCTCCAGGGCCTCCAGAGCAGGGCAGTCGTCCTCACAAGCCCAGCTGATAAATCTGCTCCTGGACGTCAAAGTTCCCACCCCTACCTCCTCCCCCCTGCCCACATCAGTCCTCTCAGTCTCTCAGCCCAGAATGCCTATTGAGGGAACATGAACTATGAACGGTACCTCAAACCAGATCGTCTGGAGCAGGAACATGAACTCAAACTGGTTGCCATGCAGACATCTTGGCGTCTCAGATGTGATGGGTCCCTGCTTCAGAGCCATGATCTGACATAGCACACATCAGACTACGAACCACTTTGTGTTTATTCTGCTTCCTGTGCCCAGATGAAACCCACTAGCTACCTTTACCAGCCTCACAGTGAGCTGTGTTTATTATTGCGTCTACAGGGTCTGGATGAGCCCTTCCAAAGTGCCACTCACAGCCCGGCCATCATGCCAGGCCTTCATGGATGTGGGTGGGTTTCAGCACTCCAAAGGGAGCACTTGGTTACAGTCCAATGGGAGCCCTAAATGCAGCAACTGGGAATCAGAGAGCTTCAGTCCCCTGTAAGTTTCTGTTTTGAGTTTGAGCTTTTGTGTTGTTGAATGAATGAATCAGGTTTTCGGGTTCCAATTAAAAGAGACCCATTCTCCAAGCAATTATCAGTGTAATTATCAGGCATTTTTAACCATTATAATAAGTTCTTGCTACCACAGTAAACTGCAACAACATAAGGTTACCAGCTCCAAAGCCTTATAACTCCATGCCCATTGCTCTGATACAATGAGAGCCTGCAGCTTCAAACCCTGGAAACAAGAAAACCAGAGAGACTGTCTTGGTGTATCTTCTGGCACCGCTGCATGGCTACAAGACATCTGCAATGAATACAACCACTGATGTGAACAATTAAAAAGCAATCGTTAAAGACGACACACTTAAATGTGTGCATGCCTGCACAGGGGGAGGGGGGGGGGGGGAGTGGGGGGGAGGAGGGCAGGGACTCCTTGGGGGGGGCGGGGGGGTGTGAGGGCGTGGGTGGAAACGAGCGCTGAGGTTCGAAGAGAGGAATCTGTGCGCTAATCGAAGACACAATGTTGGCGGACGATTCTATGAATGTGGGGCCGTGTCTCTGTGTGCAAAATGACACTGGATAGTGATGCGTGTGTGTAAGAGGCTGGCTTGGATACGCATGAACTCACGCGCCCCTGCGATAGGTCTGCGTTCGCTGATTTAAAACGACAGGAGCGATTCAACATCAGATCCAGTGTAATGTAAAAACATATCTGTAAACATACAGGAAAACTTCTGCCAAAGATACAGCAAACTACCCCCCAAAAAAATTTACGAGTGTAGAAAGACACACATACACACCCACAGCCTGTCATTATGTGGGCAGTGTGGTGAAGTCTACCTCTCTGGCAGCAGTAATCCATTACCCACAGTGCACTGGTGTGGGGCCACATCAAGAGAGGCCTGGCACTCACTGTGGGGGCTGGAGGGTTGAACACGTTCAGCTGATGGAACACGCACACAGAGGACGAGAGAGGAGCCCATCCCCGCGTCATGTGACCTGTTCTGCAGCTGCAGCCAGACCCTAACCCACTGCTGTCAGAACCTACCCAGTACGGGGGGACAGCAAGTACACACTTCCTTTACATGTCCCTACTCTCATGACTTTAGCATGTACTTGGACACGCCTGATGTGTGGCTGCGCTGGACACATTAGAACATACACATGAGGCACTGCTCTGCCATGCTTATGTTCACCCCCAACCACACATGAGGGGAGGGAGAGGGGAGGGGGGGGCAGCCTGACCCTCCAAAAACCCCAGCATGCTTTTCCCCTTAATGAGTCCCGTAATTAAGCATGATTGGTGCCCTTTCCCCCTGGCGCCGTACCCACAACACAGCTGGCCAGGCAAGACAGGACCGGGCACAAGCAGCTCTCTGCCAGACCCTCCCGCCCTCCCCCCTACACCCTCTCTGCCCACCCCTCACCCTCTCTGAGCACCGCCAGAACCCGCTCATAAAACCCTGCCCACCCCTCCCCTGCTCTGCCATGCCCCACCTCTGAACACCCCAGGCTGGCTGGCACACCTGCATCACTTGGTTACTGTCAAACAGCAGGGAACTGTAAATCCTGTACATCCTGATATAATACTGTATATTCTACAAGACCAATACTTACAATTGTAATCGTATAGTCTGTACATAATCATTTATCCCAGCCTCTGCCCACCCCCTCCCCCCCCCCCCCCCTCCCTGTGTGGAGTCACCTCACCTACCGTTTTTACTTATTGTTATTGCCTCCACCCCCCTATCCCTGTGTACACTTTCTAATATTTTACCTCACACCCTTACCCTTGTGTGCTTTGCGAGACTGTGTGCTGTTGATACGAAGGAGTTTCCCTCGGGATAAATAAAGTATTCTGAATTTGAATCTGAAATGTGTGGACTCAGTAGGTTTTTTTAAACATGTCTTTTTGAAAACACTTGTGTTGTTTGGATGGGTAGAAAGAGAGAACGAGAGAGAGAGAGAGAGAGAGAGAGAGAGAGAGAGAGAGAAAGAGAGAGAGAGAGATAATGCATTGTAGCTTGAAAGCACCTCTGGGCTTGGCCATAAGCTGTCAGGAAGAGTGTTGCTCACACCACAGCCAGTCACCGAGCCAACATTACCATGAATGTGGGAGGCTGGGACCAAAAATATCTATTATCTCATAGAAACTCCTAAAACTTCAATCTTGTGGGGAGGATGCAGATGGCTGGCACAAATAAAACTACAGAAGCATGTGCTCATCAGATAGCCACTCCTAGGTTAAGTCTCAACCCTCTGAACCAACCAACCAAGCAAGGAAAACAAGCTATCTGGATGTTTAGTCAGAGATTCACAACGTTGCAACATTTTCGGGTTGTTTTATAGATCAAGAGACTGAGGATGAGATGGGACAGTCCATAATAAAACAGGAGCGTGTTTGGAGGACAATTTATCGTCATTTCGATCTGTTATCTTTATTTTCTATTTTCACTGCTTCTTACAAATAACAGGAATCCTAGTGGAAGGCCACCCTTTTTTACCGGGGCTCCCCTACCAGGCTACGGGGCCGAGGTCTAACTCTCAGAACCCGCCAGCATAAACATTTTCATCCAGGGAGAACAATTCATCTGTGGCTTTATGTAGGGGGGGCGGAGAGGTGAAGTATGGGGCTGTGGAGAAGTAAAACACTTCAGAACTGGCAAAGCAGAAACACGGGCAGTCGCTAATTAAGATGTGTTTCTCTTGGCTCTGGTGAAACACTAATATTGAGTTCCAAAATAGGACAGAGCGATGGACGCCCACAGCTACTGAGTCTGAGGTGAGAAGGAGCTGCAGAACCATAGTTCACCTGCCTGAGTTCAAACCCAAGATGTATAAGCTGTAGTCTCTGTTTTCAGAGATACGTTATCATACATCATATCACATTGTATTTCAGATGATATTTCAGAGATTTGAGTCAATAAACGTTGCTTCCACTGATGACAACATCTATTGTACCATTTACATTTACATTTATTCATTTAGCAGACGCTTTTATCCAAAGCGACTTACAAGAGAGAGCTTTTACAAAGAGCATCAGTCATTGAGCATAGCAACATGATAGACCCCGAACACAGTCGGTTTTTTAGATCGTGAATCATACATCATGAGAACCAATAAGTGCCAAGGGAAGAACTATAAATGCATAACACAACAATTGTGAACATAAAGCAAGAGATACAACAAACAACACTGGAAAGTCACCATAAGGGGACCAACAGATTGTTCTAAAGCACATTAGATTATGTGAAGTGCCAAACTATTCCTAAGTGCCATTAAATTCTTTAAATAGGTGAGTTTTAAGCCTTGTACCGCCAGTACGTCCAAGTCGTCTTATAGTCGTTTAGAACAAACTCTTGGCTAAATGGCCCAGTCACCGACTCCATCAGGGACAAAAACGAGCCACGAAGGTTGAGCCAGCCGATGAAGTCAACAAGCTGGATGGCCAAACCCCCGTTAGATAAGACAGTTGGGTGAGTGATTGTCTTGGAGAAACAGCTGGAGCTTTGTCCCCTTCTCTGACAGAGTGGAAGTTTGGTGATTCAAAAAGGCCTCTCTGCTCTGGATAAGAGGCAGACTTCCTCCCCACCCCCCTCAGTGTATCGCTAGGAACAACTTACTGCTCATTGGAGTTCCTTAGTCAAGAATATTGTGTGTCATTACCTAACACGGAATCTGCTCGCTAAGGCGAGAGCCATGATAATATTTGCGTCAGACCATTTGCTAACGTGTCAACGCTTCCCCTGCCGAGATGCGGGTCGTCATCGTTTTTTTACAGAGTTCAGTATGTTAGGATGGGAATGACACTGTGAACAGTGAAGTCAGGGGCTCTTAGTTTGAAGGCTTTTCAGACACTTACGGGATCTTCTGGCTTGTGGTTGCTGGGGTTTTCGTGGAGATGATCGCCTGGAGGGTCGTCACGATTGGTCAGGGTGAACTCCCGAATGAACACGGCCTCACCGTCATTGGCCTCCACGTGTACCTGCAGTAAAAACAGAATAGGAGTTTGATTGGTACCAGAGGTGAAACCAAGGCACAGTTGTGCAATTCACACGTTTGCCTCATGTCTTTGAGATCAAGTTCTTAGTAAAGTGATGAGAGAAAAGTCTTAAATTCAGGAAGACTAAGCTAAATTGCGAGCCTAGATTTTATTGTCTCCATAGGAAAGCTTTCTATGGCAATATGAACAGGCAGACAGATCAACACTCCACTAACTTTGAACTACAAATCATGTCTCAAGTTTTAAGAGGCACTGATCTGAACCTAATCCATGTTATTCCTACAAATGTATTTCCAGTGTGAATTATACCCATGGAAATCCAATTTAATCCCATGCTATAAAAATAAATTCTGACCAGCAGCTTGAAACCTGGTCGCTAGTTCCTTAAGGAAAAACCATCTTTCGTCATCAACAGAAAAATTAATCAAACCCTTTTTGTGTGGTAAGCCGGAGAACTTTGACGTTGCTGTTAGGGTCTTGGTTAGGGTTAACCTTGTACTTTCCCTATTAGTCTCCCGGCAGCAGGTAACTTGGAGAACCTAGTGCACGTCAAAACACCAGGTGTGTGAAATGAAAAGATGAAACCACAGAGGGGTTGTTTGGAGACGGCCCATTAGCACCACCATGCTTGTTCTCAAGGATGCCCCTCCACATGGACCAGTCCCCCAGCTGCTCTCTCTCTCTCTGGGTCATAAACACCCTGTAATGACCCAGGTCAGCTGACATCTTCCAGGGGCCGGGCCAGGATGGATTTAGGGCAAGAAGAGAAGGGACAGAGGGTTGAGGGTTTAGTGGAGTTTTACGTGTGTGTGTTTGTGTACGTGTGTGTGTGTATGGGTCTCCAGTGCTGCTAAGCAACTGTGCGAAACATACACTAATATCCTGTGAGAAAAGACCATACAATGTATGCTAACAAGTGCCAGGGCAAATCTGCGCTCATGTCCTAGATTCAACGCAGTTCAGTTGCGATCGTTTCGCTCGCAGAGGGATCAGAATGAACGCGACCCCTCTGGGAACGCAGCTGAATCCGTCCTCAGACATGCTGCTCCACAGCTGGGAAGGCCGTGAGGAGTATGGGAAGGCTGATCACACCTTTGATCCATGAAGTTGAACGTCCGCATCGCTTTGTAATATACGATAATGATGTTGTGACCCCAAGGATTTAATTCTGTAGAACATAGAACAGGCACGTCTTAAAACTTAAAACCCATGTTTAAATACTGTTCAGTACACTGCACTTTCCAGGCATTTTTTTGTGGTGGTTAACCCCTAAAGAAATCTAACGATGCCACAGAAAACCACCAAAAATATATACCACAGAAAACACATTATAGGGCACAATGCCCTCCCCTGTATTCCACCAACACCTTCTACTCAGTGAGAAGCTGAAATCTGTCACAACTGAAGCCTAATGGAGCGTGGCAGCCAAGAGCTTTTTCGAGTCTTTAAGGGGAATCTATCAAGCTCGTTTTCCCTTGCTCGTCTTAAGAAAACATTCTGGTTGTTAAAAAATCAGATGCCAAGGATCTTGCACACCAAGTCCTTCACAACTGGCCAAGGTCCGACCATCTTCTGCTTCCAGAGAGGTCAAGGGCCAATTGTGCTCTCAAGCATCAGGGAGATGGACCAAGTTCTCTTCCAGGGGTGGAAGGTTCTAGAGTGATTAACAATTGGCAGGTCAAGAATACTTTGAGGATTTTCATGGTGTGCTAGGCTTTCCAATTGTCCAGTCCCAACGACACACCGACTAGGAAGAGATGCTTTATCTCCCCCATCGTAAAAAACAGGATCCCTGTATTTTCACAGACCAATCCCATGAATCCCTTCTCTGAGCCCCTACAAGGTACAGGTCTGCTAATCACCGGGACACGCTGGTTTTCCTCTGCGTGGCTCCTTGTCACCCAACACATGAGCATGTTTGTGTGACAGAGAGCGCAGGGAGTCGGTCTCTTCCAGCCGGCTCCTATTTCAAAGTCGGTGACCAGACGGGCCAGCGAGGGAGGAAGTGAACTCGGGGGCAAGGCGGGCCTTCAAAGAGAATAATCAACAGTAATAACACTAACTTGATATTATAATTGGTCTTTCCTGAAGGGTGGTGCCAGCTTGCAATGTTGGAGGGAAATTGCATTAAAAAAGAGGCCACCCTTAGCATGGTAGGCTAAAACTTGTACTTCAATGTCACACATGGCTGACTTTGATGAATAATAACCTTCCGCTGTTTTGACGAGGTGCCCGCTCTTCAGAGCCGGATTCTGTCTACATGAAATGTAAGAGGAAAAGATATTTGGCTAATCCACTTTCAAGGGGATCTTTGAAAGCTTTCACTTAACACACAGAGGATTAAGAAGCACAGAATGAAATCATTCCTGCTTTTGTGCGGGATCGAGGTTTCCTTCATCCAAGTGGCGTTTCAATGCTGTGCTCTGATCCGGGAGTTATCAGTCCAACAAATCACCAATCCGTGAGAGTATTCTCTACACACTTCAACATTTGCTCATTATAGAACAAAGCCCTGTGTCTCTCCATGATCTCGGCTCTGATAACGGGATACATCTTTGGGGGTGTGACAGGATCTTCTTGGCCGGCGGATGGCAATAGTACACTCTTGGGTATAAGACCTCCTGGTTAAAATCTGCACTTCAAGAGTTTGTCTGCAGGACATGGCAGTGCAGTGGGTCACAATGGGTCACGTTTAAGGAACAGTGTGAAAACCCTTTCAACACTTTGTCTTCTTCTTGACAGATAGGTTGTTTAATATTAGTGTGTCTTTCCACCAGGGCCTTTGAAGGCATAGCTTTGGTTTAACCATAGCTGAGTTAGTGGCATCTATCTCTGGAGAACCAATCATGTTGTGGGGGGGGGGGGGGGGGGGGGGGGGGGGCGGAGGGGAAGGGAGAGAGGGAGGGAGGGGGGAGCGAAAGGTCAAAATGCCATTTGGGAATCACGCAAATGTGAACAAGAAGTTGTAAAGTTATGGAAGCATGTGTAGGAATGTCTTTAATACAGGTGGGGCAAAAGACATGGAACAATGGAGAGAAGTATTAAATGTTGAGGTATTCGTTTCCTCTTGCCTCTGACACCATGTACGTACAGCGATGTCATCCTATATTTATACGTCTGTGTCACTGAGCATTTATATGAGCCAGTGGGCCGACCAGTACCTGTCAGCTCATTGGTTTCCTACTGTTTACCGCCTCACATTCCAACGGAGGGTACAGAAGCTTGGAACATCAACAATTTGCCTCTCAAACACTTTCCCTGAAAAAAAACCTCTCCACCTCTCCACCGACCTCCCAGACACTGCCTCTCCAAGACTGCCTCTTAAACACTGCCTCTCCACCGACTTCCCAAACACTGCCTCTCCAAGACTGCCTCTTAAACACTGCATCTACGTCGCTCTATTAAACGTTGCCTCTCTGCCGGACTCTAAACCAGCACCTCTTGACATCGGTATTCGTGGTATTTGACTCCTGTAAAGGTCAGGGCCGCTTGCGTTATTCTAAAGGTAGTCCTCCTTCACAAAGACGCAACAGAATTTTTTTACGCTAGCTTTTCTGAATGGAGGCCAAATTAAAAATTGAGCGCTGACAAATGTCATGCTTTAGTGCTATTGCTTTTAAGGCAACTGTGCAGGTGCAGGTCATCCATCAAACAGCCATTTTCATCTATTCTAGATCTGTTAGGAGAGAAGCGTTGACCACAAGCTGACCACAACCTAAGTGCAAAACCAGTTAACGTTTCAGGTGTTTTTCATAAGTTTCCTGCAGTCCTCTTTCACATGTGACAATTTGCCTTTGGCTCCCATTAGACAGAGAAAATAAAATCTTTAAACAGAAACAGAATCCACAGATGTGGTGGTATTCTACTCAGGTAACAACTGCCATGATTGTGTTTAATACGGAGGAATTGTATTTAACAAGGCTCTTAAACAGCTTTTGACAGCTTGGAGACCAGCACACAGGAAGTCACAACATTATTGGTACGGAAATAAATCCTGGCTAAGTGTTTCTCCAACATGAATCCCACGTACGTAACCCTGCTGCCATCCTACCAGAACCTTCATTCAACTAATCTGTGTGTTTTTTTATGCTTTTCAAGGCATTTCTGATTTGTCGTGATAAGATTTAGTTACAGAGAGACAGGAAATGAAGGGAAGAGAGAGACATGCAGGAAATGGTCTGGGCTAGACTCGAACCCAGGCCAGAGAGATAAGGCCTCAGCTCACATGGTACAGGCTCTACCCAGTGGGTCGCTGAGGCATCCCCAAAGTTGTGGTTTATGAGAGGGGTATGACATCACAACACTGTGAATGGGAGTGCTACATTCTGGAACATCCACTGGGTTGTGGAGCTGGGGTCTGGTCCTGGGAGATTATGTCATTATGTAGTTTGAGGAACTGGTCCACTATAATATTGCCTGACCAGATGCATCAAAACAGAGGAATGTGGGAAAAGCACGTCTGCCGACCAATAGCCTTGTCCGACCTCTGCGTCTGATGCCAGTGTCATCATGCCCAAAAGGGTGTGAGCAGCGTTCCCACACTGATGTTAACAAGGACAGTGACAGAGTGCGGATGGAGGACAACATCCTGAGGGCTCCCTGCGGACTGCTCTGTCACTTCCTGAAACATGCCAGTCCTTCCTACCCTGCTGCAAACTCTCCCTAACAGACTGCGACGAATCAACAGGCATCGGAGGCTTGGAACCTCAAAGCTGGATATAGAGGTGAAGGAGAGGGTGTCACTCTGGACCCGCTGACATGATGTCCCACCTGGACCATCCCTGACCGACCCTGACACATCTCTGGAAAGACTCCAGGTTTTTGAGTTCCATCTTTCAGCACATTAAGATCTGAAACTTGAGATTAATAGTATGTGCACCACTGTGACTTACAGATTCCTGTGTGAAAGAGAGGGAGGGAGGGAGAGCATTGACAGCCTCTGCGAAAAGCCACTGGGGTCCATACAATCACTTACTATGCTAGGTTTTGTTTTGCTACTTGGCAGGTGGGGACAATCGCTGTCTGAATGGATGAAACGGATACCATGAGGTAGTGACATCAGCAAAACATTTACACTGGTGACTGTAACTTGAGCTGCTGCTCCAAGGGCTAGTGTTAGCACTACACTGTTACAACACTGTTGACAGTATAGTTCAAAGGTTGAACACTCAATATTATTCAACAGCATTCAAGAACAACTGTGAAGGTATCATTATATAATGTAGCCCATGGGTTAATGAATGATTTCACATTTTGTTCACGTGCAAATATGTTGTTTGCTAACTCGTCAGTTGTCATCCATAAAGACCCATTCCACAGCTAACAGTCCCAATATTTGCTCCAGAAAACACCCAGTCAACTTAACCTAACATACTGTAGATATCCTATAAAACAAAAGTTGTTAGAATCCATCACGATTCCGGAAGGCAGCGGAACATGGTTGTGACCATCCCTATCAGAGCGAACTCCGCCCAGCTGGTGCACACGCCCTTCACACACACTCATCATTTGGACTGGTTCACTGGCAGCCTTCCCTGGAAGCCTTAGTGCTCACTAAGCACAACCCTAGTCTTTGACACCAGATGTAATGTGCGCTGACACACACACACACACACAAACACACAAACATGCATGTGCACACACACGCACAGCTGTCTCCCTTCATCATATTCAAAAGGAGATGGATGAAGACTAGCAGCTGGGTACCACTATTAAAATACGCAGAGCAACAGGCTGAGGGGCAATGAGTTCATCAGTAAAGTTCACTATACGTCTGCACTTCATAGCATCATTTTGAACACAGGATCCCAATAGTCCCTCCAAATTTGCAGGTTTGACAGCCTTTCATCTCAACTATACCAATATAACACCAATATATCAATTGACACACTGGGGAGATGGAGCTCTGGTCTGGGTCTTGCTATTTCCATCGGTTAAAGGTGATGACCAAGCTTTGTGTCTGCTTTGAGGATGGTTTGGGTTTGTGCTTACTGGTCACTCAGCACGTGTCATTTCTGAAGCGTCTGGCTCACGAGCATCTGAATCTGAGGATTCGTCTGTAGCATCGGCCAGAACTCCCAGAAGACCTATCCAGTAATCCAGCCTGAGGTGAAAGCTCTTCACAAGCCAGTTCCACCACACCATTGGCCAGATTAATCACACCACACCATGGCACAGCATTGGACAGCTTCACCACACCACCTCACACCATTGGCAAGCCATGAAGGCAAGTGCAATAGCACTAGTAAAGAACTTTATAATTAAGCCAATAGAAAACTGAAATAGGAATCTGAGGTCCTATTCCCATTCCACTACAGGGGCCAAGGCATATTTTCCAGTTGTTTTTTCTTCTACAAAAAACTTGTTGCTCTGTCTGAATTTACAGCAGGGCCACATTCTTAAGCCTAAAATAAGGGTTCTCATGTGCCAATGAACTCCAACTTCAGGTCTATAATCCCCGGCATTCTTGGAGCCAGACATCATCGTGCCATCAGAAGTAGAAATGTTGAAGTGTCATTCTGGTGGTGAAGTTCCATTAATGAGCTCCAAGCCACTCAGGTCAGTATCCTCACTTCATGATGACTGCTGATGCGGATTACAGTCCCAATACAATAAGACATGTATTATAATGGAATCATGGTTGATGATGCTACATGTTGCTACTTGTGTCTTGTACAGTTTATGCTTCTCTGTTTCCTGGTTTGCCTGTGTGATCAACTGGAACACAGGTAAACAAACAAACAAACAAACAAACAAACTGACGGTTAGTTTCCCACTGTCCAGGTAGAGGAGGACCAGGCACCAGATGAGACTTTGATGTGATGCTGACGAAGCGAGATGAATAGGTCTGTCAGTGACAGATCACCACTGAGCGCTTCAGACGCTCATATCTTCCCTAATTGTTAATTGTCAAGCGATAGGGAGCAGTTTGATGAATGGTCCCAGCCAACCCGACACAGCTCAAGTGGCTTTTGACTGAGAGAAAAAAAACTGTTGGCACACGAAGCGCTACACATTCCCTTTGTATTAAAGAGACAGATCCTAGGCGCCATTGAAACTCTTTAACACGCCATGGGAGATTTATCTGACACCGCGTGTGTGAGTACACGAATGGCTCCGTGTGCTGCTCTGGGAGCCCAGGGGCACACATTTGTCCACCTCAGTGTCTAACTGTGTCTCTGCGGTTCAGGAGCGTGTTTTTTTCTCGTGAGTTATGTTTAGTTTGATGGGTGTGTGTTTCTCCTCTGTGTTTTCGCTCGTCTTTGGCTCTTAGTCCCAGTAATGACACCTGTGCTCTGTAGTTGTACAGCGTGGTGAGGATGCATGAGAGAAAGAGAAATAGAGAGTTTCTTTCCATATTGTTGTGCCTCTTGAGATCCCTCAAGCCAGCAGCAGTTATCTCTAAGAAACATAAACTGTCTTTAATTGCAAAATAAATAAATAAACATTAGTCAGCATACAATGCAGCACATGTTGCTAAACGTCTGCTAGTACTACAAATATTTCAGTGGATTTCCAATCTGTCTAAACGCAGCAACTGTTACAGGTTATCTGGATAAAGGACGGTATGCACTAAAAGTTGAGCTAGCAGGACACAACTGCAGCGCATTCAGATGTCAGATGGTCTTAAGTAATTTGGTTTGTGGGAGATGCTAGTCAGCGCAATTTATGTGCTGCGCTGTGCGTTCTGTCAATCAATGTAAGTGAGTGTTACACTATATCTGGGAGTTCCATATGTTGAATCTGGGTTAATCAGCTGTTTTGCTTTATGGGTTTGAGGCGAGGTCTGTATCAGATTTTTTGGAATACCGTGTCTGTCTTTCTACGTTTGTTAGTAAATGCTTGCGCCTATGCATTTATGGGCTTGAGCGCGCCTCCGTGCAGATGTGAGGGGTCCATGACTGTGCGGCAGCGAGTGTGTGTGGTTGGAATCCAGTACTTGCGGTAACCGACTCCACTTTGACAGCAGTCGAGTCGGGCGAGCGAGCTGTCAAGACAGAGAAAGACTGACGAGATAGAGAAAGAGAGAGAGGGAGAGAGAAAGACTGGTCCAAGCCCCCATCCTCAGCACATTGGCCATTAAGATGTCAACCCTCTGTGCCCTGTCAAATTCATGGGAACCTGATAACCTGATGGACACCCCCCCCCCACCCCCACTTCTCCTCACACACACAGACACACACACACAGATATACACACACACTGTCTTCAGGGAGCCAGGATAACCTTTCACTGTCTCAGCAGCAACAGCGCCTACCTGCTGAATCCCATCCACATGCTTTAAGACACAGCACAGCTCCATCTCTATTCTGCTCTAGTTTGTATCTGTGAGGAATTGTGCATCTGAATTGTCGACCGACTGCCAATCGATTGACAGTCATCAGGCTCCAAAGCAGCGGTCTATGAAACGTCATCATTCCATCTGCACTGTTCCGGTTGTGATTGGAAATGTATTTTGAATCCCTCTCTTGTTGCATTTTAACATTTTGACGTTTAAATCGTTCGAGTTGCGATGATGTTCTAGTGGTTGCAAAGGCTTACTCACCGGGAGAGCAGGAGTAGTGGACTCAGATTGGACTGAACGCCCTGCACAATGGTGGTCTTGTCCTGCTATTCAACAGGCTGGCGCTGCAGTGTTTACAGAGGGCAGCTGAGTATGTGCTACTGAATTCAGTTGAAAAAAGAAACAAGACAAATAGTGGGATTTGGCGTGGCCATGTGAATGTGTGTGTGCTTGTGCATGTTTGCACAGCTGTGCTGCGTGTCCTGGGTCATCTCAGTAGGGCATCGTAGGGATGGGTACGGCCGGGCACCATAAATTGCCCTCTGGAGAGATGCTGTGCCCTCCCTTCATCCCTCCTGTCCTGATGGGTCCTGGGTTATACTGGAGCATAGCCCCCAGTCCCATAGGGCCAAGAGGAGCTGCCTGATGGACAAGGGCCATCCAGGCTTCTCCTGCAGGCTCCACCAGGCCTGGGGCTGGCACACACAGGCTGGCCATTGGGCAAGGTATCAGCTCAGCTGGCAGAGCTTCATCTGAAATACACACTCTATTGCTGTGAGCCCAAAGCATTTCTACAGTATACTGAATAACCATATGGTTACACTTTGAGAATAAAATATAGTCCCCTTCAATACAGTAGAGGCTAGACTGACATCTCTGTTCTACAGTAGAGACTAGGCTGACTCATATCTGCTCTACAGTAGAGGCCAGACTAACTTAATAGGCTGCTCTACAGTAGAGACTAGACTGACTTATATCTCTGTTCTACAGTAGAGACTAGGCTGACTCATATCTGCTCTACAGTAGAGGCCAGACTAACTCAATATGCTGCTCTACAGTAGAGACTAGACTGACTTATATCTCTGTTCTACAGTAGAGACTAGGCTGACTCATATCTGCTCTACAGTAGAGGCCAGACTAACTCAATAGGCTGCTCTACAGTAGAGACTAGACTGACTTATATCTCTGTTCTACAGTAGAGACTAGGCTGACTCATATCTGCTCTACAGTAGAGGCCAGACTAACTCAATATGCTGCTCTACAGTAAAGACTAGGCTGACTTATATCTCTGCTCTACAGTAGAGGCCAGACTGACTCAGCGCTGTGCTCTACAGAAGAGGTTAGGCCTATTATTTAATCAGAGGGAAGAGAACACTGGTGGCATGAAACCTAAGAGCCATCCCAGCGACCGGGGGCCAAGCCAAGCAGTTGGAAGACGTCTTTCAGCGAGGTGAAATCTACACAAGTTAAGGTCTTTGCGAGTGCTGTTACACACACAGATTGGCACCGAATCCAGCTGTATTATTGAGAGGAAAAAGAAGACAGTTTGGACAAAGACTCCAGTGATTCTGCTAACCCCATCTCCATTATGGGAAATAGGCATCCATCTGGGAACATTGGAACATTGTCATTCACAAAAAACACACCTTTGATGTGCTGCAGACGCACCAAAAGACAAACGGCATAGAGAGGTGATGTTCAGGTCACACATCCAGCATATGAACATATATACATATATAGATGTTTGATTATATGCATATGATTATAAATACCGTATAATATTAACACATGAGACATTGACGATCTGACGCACTTGGCTGGGCCTCTAACCTAGCATTTTATTACTAGATCGCTTTCTACGCCACCATCCAAAAAACACAGCTGTTGAACAGATGCAACACCTTTATTTTGGTGACCTTAACAACACACATATCCAATATGTGAACCTTAATGTGCGCATTTCAAATTCGGCCTAACCACATACACGTGTGGTCAAGAGTAGCATGATGACAAGCCTGACGCATCGTGTAAGAGGCTACAAACCCAAACCCTTCAACCAAGCCCTCAGCGCTGAGGCATTCCTCACAGAGCTGAACCCCTGAAGAGGCGTCTTGCGTTTCAATCTGATAACTTCTGAAATTGCCTGGACCACCCCCCCTCTTCGTTTACCCCCCTCCCCATGACTGGCCTCGAAAAGACGACATTCGATGAGGGGGAGATGGCATCGCTTGATGTGGCATTGTGTTTCCTGCTGCACCCTATTCTCGGAGGGGGACGTGTGGACATGTGAAACAGTAGCTGTGGTTTCTATCCAGGGGGTCCAGCTCTGCAACAAGACCTCCATTAGAGGGCGCTGGGTCAGTCTGGCTGGAGGTTGTGACCTTTGCTGGTGGATACAGTCCGACACTTTTACACTGGGTTAATAACCAACACACACTAGGATCAATTCTCTCGCATGTGGCAAGGTCCTGGACAAGATCCGCTGTCCCATTTCCTTACGACTGTCTCGCACGAACTCATTCGCTGGTAACCAAATCCAAAAGCCGGCTACCCGCGCAAAGGTGTGAAACAAAGGACTACAAGGCTGCTTACAATACAGGTGACAGGTGGACTGGAGAGTGAAAAAAACAAAGGGTTCAGTCCAATGTCACCCCTCAGTCCCCTCCTCCCTTCTGGAAACTAGACTGACATCTCATCCTTTCCTCCTTCCTACCCAGGGATTAGAAAACCAACTGGCCCCCCTTAGGTGAACCTGGTGCCTGTAAACGTGATGCCTCTAGCAGGTGGACAGGTAGTGAGCGCTCTGTTAATCTTTAAGAGGGAGGCGGGCAGGAAGGAGGGAATTATGGGTCAGGGAGAGGTGAGGGGAGAGGCTTTGCTGCGACCAGGTGGGGACAAAAGGGGCTCCCAGACCACTATCTGATGGTGGGAGAGAGTGTTGGTGGTGTGTGTGTGTGTGTGGTGGGGGATATCTTACCCTCTCTTTTATCGAAGGCCCCGGGAAACACAGTCATGGGTACAAAAGGATGCTCCGACTAGCATGGACTGCTGCTCAGTATTACCGCTCAGCGTACATTCAGAGTTTGGAACTGCTGAGTTCGAACTGAGGGCGTTTAATTGACTTGACTGATCAACGCTCTATAACTGAGCGCTGAGCGTGCATTACAGCTACAACCCGCCCCCCTCCAACCACCCCCCACCCACCACTCCAACCTCCCCATCCCCCCTCCAACCACCCACCCTTCGAGAGGTGGAAAGAAAGTCAAGCTTAAGATAAACTCATTAGCTTTCTTCCTGAAATGTCTTTACACCTGTACATTCAGTGCTGTGGATACTGCTGCAGGGGCATATTTACAGACACACACACACAGACACACACACAGTTTAAAGCGCCTTTACACCCTGACACTGGCTCCAGGCAGTGTGGTTGCACATGACGCCTTCTCCCCTATGTTTGTTGGGCGGCAGTTCCAGCCCTCTCTTTGGTGAAGGAAATCATTTTGCCCCTCTGTGGCCTTCCTCCAGCTGAGTATCCACACCCTCCCTCATGTTTCCACATAGGAAGAGGTGCACGGGAAGCACTCTCTCACACACACACACACACACACACACACACACACACGTACATCATTCACTCTACATCTGTTCTCTGAGGGCAACCTATGCTGAGCAGGAAGCTGAGGGTGCTGAGTTAGGGCAAGGAAAAGGGAGAAGTGTAAGGAAGGAGGGAGGGAGGGAGGGAGAGAGGAGGGAGGAGGCCATTGAGACCATGGGTTAAGTCCTGGGAGGGTGTAGCCCGTTAGCTCGAGCACGCAGCTTCTGAAGGCTGTGATAGACAGGGTCAGGGATGGGTCAGGGTTGGGTTAGAGTTATGCTTCCATTAGTGCAGCCTCATCTGAGGGTATACAAAGAGCCGTGATGACGGCTGAAGAGAACAGGAGACTTGCCTGACAGGTGGGGAAATATTCTGAAGATTTCCACACAGGAAAATGTTCATGTTCTAAATATTTTATGCTTTTGCTGTCCGAAATACGGAGCCGAATTTTGGGTTGCGCATATAATCCCGGGGAAGCACACACATACATACGCATGCTAGCACACACACCCAGCCACCCTTCTGGAACTCTCCAGGGAGAGTCTTGTCAGTACCTGAAGCTCCTCAGGTTGCATTGAAGACACACATGGTTACACACAGGCCAGACAGAAGAGCTGATGGACCAGCAGGAAGCTGTTCTGACACACTGGAAAATGAATATGAACCCACATCCCCATCTACACAAACACACACACACCATCCTACACCCATCATCCACACACCATCCTTCGCCGATACACACCATCAAAGGAGGACCATCCTACAAACAAAAAAATGGCCTCCACCATCGATTCTCCCTCTATCTTTCCATCTCTCTCTGCCCCTGCCTCTCTCTCTCCTTGGAACAAGCACTGCAGTGCAGATCGCCACTGGCTCCATATGCCCGATCACGTAACGATTTGTCTTTAACAATTACCCTGCCATGTGGTGACAGAGGGGTCTCCACCCAGTTCCTACCATGCCCTCCTGTCAGTCCCAGGCAGAGGGATGCACTTTCACTGACTCTGTTAGGCCCTAACTCCTCCCGCTCCCCTCGCTCCCCCCCCCCCCCCCCCCCATCTCCCTCTGACTGTCTCTCTCACCAAGCATGTCAACTGTCAGTCAAATATGCTCGTCTCTTGAACTTTTCTGCTCCGCCCTCCATCCCTAATTGACGTGTCATCGGGAGATCTCCTGCTCCTGCTCTCCGTCAATCTCTCTTTTTCCTCTCTCTTTCTCGCTCTCTTTGCTCTCGCTCTCCATCTCTCATTCTCCATTTCTAACCACATCAAAAGCATGAGGAGCAATATCACATTCCCTTTCTACAGCGGTACAGGAGACTCCAGAAAAGGCTGGAATGCTAGCAGGACTATCTGACAGTGTGGGCGTGCGTATCAAGTCGCTGCTCTGTCAGTTGGGAACTGTGTGTGTGTGTGTGTCTTTTCAATTGGAATAAAAACTCACAATTAATTTCCAGGGAAAGATTTGATGTATTAGGGCTTAGCTGAAACAAAACTTTTGATTCTACTCTAACAAGCACTTGTTTGAGAGTTAACTCTTTATTTTGGAACATTCTGGCTCAGGTATGTTTGTTTTTTCAACAAAGGTACGACGGAGCCTCTCGTTAGACTGGGGGGGGGGGGTCACTCAGCCTGCACTGTCTCCATGGCGCGTCTGTCAAGCCCTCTGATGGGTTGGACAAGTTGGTGGAGGTGAAGGGGCCGCCGTGCCTGTTCAACAGTACAGGGCCGTCTGTCATCCTGTCTGGAGCGGCTCAGAGAGACAGAGTCTCAGGGGGTGATGTCATGAAACCTGCCTGGCTCGGGGGGGGGGGGGGGGGGGGGGGGGGCTGGGGGCTGGGACTGGGGCTAAGCCACCAGGCCACCGGGACAGCACAGCATTCCGCTGTTCTGGAGGTGAATGTTTGGATTACAAAACCACTGATTTATACGGTACATATAACAGTGTAGGAGGAGGAAATATAGCAAGGAAGAGTGTGTGTGTGTGTGTGTGTGTGTGTGTGTGTGTGTGTGTGTGTGTGTGTGTGTGGGGGTGGCAGTTAAACGTCAGGTGTGCTTTCTTACCGGTCCCCAATGCCAGGTATTTGTCAGGCCGCCATTCAGCAGGAGAGGAAAGACGAGCACAGGTGATGACAGGATCAGCTGCGGGGCCGCTGGCCAACGGGCTCCAACAGGCTCCTACACTGTTCATACCGTGCAAGTATGTGTGTGTGTGTGTGTGTGTGTGTGTGTGTGTGTGTGTGCAAAAGAGGTGTTGACGAATACAGGTTAATGGAGCAGTAATTGCTTCTTCCCCCCCCCCCCCCTCCTACCTCCTAAGTGCTGGGTGTGTGTGTGCGTGCGCCCAAATGAGTAAGAAGAAGCCAAGTGCTGGAGCAGACGAAGTCTCTTAGAATGGTATGCTGGGACACAGTTTTAAGTGGGGACACTTCAAAAAAAGCCAGCAAACAAAGATAATAGGCTCCACCCCTTACCAGAAAATTTTGGGGGGAGGGGGTTTCAGATTTTTTTTTTTAACATACATAGAAGAAAGACCTTAAAGAACTGGAGTAATATCACTGGAAACCAAAGCTTTGAAAAGTAATGAACGTGAAATCTTATCTTCTCACACACCACGGTCTTACTTTGTCAACGTTTTTTTCTCTTTCTCTAATCCCTCTGCTCGGGTGAAAGCAGGCCTCTTCCTCCAGCTCTCACTTCATCCATCCTTTTTCCTTCCTTCACCCTGGTTCTTTTGATCCTTTTGATTCCCCATCCCTACTCCTAGATCCTGATCCCCTCCTCCTCCTCTCACTCCCCCTGTCTCAGCCTCCCTCCCTCTCTTAAACGCAAGTAGACTGCTTCTGGAACTCTGGAACTCTCCAACTCTCTGTGTTGTACCAGGGGAGTAGCCCTTCCAATGGAGCTCTTCCCATCCGATTAACCTCCCACAACGGGGGTCAAGCAACAACGCTCAATCCCTCCGACGGAGGGAGTGAAAGTGGCGGGAGGAGCGGGACGCGGCATCAAAGGACCAGCAGACCAGCCGCTCGGCTTTCAGTGGGCGGCCCGGGGATCTGCCCGACCACAAATGAACCTTGTGATAAAGGAACAACCCCGCTGAGGTAACAGCCCATCACGTGGAAGGAGAAGGAAGCCGTCCAGCTGCAGGAACACAATGGAGGGGTGGACAGGGAGCAGGCTTCCAGCACTGCTGTCCAGTGTTCCCCATCCAAGCTGCTGAGCGCGGTGATCATCTGGAAGGTAGGCCAGGCTCACTTCAGAGCCCTCTGCTGGTTGCAGGCTGTCACTGCAAGTCCAGAGTGTGGATATCTCTGGCGAGCTCAAGCAGAATAAGAAGCGTATTTCTCCCCCTGACTACAGGAGGGATCCAGTACACGCAACGACGATGGCTCGTTTGAAACAGTGTCTTTGTTGTGTAGCAATCAACAGCATGCTCTTCAGCTTACTCACTTCCCCCCCGCCACAAGGTTCCATGACTGAGTGCCTTCTCTGGCCGGGCCTGATGGGGTATTCAGTCACGCCATGTCATTAGTGCTCAGCTTCCAGTGATGGCAGGGGGAGCAGGGCTGGAGAGGTCCACCGTGTTTGGAAAGATGAAAGACGTTGCTTTTTGCCTTTTCTGGTTCACAACATGGGAATTCTCGGGCACAGTTCCCCATGGCAAACAGATCCCTAAATCTCCAATGTGTGCCAATGATGGAGTGTAAGGGGTGGTTACCGTACTGCCCCCCACCCACCCACCCCCCCTCCCCCCCACCCCTCAATGCTCATCCAGATGAGGGTCTCAAAAGAACAATGACGATGTGTGCTTCAGAAGAAGAAGAAAAAAACTTTAGCCAGATGTGTGGGAGGTTGGGAGGGGTCCGCTCCTGACAAGGGACCACATTCACAATGAAAAACAAGCTGACTTCCCACTCTGCTCACGTTCACAACAACAGAGCCTCGCGAGCTAATTGGGCTCTTGTAGGTCTTTAGAACAGTGCTGTAGGGTGGAGCGTTGGAAGGCTATAGGGGGATGTTGATGAACGCGGCCCTAGTAACAAGCAGTGACCCCAATGAACCCTGCCCTCGACAGCGCTCTGCCTGTAAACAAAGGTTTGTGGATAATTCATCCTTCAGTAGAATGTACTAACAAAACAAGGATTTAGCTGGCCATCAATTAAAAGTCCTGCGCCGTGTTCCAGATGCACTTGAGCCCTTTTTCCACTTGCCGAGTCCCATCCCAAAAATGTAAACTCATTATTATAAAGAGACCGGTATAAGACTCACTCACATAAACTCGAACAGAGAGAGATTAGGGTAAAATCCCAACATCTCTTTCTGAGCGCTAAGAAGGTAGATTCCCAAGGTTTGTTTGGAGTTCAG
Source organism: Neosalanx taihuensis (assembly GCA_030340665.1). Lineage (NCBI taxonomy): Eukaryota > Metazoa > Chordata > Actinopteri > Osmeriformes > Salangidae > Neosalanx > Neosalanx taihuensis. Next base: position 5,105,929 of record CM059313.1, read on the forward strand.
GAAAGCAGAACAAATCTCTAACTGAAGCACACGGCTTTGCCTGTCGCTCCTCCTGTCACACCAACACCTACGAATTTTGTATTTAGACGTGAGCGTTAACCATAAAACTCATATATACGGCATATACCTATTATTATCACATATATATGACCTGGAAATAAGAGCACAACATCAAAACGTTCTAAACAGACGTTTAGAGCTGCACTTTACCCACTAGAAAATCGGAGCATTGCCGTCACTGCAAGCCCAGCCTCTCACCAGTTAGTGCTGAAAGTGCTGTAACTGTAACATCTTTGTGTGTTAACGTCTTTGTGTCTAGAAGTGCTGTTACACACATACACAGGGACTGGCACACACACACACACACACACAATCTAGATTAATTTCATTTGATCAATCGACAGGCAGACAGAGAACATGTTCTGCATTTGAGTCCCATCTGCAGAACCGAAACCTCTCCAGGAACAGCTGAGGGGCAAACACCACACTTCACAAGCCATCTTGAGTCGGTCGCAATCACAATTACGGTTTGTCACTTGAACTGCCTCCGATTCTCTAAAAAGGACTTCAAAGGCTAAGAGAGCATCCCTCTCCCACTGAGAAGAGTTGATTAGAGAGCCGTGACGCTGAAGTGTCAACATACTCAGCTGGGCTGAGGCAGTCAGCAGGTCATGCCGTTAGGGTGTCAGAGCACCCAAAACCACCTTTGAATGTCAATGGCACCTGTCACAAGCACTCCACCACAAAGAGCTTCCTATAAGGACTACAACTGTAGAGGCTTAATGACACATTGGCAGCAAACCTACAATAGCACCTCTATGCTGCACTTACATTATAATGGGTCAGAGCCCTCTCCTCCTCACGCTGCCCAGCGGTCCTATCATCAACCCTGGACATGCCCCAACCACCCCAACGCCCCCCCCCCCCCCCCCCCCCACACACACACACACACACACACACACACCCTCCCCCCCTTAAACGCAGCCTGGGAAAAGCAGCTACAGAATTGGTGGCCTTTGTCAAGGTGCATCAAACAGCTCAATATTCAAGGTGTAGGCGAGTTGATATTGTTCTTAGCTATTAATGTACAAAAAGTTCAAAAAGTAATTGGATAGGGCGCAGGCAGGCTATTTTGTTAAAATATATATATACATACAAATAAATACAAAATAGGGGGAAAAATTGTCGTATTGAACCGAAATTGTTTGTGTATGTTAAAGCATAACTTTGTTTTATTAAATTAACCAACAAATCTACAATGTAACTGTATGCGCAAGTTTGCATGATCGCTGTTTATGGCATTGCCTGCTGTGTAAGCCTACTACCTTTGATGCACCACCATGGGATGTTAAATGTACAAATTCACACATTTAAGAGAAAAAAAGAGCATCCCTCTTACCTTTGTAGATAAAACAAAATAAAGGAGTCCCACAGTCCAAAACATGTTTCGTGTCATCTCTACAAATTGTCTTTGCCACCTTGTGTGAGCTGTGATGCGCTGTTTGGGGTAAACTTCAGATCCTTATTTTAAAACTTTAAGAAAATACTTTCTTGAGACAACATGACACTTCACAGTCGCTTCCAGAAATGTTGTGCCCCGGCAAACACGTTGTTGCTAAATTTATGTTTGCATACCAGTCAGTGCGTCAGTGAGCGACTCTCCCACCTTACATCCTTAAAGAAACAGTCCAAAAAGTGACAGATAGGTTTCTGAAATCCTACACCAAATGTTTTTAAGAACACCTATTTTATCTCTTAACTAGACACGTTACTCCAGTGTGCTGAGTCAACTCCTAAACAGCAAAAAACACAGAACGGATTTTAAATATTAAAACGGATTGAATATTTCGATAATTTAAACTAATTTAGACTATTTTCCTTCACACTACACGCTAGTGTAACACTGTGGTTCATACTCTCAGGGACATTCGTATCGTGCAATTCCTGTTTGTAAATACAAGTAAGGCATATTCTTTATTTCCTGCTTTGTGTAATAGACCAGAGCACATATAAAATATTCATCATACAAACACATGCAAATACTGATCTTTACAAACTCATTTATTTATCTTGCAGTATGAAATCCATTGGTTTTCCATTGAAAGATGCAAGACCTTGGTAAGATTTGCCAAAGACCATTACATAAGGGTTATAGCCTGTTTCAGCTGAGCTATTCCAGAGCCACCTAATAACAAAGCTCTGAAATGCCATACCTAATCAGTACACATCAAAGGGTAAGATATACTTTGGAGAGCAACACAATAGGTATGGATGGTATGAGCTACCTGAATTGTGGTCTGACACGCAGGTCTGAATTTAGTGTAATCTCTTTGAACAAGCCAGGAGAAGGAATGTTCTTCATCTTTTCACATGTAGAAAATAATCTTCCCAAAAATGAATAGTTTCCTGTCTGCCTGAGGGGGTTGAAAAAAAGCCTCTTTCTAGTTCTTTGTCATACCGGCTCTCGACATTAAATCCTGCTCTTGGAGGGAAAGAATCTTAGAACCTTATTTACATTCAGATTGCCCTGATGCCAAATGTTGAACATTGACCCGCTGGCCCCATCTACATCTACAGTCTAGAAAAAAAACTGCAAATAGTGTTGAGTGGAAAAAGTCACATTCTCAGTTACTAGTGGTGTGTAACCACTTTGTTGTGTTCAAAATGGTGTGACTGTCATTGATGGACTTGTTCAGAAAGCCTGTCACCAGAGTTGCGACAGCTAAAGTATTTTTAGGCACTTGACAGCTTAAATAGCATCCGTCTGATGTTTGCTCAACAGATCTCGCAGATATTTCTGTTGTGGGAATACAAATAAGGGGGCAGAGCTTGAGTCAATGACAGTCATCAGGCCAAGAATACGTTTGTTTTTTAATGAAAATGTGATGATTGGTTGGATTCATAACATAATTGTTTCACACTTTGCCTTTTGTTTGTGCTTTGCCTCATTCATGAGAGAGAGAAAGAGAGAGACAAAGGAGAGAGAGACAGTTTTATAAGGCTATGCACACGTGTGGGCGATATGATTTCCGTCCAATTTTCATTGTACCTGAATATTTATGACTCTACAGCCCCCTTTTCAAGACACCTTGATATGGAGAACTGTTCTCTGGCAGAACTCTTAATGACTTCTCTAGCATCTGTATTCCATCCGGTGCGTATGCCATGTTCCTGGGAGAGTGTGAGTGTGTGTGTGTTCGTGTGTGTGTGAGAGAGAGAATGTGTGTGTGTGATTGAGGGTCCAGGGGAAACGAAAACCCAGGCATGGCCGCTCGCCCATGGTGTCTGAAGAATGTAAAGCCTGCAAAAGGGACGGTAACCTGTCTGTACGTCTGTCAGCACGGATCGGTTTCAAGCAGTGTTGCCATGGCCTTCCGCCTGCTGTGCCCAGCCAGGGCTCGGTGCCACCAGCCTGGCGTCAATCACAGATGGCACCACTGGTACTCTCTATGTGCTTTTCACTGTTTATATCCTGTGAACTGAGATGTCGTCACACACACACACACACACACAGTGGTCAGTACTGACACACACACGCAGGTACACACTTTTTGATTTGATTTCTTGAAAGGTTATGGGCGACGTTGGGTCTGTGCTTGCTGAACATGGTTGACCTGTGGATCCCCATACGACTTGATTTGAAGAGCATTGCTCTAGCAGATGTCAGTGAAGACAAATATAGACAGAGAAGTGCTGTTACCATCCTTGACTCTTTATTGTCCCCCAGTGATCCGACGGGGCAAAACTGGGCTTGCTTTCCTTCTAACTGCTGACCGATGCTTTGGCGTTTTTCCCCAGTGAGCTCTTTTGAAAAAAATGATATACAATATGCTGTTCAAACACCAAGCTTCCAAATTGGAACATTCAAAGGAAAGAACACTGATATTCCTACCCAGTACAGTTCATTCTTAATGTCTGAGTTCCATCAACGAATTTCCTCTCACAAATCCATTAACCACAAATCCATCCCTGGTGGCGTCCATTTTTGACGCAAACATGCACTTCATCCAGAGTCTTTTAAAACGTACACAAGGAACAAAAAAAGACATCTTTAGCTGCAAAGAGCAAAACAGGGCCAATTGTTAGACATAAAAGCAGGCAGAAGATAGAACAGCAGCCGCCAAGAGGGGACCAATCAACTCCTCGGATCAGTTTCATGGACGAGGATTGGTCAATAATCATCCCCGGAGCGTGGAAGTAGAGCAGAAAAGAACAGTTACTGGGTTCCAACTTCTCTCTTTTTCCCCTCTTAGTTTCCTCTGCTGGAAGCCGGATAGAAATCACAGCTTTCATTACTTGATCATTCATCCCCCTCATCTGTTCACTTATTCTGCTTGGTCTCATTCAGGTCTGTCCCTGTCTGGCCCCTCTTTCTGTCCTGTTCTCTGTATGTTATGGTAAGGCGAGTGTTATGGATGATGGCACCTAGGCTGCACCCTGCTTATTCCATTGTGTGTTCCATGTCCAGTTCCGCTCCTGAACTTTCATATCCTAGATCTCTTAGGTGCAATATTGGCTAGCTGAGTGTTAGTCCGCTACAATGGATGCTAATAAAATTCCCTTGAAAAAGCAGCAGGGGCTTCTCTACACAGAGACACGCTTCACTTCCCACATTGTTGGCTGCAGGATTTCGTCAATGTTCAAGGTACTGCATCCAAAACAAAGACATTGTCTGTCTAAGTGCCCAAACAGCTCTCTATCTCTGTTTCTCTCTCTGTCTCTCTCTGTGTCTCTCTCTCTGTCTCTCTCTCTCTCTCTCTCTGTCTCTCTCTGTCTCTTTGTGTCTCTCTCTGTCTCTCTCTCTCTCTCCCTCCCTCTCTCACACACACACACATACACGAAACATGTTCTTCTAATGAATCTTAAGCGTCAATTTAAGCAGCTGTTTACTGTAAACACTGTCTCAGATGCCGGAGCTGGGACATTTGGTTTTAGATTCTCAATTATATCATAATTATCAGGACTGTGTCTGGGTGTCAGCAACACGGACCAGAAATATAGCTGCAAATAACTGCTCCTATGCCAGCACAAACAGCTGGACCGTTAATCCCAGCATGGCTTGATGAAAACACCCTGCCATCTCACAGGGGGCTGCCCAGTGATGGAATATTGTCAAAACAGAGCAGGGTCATATGTGCAGCATTATTCTGACCACATGGTGAACATTCTCTATGATTCAGGACTGCAGTTAAAATAACACATTGTAGTTATTGGCATCAACCCTTAACATCAACAAGAACTCAGAACACAAACGTTTTGAGTTTAATCGTCTCTGTTCCCTCCACGGTGTTATTAGCTTTAATTAAGTCCAATGAATAATCATTTGATTTGGTTAATAATGTTATTTTTATAACCTGCAGTAATCACCTACTAAAGGCTGTCTACAGCATGGTGATTGAGGCCACAAAATAATGCAGACCGCAAAGATAACAATGATGCAATGACAACAGAATTATAATCATTACTCCATGAACTCCTTTCTATCCTATCATTACCCCAGATGCCTAAAAGATTATGTTACATAAGATGCATTTGGATAGTGGGGAAAATATAGAATCCAGGTTGAGGAAATAATTCAGTCCTAATCTTCCTTTAGAGAAACCATTACACCTTGATCCTCTAAATATTTTCTGTTCAACCACGTAGCCAAGGACTTATATCCCATATATCACAAGGTTGGCAAGGCTGAGTTGTGATATATTATTGTGCGTAAGGCCTGGATAAAACACACCTGTTGCGCATAATCCTTTAGTAATGATGTGTCTTGTTAACAGAGGCATGCAAGTTCATCATCATGTGCTGTCTCTATAATGAGGATCATTACCAATGGACAGGGTCAAGGAAAAACTCGTTTGAAAATCCATAATTATTATATGGATTTTGTGTAGTGTTATTCAAACGAACGGCACTGAACGTTGTATTAGCTAACCAAGACTGAACCCAAGTGTATCAGCACGTCATGTTCATTTTGTGAAACAACTGAAAGATTCAATGTGCATTACCTCTGTGACCTTTTTACATGAAAATGAGGAGAAAAGAGCAGGGAGAGGAGTTTTCTACAGGGAAGAATTGATGTTGGGCTAAGGCCCAACCAATAGGACAGCATCCAGCCTCTAACCCTAAGGAAAGAGATCTGGAGACGTGTGATCTGGAGGTGTAACACTTTCTCAGCGGCCTCCACAGGTATTCTGTTACCCAGCATCGCAAATTGGCACTGTGCCAAAATCTCTGCCTGTCCTCCTGGTTACAATACAGTCTGGATGATAACTCTCCTCCCTCTTTGTTCTATTCTACTTTTGTCTACTTCAAAAGACAGAACTTCTGAGAGAAATTCCAGTCAGGTATCTACTGTCTGGGTCAATTCAATGTTGAAGACTTTTCAAAGATTGTTCCTGCAAGTGAAGGTATCTCACTCTCCACCACTGCTTATCTTTTCCAATGGAACTTCATAGTACAGCAGTGCACTCTAGTGGCCACATCTACTGTGACTCAGCCAATCTACACTGAAAGACAGACACAGTGATACTGAGTGCAGGTACGGGAACCCAAACACAGGAGAAGCAGGCAGGCAGAGTTTCAAAACAAGGGTTTTATAGGAAAACAGGCCGACCACTCCCAGTAACATAGGCAAGGACAAGAATAAGACCGGACACAAAATAGGAACTTAAAGACACAGAACCAAATGTGACACAGGTGGACACAACAACACTAAAGAGAACAGAACACTGTAGCTATCATCAAGACAGGTGAAGACCATTACACAGGGACACTGGAACATGAACTGTACATCAGAGACCCACAATTTGTATCCGTCTGAATTCAGTCTGTTACGCACTACCGGCAGAATTAAACATTGAATGGACTCAGATCTAAGGGCAAATTATTTAGATAATGTTTAAGATGTCTTTGTACGTTATACATCTTGGACCTCGTCCTAACAAGCCCACTGAATGGCAATCACCTTGTCAGCAACGTTGGGTTTAATTAGGATGAAGCCCACTTGGTGTTCTTTAAACGAGGCATGCTTTATCCAACCACTAGATGACGACATAGTATGGAGTTCAGAGTCCAAACAAAGCCAAGCTAAGCGACGGAGGACAGACGGCGGGGTCATTGGCACGTCTGGGGCTGGAGGGCACTGGAGACTGGAGCATCCACTCTACAGGGGGCCATCGGATGAACAATGGCAAAACAATGCAAATCAATCACAACTGCCATGTTTTTTTAGACTGAATTGCATGTATTTGCAGCGTTAGATTCATTTACTTAATTGCAAATAAATCAATAATTAAAACTAGGCTGTTTTAATGATAGGACACATTGTTTAAAAATTAAAAAAATGTAACAGACTACCGTATCTGACAGTTTATTTCTTGAGTAAATCAAGACAAGTTGCTGATCTGTAGGTTGTATAATTGCCTCCATCCTCCTCCAGATTGTCTGCCTAAAGAACGTCTTTCATGATGTGCGAAGCCTTTTGGTTTGCTTGTTATAAACTAAAGTCTACAGTTAGTTTTAAATGATTAAATGAATCCATACTCTGTGCTCCTTGCCTAGTCGTTTATTATTATGCTGGCTGCTCTAAGACAGGGAGAGTCACCTTATTAAACCTACTGACATTGCAATGAATGGTTTAATCAATGACTGTATTGACAGAACTCAAATGTACTGGAGACTGAGTATTGCAGACTTTATCGCAGGTACAATTTACCTTTGAAATGTTAACTCTTCAGCCCATGTGTTTGTGAAGTTGGCCCCCATCTAGCTGGGAACTCGAGACTGAATTCATAATAAATTATGTTAATTCGAAGGGGGCACACGTGGAGGCGTGTTGCAGTAATAACGGGGGGGGGGGGGCGTCTGTCCCTCAAAGTGAGCCTCTCTGCCTCCACTGTGGCTGAGCATGATCTCACTCATTCACTCTGCAAGATTAGGCTTGCTGCTGCTGCTGCTTGGAACGAGAGGATTATATTCCCAGCAGTGAAATAACTTTGTTGGATTTCAGCTGCACAGGTTGCATTGCCTGGCAGTGTTGGAAACCTGTCCTGCTGCCTCTACACCAGCTCTGCCTCTACACCAGCCTCAGCCTCTGCCTCTACACCAGCTCTGCCTCAGCGGTGCCTCTACACCGTTGCGTAATCTACATGCCTACCAGAGTTAAAGTGACGGATTTTTATTAAACATTTTTGGCTCTACTGTACATGAAGATTGAGGTAGTTATGAAGGTGGCGGATTCAAAAGGAGAACTGAAGTGCACGGAGGAGAAAATGGAGAGAGAAGTCACGTCTCACAAGAGGCAACCTGGCAGCACAACTGTGTTTAATGTGATCTCGTCTTTATCCTCCGTGGCATCCATAGCCTTTTGCATTTTTCTGAGCTTCAAGACATCCGAGATCAAGGACCGGGTTTGGGATTTGGAAAGTGGACATGGCGAGAACATCTTTCACGGGGTTCCCGGGTTTTCCCTGGATCACTTTGATTCATTGATACAAGAACGAGTTGACAAGCTTCTGTCACAGGTAAGCAGGTGCATTTATATGAACCTAAAGCGCTCTCTCAAACGAGGTTTTCCAGTGACTTATTTTTATTTTAAAAAATGTACATGATAATAAACAGTCAAGTTTATTGTTGTCCAATCTTTGGGTTTTAATAACGTTTTTTTTTTCAGCGCTCCTATGAAAGTTTTGCAAAGATTCGTATTGCCAGAGATGTAACACCTGAATGCACCTGTCCGCCAGGTAAGGGATGATCTTAGTACTGGCTACACTGCTGGAATGGAAATCCACTGGACTGGAGTTGGTTTTGTAACAGATCTCATAAAACAAAGCTGAGAAGGTTGACGTTTGAATAACCGCATCATTAATGCAGACAAATATGTCTGGAGGACCTTTTCAAATGGGTGTGTGTTTAGACAGTAGTTTAACTGTGAGGGCTTAAGTCACTTTAAGATGAACCAACCTTGTACTCATTTAGTGAGGTTTCTAAATTACATTATAGGGATCTGAAATAAGTACAATTGACCACTGATAAATATGTCTGTTTTCCTAAACAAGACATGTTACCAGGTATCAGCTGCTTACCTATATTTTTAAGATGCAGATTTCTGAGTATCACTGTCATGAAAAATATACAATTAGGTATTATAATAGGTCAAATAAGCTTCTGTTGAGGTAAGTATGTTCTGTTTCCTCTGCCTCGTGCATCAAATGAAACAGATTTATTTTACCGGTTTGTAGATATCAGATCGTCTCCTGTACTAGGTTAGAGTTGTGTGACACACCACTCTCTTTCTGAAACGCCCTGCATGTTGCGTTGATAGTCGAAGGGGAGAATGAATGATGTAGACAGCTGATTCACCACTACACCAAGCAGATAGAGTGGTATTTAACAGCTAAACATAGCAAGCGCTGAGAAGTTTGGGACAAGTGGGCGGTGTGTCAATCCAGACTCACGGCCCAGCAGCCTAGAGGACGTGTTCTGGGTGTTCGTGGACGCAGACGGAACACTGTTGCTTTGTGGGTACCAGGAGGGTCAGGGTTGTTTTAAAGCTGTTGATTACTGATAGTTCATATTAGTGATGGGTATTTAAGATAAATAGACAGGCTTTTTTGTACTATGTTGTTGTAATAAGATGATATACTCAGGAAGAATGGGAAGTAGTTATTGTATGTGATACGGAATGCATGTGATACGGAATAGAGCTGTTACTAATCTGTGGGCTCCTGCATGTAATCAGAAAGGACTGAAATAACCAATTTTCACCACCAGATGGAAACAGCTATTCTTTAAACGTTTGTAAAAATTCTGATTATTTTGGATTATGGAAGATCAAATTAGATTATGGTGACGAGTTTACCATACATGATCCAATCTCCTTTTCATACATGTTATTGTTTGCTGTCAGAATGCATCATGACCCTTGACATCCAGTAAAGAATAAAGAGTAAAGAGTAAAGAATGCTACATTATAGCTCACATCTCAGCTCAGTCAGCACTGGTATCCAGACGACATCCCATTTTAGAAGTAGCTTTAGACATACAGTCACCTTGCCTATTCACTGGACCTTGCTCGTACACCATGATAACAATGGAATATTTCATATTCATAGTCCATCCTACAGTACTTATGACAGGACAGTTGTCATATTGACATATTGCACAGTAGGGAGATCATAAATCATCACCTTCTTCAAAGTAAAGAAGAAGTTGAGGGGGGGGAAAGTGGTGAGATTTCAGAATGAGTGCAGTTTGGCGGCTCCACAAGTCTAATGAGGCTGTGGAACTAATGCAAGTCTCTATTCATAACCTCAGTCATGTGGGCACCAGTAATTCTCCTTCGCAGGCTTTCTAATGAGGGCAAACGTAATGAAATGAAAACATTTCACACCAAATGAAGCTTGTCAATGTGAAACCAAGCCTCTTCTCTGAACTTTCTCCCCCAAACTGGCAAAAAGGCAAGCTCTTCCACCTCCCTCGTGTGACCATGTTGTCTGCCCATAGTGCACGCCCAGCTTTCAGCAGACTGCTGACAGCACTCGTCTCAGAGTGCCTCATTTTTAGGCCAAGTGGCTCTTTTCTTTATATGAATGCCTTCGCCCGCGAAAAAGCCCTTCTGCAGACGGGAGAGACGGCCTCCGGCGTAGGGATCGTCTTTTTCAGTGGAGGTGAAATGTAATGCCTTTTTCCCAGTCTTGTGGTTGGTGTAGCTGACGAGCAGAAGGATGTCCAGTCGGGCTGCGGCTGAGGAACCTGCTCCAGGCAGTGAGGAACCTGCTCCAGGCAGTGAGGAACCCGCTCCAGGCAGTGAGGAACCCGCTCCAGGCAGTGAGGAACCTGCTCCAGGTAGTGAGGAACCTGCTCCAGGTAGCTTTACAAAAGGACACTGTAGTGGGACAGAATTCATGGAGGTGGTGAGGAAGCTGCAACCTCAGTTGTCCTGGAAAGATTACAGCAAGTCGGCTACCTGCTCCACAACATAAATGCTATTTCATACTAGACTAATAAAGAAAACCTTTTAGCTTCTGTGCAATGTCGCTGGGTGAATAAAGGCTGAAAGAAGGAATTGGAGGATCTTTCTGTGTAGCAACCAAAGACTAGTACAGGTTAATGGCTTTCTTTGAGTAGGTAGCTGAAGTCTTTAGTGTCCTTGTTAAAAGCGATTGTTTAAACAACCTTTCGGGCTGCTTTCCTGCTTCTTCATCATGTCACACCACAGCTTGAGTCTCGTGTGCGAGCGCCTCCTCTCTAAAGGGTGGTAATTGTTTCAGTATTGACAGCGTTTTTTTTCTTCTTTTCTTCCTTGTTGTGCATTTTCCCGTCCTTAGGGATCTGCATTCCAATCGGGGCCTGTTGTTTAATGGGACCTTTTAATAAAAGCGTGCGTCGTCAGCAGCCAGCTAGGAACGTTTCGCTTCGCTCTCTTCTTGTCTGCTCACCACCCCCACCCACCTCCCTGCCTTCAACTCAACACCCCCTTGAAGTTACGCTTCAAAAAACCTTGGCAGCGGAAGGAGGCAGACCAAATACACCAGGGAGAAGCAAACACACATGAAGTATGGATGTGCAAGGGTGCAGTTTGGTTATCCAACAGGAAGGGACTAGACATGCTCCTCTTTGTCAACTCCAGTAGGTCCCAAGGTTGGATTTGAGAATTTTGTGAAGCTTGTAAAGCAAACGTAACCGCACGTGGCAGAATCCACACTCGTTTGCAAACTGAACCCAGACACACTGCGTACAAATCAAGCATCACCGTCAGTGCTTCTATGACGGAAATGGGTCGAGTAGGGACTTCAAACCCCCCCCCACACACACACACACACACACACACACACACACACACACACAGAAACACTGATACTAACGCCTCGAATGTCAGCGCGTTGTCAATCTAGTTAGACGCTTGCGGCGACGGCTCCTCCAGGTCATTAATAAGCGGCCGTTAGGGATGGAGCCCTCTGTGTGGTTTGGCGCCGGGAGGTGCGTTGTCGTGCATGGCCCGTGTAATTACCGAGTGCAAGGTAAAGCTAAGCAGATTCCCAGCTCTGCCAGCCCTCCTGAGCCAGCTGCTTCTGGTTAGCCAGAGAGCCAGCGCTGCCGGCCACCGCGGTCACAGAGTTACGGCCCAAGATGTGTGATGGAGTCAGGGACCGCAGTGGGGGGTGTCCCTGGTCTGGACTTTATGGTGGCTGCCCCTTGTTTGGAGTGTGATGTGTGTGTGTGTAGGTGTGTGTGCGTGTGTGTGTGAGGGACTGAGCCTGAGAGTGAGAACGCTTTTTGATGCACATCTTCAGAGGGCAATTTTTGTCGTTTCATGATAGAGAGTACTGTATTTTTTGCACTATAGGGCACACACGATTACAAGGTGCATTGTCCATGAATGGTCTATTTTCGATCTTTTTTCATATATAAAGCGCACTGGACTATAAGGCACATTAAGCAGGAAAAAAAAAGTCAGATAAATCACACTGTAATATTATGGTGAAGCACAGTATGTATTACTCCGCGACGCTCCTGGCTACGGTAGCCGTAATGCTGCAAGCGGTGCGGCTTTGTAGTTTACCAGTCGTACTAAAACATTTTGAGTTAGCGCCGTGAGCGCCTTGTACCACACAAAATCGCTTAGAGATCAGTAAGCAAAAAAATTAAAGGCTTTTAAGTGCGCCCTATAGTGCAAAAATTAAGGTAATTTAATTCTACTATTTCAACAGCAGCGTAAAACTGGACCTAAGTGCTTGTAGCCACCATGAGTTTGAGAGAGTGGCACACTCCGTTGTTTCCTTAGCGACAACACTGGTGCGTCCCCTCGGGTTAACAAGGATAGAAAAGCCAACAGAGTGCTTTATTAGCAGCGCCAGGCTTGGCAGAGGGAGCCAAGAAGGAGACCGTAGGAAGAATGGGTGGGGGTGGGGGGATGTCATGGTGGGGGAGGTGTGGGGCAGGGGGCTTTCCTCGCTTGGACAGATTTTGGCAACGCTCCGGGGACGTCAATCCCCATTCTGGAATAAAGTTTGAGAACTGGAGATATTTGAGATCTGGTCTTGGCAGTTTCCACGGTTACTGCTCTGAGACGCATGCAGGGGTTTCCATTACCACAAAACTGAACACGCCCGCCCCCCCCACCTCCATATTGAATTAAGGAGTAAGCCCCCTCTTCCAATAGGCCCCCTGTTTGAGACGTGATGTTGCTTCATTGTAGTCGTTCGGTTTGAGCATGTGGTGCTGTCGCTGTTGCTTGCCTTTCCTTTCCTAGTTGGGATATCTCTCCGTGCTTATCGTGAGCAACCTTGGAATATGAACTCTCAACCACGCACATATTGTACCGTGGCTATATTTAAGATGCCTTCAGGCTCTATAGGGAAAGCTCTTAGTCAGTGAAGGTCAGTTCCATTTGAACGGTTTCTTTGCACAGGACCGTACAATGTGCTGCATTTAAACAGAGCTGAAGGTTTTGTGCATTTTCTGCAGTATGCGTGTCTCTTCCTAGCTACAATACACTTGTCGTCGAAGATATCCTAGTGCCCTAAAATCAGCACTTGTCTTGTCGACACAAAGTGCCCTCTCAAACCCCCCCCCCCCCCCCCCTCCTCTAACCCCCTCATCCTACAACCCCCCCCCCCCCCCCCCCCCCCCCCCAGGGGGCAACGTCACTGTCTTCCCCCCACTAAGCTCCTATTCCCAGGGCCTCTCATGCCAGAGATGAGTGGGTGGGTGATGGATCCATCTCAAAGAAAGGCTCACACACGCATTCTGGCCACATCTGCTGTGTGCTGTGCAGTGACACCAGGGCCTGTCATCCCACCAAAGTCTCTCTATTCCTCTGACTTCCCCAAGCTAACCCCCACACACAGTTCAACACTGTCATCGCTAACCCCACAAAGGAGGCTTAGAAGACAGTTTTAGCATACATGAGGGTGATTCAAATGAGGATGGCTTGTTTGAGCAGAATGACCACACATACTTTTTTCCATGCGGTAAAGGCCCTCTCCACTCATTAAAGGTGTTCCTTATCTAATTCAGGAACTCGGCCCCTTAAGTATGTAATCATTGGCTGACCAAATAGGGCCTCATTAGCACCGATTTAATAAGTCTCCCCTGTTTGCCTGAATGGAATTGAATTATTTATTTGGCGTATTAATGACCTGTGTTTAAACGCGGCGTATCAGCCAGCAGGGCTGGAGCAAATCCATTTTCTCTGAAGATCAGTGTGTGTGTGTGTGTGTGTGAGTGTTTGTGTTGTGTGTGTTTTGAAAAGGCTGCTCCTCAACTGCACCGCCAGGACAAGAAACAAGAAACAAATGCAAACGCCAGCGTAGACTGTCCTTTTAAGAACCCACCTCTCTCTCTTACTCTCTCTCTCTCTCACCTCAGAGATGTAGATTCTTCCCTTCTTTACGCACACAAGCCGTTTTTCCAGAGTCTGTCATCAATTTTGGGAGCATGACTGAGTGAGCGAGAGCCTGAGGAGGGCACCAGCATGTTCCCTAACAGGCGATGAGGACCAGCTCCCATCCCTCCTCCCCCCTCCGGGTCCTCCTCCCAGCCCAGCAGCAGCAGCCTGTGGCAGGGCACCCCTCTGGCTCGGAATTTCCCAGTCACAGCACCGAAGGAGGCACAGATGCTGCTGATCTGCACTCTCTCCACATAATGGAAACAGGCACTACAAATAAAAGGACAGGCTGCAGTCAGCCCCTAAAAATAACTGAATAAAAGACGCATGTAAAGGTCTGTGGCAGGACTTGAGACTTCAGCCAGTGCATCGGACACCAACAGTCAGAATGTCGTAAGGGAACCAAGATTGCAACTATGAACAAACAACTACTTATTTATTTTTTAAAGGCAGCCTCTTTTAGAGAGTTCCCTTTTTTGAATTGCTAGCAGGTTAAAGTTTTAACACCCTTCAGACCCATCCAGGCACAGCAGAGTAGAAGAAGTCAAGTTCTACTGAACTGGCTCCCTCCCCTGGGGCACCAGGAGAGAGGAACACTCCCTGAATGAGACCGCTTGCCTTGTCCTATCCATCGACCACACACCATCACACGCCATCATGTTTGTCAGTGAAAAGGAACCTCTCTGATCTCTTGTGTGTCTTTCATCTCTTGCACACACACTCTCCTGTTTCTGGTTTATGCCATGTGGAAAAAAGCCATGGGAAACGGCCCTTGACTAAGCTGGGATCACAGTTTATGTAAGTCATTTGAAATTCGCATTCACTCGAACATGGATAAGGTTTGTGAATGGCAGATTTTTGTGTTCAGGTATGAATCTCATTGCCAAGGCTGCACAGTGGGATCTTAAAACTAATATTACATAAGAAAGCTGTTTCTCCCTGTTAAATGATTTACCTGGTCTCTCATGGTCTCCTCTTTCTCCTACCTCCTGGTCTCCTACCTTGTGGCTCACCCATGTTTAACATTCATATGGTAAAAATTATGGGTGTAGAACTTTGCCAGTCAGGAATTATGACCATGAAGTCAACAAGCATCATGAGTTAGCAGATCAACAAACAGATGAAAAGATTAGAGCAGTGATGTGAAGCAATGCAAAAGGAGCTGCGTTTGTGCGTGGGAAAGATCGATGCCTTTAGAAGTGGTAATTCGTGCGGGCAGTTGTTGCCTGTGGGCCAGGGGCAGGCAGGGACATAGCAAGGGTAGCTTGATTCGAGTTTATCTAGTCTTTGACACACTATAACTGTCATTGTGGCTGGGAGCGATCGCCGTAAACTAGCCTGGCATATCAACGGGAGCAAGAAGGATGAGACTGACAGCTGTGAGGCAAGGAAAGAGACGGAATCTTCCTTTCCTCTATTTACCAAGATTATACGGATGCCTGCTGAAGCCCACTGTAGGGTTGTGAGTCACCCTCCAAGGTTATCTCCCTGTAATACGTCTCTCCGTCTCACAGGAGGAAAATGACATTATTCCTCTCCAGATAGGATCAGTGTCACAGCGTGACATATTCAAGGTGTGGGAGTTATTGCCTTTCCTTTGCCACAGTAAATAGGCAGAGTGTTTATAAGGGATCCATCACAGTACCTTTGACCTTAAACAGAAATACAAACTCAACTAACTGAAACTCGATAATAACTATCAAGTACAAAAAAAACGATTTGATAATCACGGCCCTGCAAATATCAAAGTCACAAGTGACAACAACAATGGGCAGAAGGTCAATTGAGATCAAGTGGGTCTTTTCAAAAGCCTTCAAACACTCATTTGAAACATTTCAGTAAATCATTAGGTTCTGCTTGTGTCTAGGTATGCTGCTTGCCTCGCACTACACAGTTACAGCAAAAACCCTTCATGATAAAGAACTCACTTGTTTGAAAAGGCTTTCACTTCAAAAGACACCTTCAAAGCACACAGAAGACACGTAAGCGGGATTCTGTGTTCATGAGGTTTGCGCTCACACCCTGGCTACTTTAACAGCACAAAGAATCAAGACTTGAATGAGGCTGTACGTTTATGGAGAGATTGACTTGAGAGCATATTACTTTAAAAAGGGTGATATAGTCCTAATTGCACCCCTCTTGTATAGTAGTGAGCTGCCATGCTGCTCTCCCATCAGTGTCCGCCTGCCACAAGCGCAGGTAACATTTTCAAGCCATCAGTGTGAAAAAACCTTTACTGAAATGATTTAAGAGCCATAAGCAAGGCACTGTTTACCTCCTCTCGATTAAAAAATGGGGTCACAATTTTCTTGACCAACAACCCCAGCACTCAATTGCCATGCGCTTAAGAGCTTCCCATGTGTACACCAACCAGTAAAGTCTGGCACGACCTTATAATTGTTCACTTAACTTGCTTCATTGTGTTCCTGTCTGCACTTTGGTTGCCACTGCAATCTGTCCTCTGGCACATTTCAGATCAGACGTTACCCTGACTCTCTTCTGCATTCTCTGCTCTGACGGTAAAGATTTAGCTGAGGCGTTCCGTTTGAGAGGAGGTTGGGGGGGTGGGGGGGGGGGTGTTAGACCACCTCCTCCTCCCTCTCCATCCTCAGCCACATGAAAGACTGCCTCCCCCCGCTCTCTCCCCACTCTCTTTCTCAGACGGCGCTCTCTAGTCACACCAACAGTAACACAGGGCAACGCGCCTTTTGGAGATACGCGATTGTTGACTGTGTTTTCCGACTGGGTGCGACAAAAACTGCTGCCAAAACAAACACCAGACCACTGGCTTGAAGGGAACAGGAGGGGGAAACGGCTTTAGCCTCGATGTGGAGCAGTGCGAGTGTGCGTTGTTGATAAAGGTCCTCCAGAGACGAGTCAGGTCACTCTGCCTCCTATCACAGGCCGCCATTTGTTTTCATTCCTTCTGTTGCTGAAATGAGGAGGCAAACAGGATTGAGAACTGGGGTCTCTCTGGAAGAGTTTGAGTTTGAAAAGGAGGCTCGGGACACTAAAATGTCCAATAAATTCTAGAAGTATCTCTGGAGCGTGACATCTGAACTCCCTCGGAGTGAGAGAGATGATTGTGCTGTGGCGGTCTGCCGAGCTTTGTTGTGATTAAAGACCGTACTGTCCTATCTGGCCATGACAGATATCAAAAGGAGTGAAAGGTCTCGTCAAAGCACTTCCTGTGTAGGTGTCCTTCGGGTGACACGATGTACAAAAGAGTGTCTGTGTGTCACGACCGGGCACACACACCACAGTGCAGAGACTGTGTGGTGATGTTACACTGTTTAAACTACATATAGTATTTGCAGCTTACAGACAGAGAGAGAGAGGGAGAGAGAGAGCCAGCATAACTCAGGGGTGGTAAACTGGAATCTAGTATGCCCTGCACAGCTCTGTTTATACAAATATGTGGCTGGTTGGGCTGGGGGGAAGGGGGGGGTTGTTGAGACTGTCAGAAAGTTGATTGGCACTTCGCCCACACCCTCAAGACTATGACACCCCTCCCCTACCCTTCAACTATCCTCCAAAGGTCCCTTGAGACAAAACAGAGAGCAGAGTGTGTTTTTGAGTGCGTGCAAATGCATCTCTCGGCCGCCCCCGTGTTGACATTTCCAGGCGGAGCGAGGTGGACGGTTCTCCGCAGGTGTGGGGGAGGCCAGGGAGGTCTGGAGAGAGCGTCATCCTGGAGAACGTCAACATTGACTCTTCATATCAAAGCTCTCCCTGTTTCATATCACACACTGGAGAATACTTGTCTCCAGACCTCAGGGGGACGACCTTGCGGCCGTCAGTGTCTGCCGGTCTACCTGCCTCGTCTCCGTCTGAGAGTGCGTGGAAAAACACTTAGGGCTTTGCCTATGGATGAGACACGTCCGGGTTCCCCTCCAGGGTCTCTCTCTCATGAGACTTGCCAGCCCCTGTGATCAGCTGCCCCCCCCACCCACAGAAGCGTCTTCACACAAGCATCCTCATATGCAGGATCTGGACTGTCTCACATCCTCTCTACAGAGGAAAGGGTTAGGATGAAGAAAGGGGGAAGCTACACTGATCTGAAAGGGGTTTCATATCAAATGTATTCCGTGGGTACAGCTTTGACTGATGGACAATTCAGATAAAATGATCGAAATTCAAGCAATAGAAATGTTTCTTAGAACGAATTTTAAGTACGAAGCAGCACCAAACAAATGTTTCAGTAGTGAATGGAGGGAAACAACTACTGCAATATGAGGGCACAGCAAAAAGGCCAGTCAAATATTATAACAAACTAATTTGTGCCTCGTCATCTTTCGGTCACCTTCCGAGCCGCACCCACCCCAGCACTAGGACCATGCGGCCAAGCGGTCTCGCTTCAGCAGGGCCCTCCTGGCTCCGTCACTGTTTTAGTGTCCTTTTATAGCCTCCTTCCTTCCTCCTCACACTCTACCGTCTGCTGAGGGCACGCACACTAGGGAGCGAGGAAGTCAGCATGCTTCATTAAGCCAGTGTGGCCCACCACCCATGTCACTGAACACAACAGAGCCTCTGTTTCACCCAAAAAATGACACTTAAAAATAATACCAAGCCAGAGACTTGTCTGGAGCGGCTGGTGGGTTACAAGACTTCCCGCTGTGGTTCACAGGCATTTGTTTTCCGGTTAAGAACTCCTTCTAGAAACTGTGGGAAGAGATGGTCCTGGTCAGTGAAATATGCCACCCGGGTATTGAAAGAAAGAAAGAAAGATAGTAAATTTGAATCTGTTGTCCAAGTAACTCCTTTGTGTCGTAGATCAGTGTGAATGTTATGTTCCTGTCAAAGCTGCTCAATGGAAGCTTCTGAAAGGCAGTCAGACTGAACAATAATGGATAATAATCGAAACAGTAACCCTGAAGAGGATCACACAGAATCACAAGGGTGATTCATATAAAAGAACTAGATTTATTCAAGGTATTCTGTTCTTTGACGCAAGACTTCTATCTTGGTCATGGTGCTGTTCAGTGTGCCAGTCATCAATGCATCCAAAGCCTTAGGCTAAGTCAATTAGCGCAAATTAGTCCCCCCCCCCCCCCCCTTCAATTTGGTCATCGGATAAACGCACGTTCATAGAATACTACGCTGAAGGACATGACAACATTTAGCTCTCATTTGATGGAGGGTTAATATGGCACTTGTGTGATTCTGCTGGGGAGCAGCCAAGATGGTGGATTATCACCTTCTCTGCAGACGGAGAGGAATGACCAGCAGGCCCCCGGTCTTTAAAGGCTGGCTCGAAGTCGAGCTGAGGGCCCTGTCAAGTCACCCACTGTGAAAAAGCCCAAAACTAATGCTCGTTAGCTGTTGCTGAAAGTGGAATTACTGGTGTTACTGAGTATACAGCCAAGTCAATCAGTATCCATATCCAAACTCCTACACACACACACACACAAAAACACACCATCTCACACTTCAGGGAGTAACCTGAGGTGCGGACACATATGGTCTGTCAGCACCAAGACGGCATGCTGCCTGAGGCCTGCTGGGCGTAGAGGCAGTGGAGGCCGTAGTGAATCCCCAGGGACGGATGAGCGTCTGCTCCCTTTGTAGGGTGGCTGTGCTGGGGATTAGAGAAGGCGAGGGACTGGAGGCTCCGCCGCAAGGCCTGCCCACCTGCCAATGTTTCTACTAGCACTAAAACAAAAACCAGATGAGAGGAATAGAGGAAGAGGCTGAAAGGCTGACCTCAATTGTTGCGAGTGTGTGTGTACAGCCCTCGGGGGGGGGGGGGAAGTTTTGCGAAACAAGGAGTGTAGGTTGTCACGCTGGCACGTCCCTGGCGTTAAAAAACAGTGTTGCTCTTTGTTAACTTCGTTTGGGTTCGGTTTAGTTTGGTAGGCTAATGTGTCAGCTCAATTTGCAAAGGCTATAGAATGACTTGGCGGTGTTTCATTCATTCAGGTTATAAAACTGTATGAAGTCTAATAACACAAGATCACTTGTTAATGCCTCCTTAAGCAATAAGGTCACGGAGATACTTAAAACAACAGAAACCAAACATGGGACCCTCCTCACTCCGCAGCTGCTCAGTGGCCTCTGGCTATAGGTGGCTTTAGTAAAGACTGACAGGTTCAATTAGGACCTCAAGGCCATCTCCCTTTCTGCACGAGCTAAATCCACTTGGATAATGTCTTGTTTTCCTTTAGGATATTCAAGATGGTTTTAATGCTACATTTCTTTACCTCCCCAAAGCCGAGACCCTAAGCCTCATATCCCTGGAGAACTGCCTTCTTTGGCTTTAGGCTACTATTGGGGTGTTTTTTTATATTTTTTTTAAAACAGTTTAAAAACCTTTGAGCCGTTAATATCCACGCTAGTTGGAGAGACCTGTTAGTACTGGCAGCCATCTAGTGGAAGTTCTATCAGAACACAGAAGACATTTCATCCTTCCTCTGGATGATCCCATGTGCGATTCGTTCAGGAAGCTTTTCTTAGATTGCATGTTAGTTTAACAGACGCTAACCAACTATGTGGGTCACGCTAGTTCTGTCTGGATGAGGTCAGCGTGTCCTGACTGCTCGGTAAAACATGTCAGCCTCCTATTCCTGACCCAGACCAACCATGTCAACACAATGGAATGGGCTGACCACCTCTGTGTTTTGACATGATTCCGGTTCACTCATGATAAAGCGCTGAGTAAGGTTTCACTTGCTTCTACCAGGAGGATGTTCCCTATTAGAGACTTCCGGCAGCGTGAAGGTCAAAGTCGAACTCTGAATGAGCTTCTGGTCTGGACTTGGCAAAGGTCAGTAGGTTTGTGATAGATATTACTGTACTACTAATATTACTTTTAACTAACTCAGCAGACCAGGCATATGGAGTGTCTCAGAGCTGTTGGACACAGGGGATGTGAAAGACACACAGCTCAGCATAGTAGAGGAGGTTTCTCTGACCCATCATCAATCAGCACCTTCCTGTGTTGAGAAGGCAGCTAGTAGGTGGCATAGAAACCAAAGCAGCGCTTTACTGACAACCAAGAGAATCAGAGGTATTTTGACCTGGTCTTTATTGTTTGGTGCATGAACATGAAACAGGAAACAGGAAGGAAGGATACTAGCATGAAATTGTTGGCCCCTTGCCATCTTTGAGAGTAGATACAAGTTAGAATGATGAGGAGATTGAATGATTGTGTTTAAATGGAGCCCTACTTGAATATTTCAAAATGGCTTGCCTTGGGAGAATTATTATGAAAAGTTTAAATAATTCATGTAGATTTGACTCGATTACTAACCAGATAACGCGCAAGCAACCTTGAAATGGATTCAAATTAAGATTTCACTACGTATGATATGTACTTGTGCTTTCTGAATAGATTGCAAAGAAATCGAGCAAGAGCCATTCTCATTTTAAAGAGCCCAGGGTCAAAGTACCAGCATAGCGGATAAGGCCCAAATGCCAGGGATACAGCACGGAGGAAGGGGAATGTCCACATAGTCATCGGTCCAGTCTTTAAATCCCTCAGAGTACTGACGAGGTGTTGGCGCGAGCAGCAATACATCAGCCCCTCAGCTGGCCTGATCCTCCAACACAACCCCATGTCAAGTGACCAAGGACAAAACAAGGGCATACGCTGGTTCGCTAATGTTCTTTGTGGAACCCCAGGTGTGGAATTCATGTGGAAATTCTGTGTTCTGACTACATGACATTGAACGCAAGGTTGGAGTAGTGGTGTTATGAGCAGTACACACAAATACCTCCAAATATCTTTATGGTCTATGTGCTCTAGGCGCTTTAAAAGCAGACAGGATCAAGGTCCAAATGTTTCAGTTTAGTCACTACCTCTTCAAAACTACGTTTCCCAGAATCTCCAAATTCATTTTATATCCAGAAATTGGCTGTCAAGTCGTGACCTACACGCAACCAACCAGTAAATGTTCCTTTTTTGGGTGCGGTATATGAACGGCTTTATGAGAACCCCAAATGGTCTAGAACCACTTTGTGGACTACGTGTCTTTAAAAGGGCCAGAACACACTACACCACCATGGGTGGGTGGGATGCCCGCTGCAGGGGGTTCTGGGAAACTTTTCTCAGAAGGAGACCTTGCGGTGAAGCATTTTCATGTGGTAACTATCCTAAACCAGAATCAATAAGTCCTTTGTTTGACCGAACACATGCTACAACTCCTTGTTTTATAGATATGCAGTAGCAAGTCACACACACCATGACTGCCAAAATCCCCACGTTACATGATCCATGGTTGGATCTGTAGTCTTACAGCTGCTGGATGTGATTGGGTGCAGAGTAATCTGAGAGTTCCACAAACATGTAATTGCTCTGCTGTGGGCTGGCTTATCACCAGCCTACAACCTCCATGCTGACCAACCCTGGTTGGTTGCGTTAACCTCACACATAGCTTATCATGCTGTCAGGATCCACAATTAACTGTGAAATCCTGTATGATATCCATAGATCTGACCAGTGTGAATTCAAAACTTTTCCAGAAATGTAATAATGATAATAATACACGCATAATTTAATTTAGGTTATGTATATGCTGCACCATATAACACCTATATTCAGTAATCTTCAAATCCCAGGATGTGACTTAACCTAGTCCGCAAACAGATGGACACCAACTGCACCTCTGACTCAACATTCTGCAGTTACCCAATAAGTGCCCTTTCACTGAAGCTCCAACGAACCTCTAAGTCTAATTGGTTGGTCCACCATGATATCTAAACGATGTGCAGGATACAGCTGGATAAGAGAACAGTTCACCACAGTGTGACTCAAGTCAGAAAACCCTCCAAAAGAAATGCCACATAAATAACTGGCAATTGATATGCAGCCCTAGACAGACTTTGGTGTTGGGCAAATATGTCAACATGTAAAAATGGCTGAGGGTTGTGTTTGCCTTCAATGAATTTTTGGATGTCATGGAGTAGCTTAAAGGAAGGTAGTTAGCTTGGTGGCAGTAGTATGAGGAACTGAATTGACACCTGTTCCTGTTATGGCTCACCCTGAAGTCCATGACAACTGGCCTGAGAATCCTTGGGGCAGAGAGATCAGTCATGTCTGTCACTGCTGCTCAAATAGCTCCTGGTCACTTTGGTATGTTTATCCCCTTCATCCCCAGTCCAAGGACTTAGACCATGGCATTTTTTGTATTGTGATAAGACAATGTTACAAGTGTAAGACCTACACAAATGTAAAACAGGTTTCCAGTGTCTTTAAATCAAATCAACATTTATTTGTATAGACCTTTTTACAAGCACATGTCCCCATAGAACTGCCCCTCAATTGACCCTCAAGGAAGAAAAGGTAAAACTCCCAGAAACACTTGCTTGGGAGGAGCAATTCAGTGAAGGATCTCCTCCAGAAACAGTCGGTGAGGTGAGGTGCAGAATACAGTCTAAACAGTCATGCATCTTGACAGATTTAATTGATCGTTCAAACATCACAACACAATGCTCAATTTGGGTCTGAGGTAGCACAAAGTCAGTTTAGGCAGCCACAGGGCTTGGGCCCATGACTGGCGCCACATCACAGGCAGGGGGATGAGGAAAAGGACCGGAAACTTGCTCCTTGTCCTTCAAGGAGACTGACATCCATCTGGCGAGCAGATCCAGGATTGGTAGACCATCTCAGATCAACGTCCACTGGCACCAGGTCCAACATTGGCCGATGACCACGCATTGGCTGAGAGCTCAGACCCCCCCCACACCAAAGGATGGTATGGAGGGGAGGACAGAGAGAGAGAGGGGAGGAGAGGAGATTGTCAACTGCTGTTGGCACTCTGTTACAGTAATATTAACAATCAGGTCCCCACCAGTCAGGTGTGAGCTAGTGCACACATTTAGCAGACCAAAAAAGGGGTTATTAAACATAGCCTTAGACACCAAGACAATTTAAGAATATCCTGTCGTCTCCAGCTAGCGACAGAATCAATACAAATAGGTTAACATTATCTGAAAATTCAGGTCTGGTTTCCAGGGACATATAGAACCTTTATTTGTATTGTACAAGTTGAAAACAAACAGATACGCAATCCAGGGTTACATTACAAACACCTTCAAATTCAAGTTGTTAGGTCAGACTTCAGCATTGGTTCGTTTTGCCAGTTAGGTACCTCCCCTGTACTGCACCAGGGTTCCATAACTTTGGGGGACACACATTGTCTTCACACACTGTAGACTCAGTGAGAAGTTGTCAGCTGGCCAAGCACTGCACATCAACAGCACATGTCCCCTACTGTCTTTAGATGACCTCTGTCTATTGTGTGCTCAAAAGGAGTCAGCCACACCATGTCATTCTGCCATGCCAGTGAAAATGTACCTACAATTCTCTGCCCAAGCACAAGGTAGAAAGGATGCAGTGCCTGGAATAATTAGAGAGCAAGCATCTGAACGTGGAAGCAATAATCTCAACACAAGTCAAAGGTTAAACAGCATGGGGGCAGTGGACACGCACACACACAAACGTATATCCACCTTGATTGAAAAATCAAACACTCTTTCATGGACTACTGTCGATGCAAGTGTTACAGTTCATACAGGAGACAATCGATGTGCTGACACGTCTGCCGAACCACTCTGGTGTGTGTGTGTGTGTGTGTGTGTGTGTGTATGTGTGTGTGTATGTACTCATGTCCTCTGTTCTCCTTTTCCACGTCGCCACAGCGTCAACAAGGAGAGTATTGATTAACCCATTAACTTCCTGCTATACAGAGCTTGTGTAGCAGTACATAATCTGTCAGAGCATTCTCATTTCATTAATGCATTTCACTGGCTAGATGAAGTAGAGTTGAGTTGCTGTCCTGTCATTGTTCTTCATTAGACCCATAGGGTCTCCCAGTTATGACATTGGTATTGCATGTGTGAAATACTGTTTCAATGTCATTTGAATTGGCCATGAGCTGATGAGAGATTGAAAAACGACTTGGTGTTACTTTTGCACTGTGGTCACATACATCTACTGATAAATACAGCACTGTGTTTACAGCATTGGAGGTAGCTGTAGTTACATTATGGAAAACAGGTACAGTTTGTGACTGTTTACCACTTGTGCAAATAGTCCTGCATATTCTCTCACACACAAGTACTACAGTTCATTTAACATAGTTAGATTCACCGTTAACTCAGACTGTAGACACATTGACCTGCCAGCAACCCTTTCCCGACACGAGCAAAGCCGACCGTAATATCAGCCTGACCATAATCCATGTTAAAAATCTCACATATTTTTGGAAGATATATTCACCCACATTCCAATTCTAAGCACATTGCAAACGAGGTTTAACACCTGAGCCTATGGTATTTTGACCTGGGTGTGTACTGTACATCATGACTGTCGTGAGGCTGGAAGTTTTAGCAGAGCTTGTCTGGTAAACATTGCTTCCTCAGGTCAACACAGGGTTACGCTCACACTTGGACAGACCACTGGATTAGCAACTTGTGAACTGACATTTTACCCAGAAAAAACACACTGTGCTGTGATTGCAGTGCACCTTGGGATACCCCCACCATGTTGAACACTCTCAGTGTCTTGTTGCCACATGCCTGATTTACATCCCATACACACCCCAGACCCAAACACACCCTCATCAATGTAAATCTTTAGAGACAGGTTACAGCTGTACCTCAGGTATGCATCAATTGCACTGATGTGTCAGTGCCAGACCTGTTTACACCCCTGACAGAGAAAACCAATTAGCACATTCGAATAAGGGACCCCAAGTTAGACTCCACAGTAAGAGCAGAAAATGATTTGCCTGGTGGCTCTATACTATGTGGGGGCTGATGCCTGAGCCACCTTAGCTCGAGTATTCAATAACGATTGCATGCTAACCTACCTTCTTTAATGAAATGTCAGAAGAACCTGAGAACCTGCCAATTAGGAAGAGACTGGGGGAGGATTCCTCTGGAGAATCCCAGCTTTTCTGTCCAGTTGAACGCTAGTGGTATGGTATAAGGTGCATGAAACAATTTTCTGACCCCACTCAGCCGTCAGTTAATGGGCCTTTTTTTATACTATTACTTCATATTTTAATGTTTTGACAGTTTGTCATCATAAACCGTTGAAAAAAAAAAAAGAAAAGAAAAAAGGAGGCACACCAAACAGAAGCATACCTGAAGGAGCAGAGAGCAAGAGAGGGATTAGCAGCAGTTTAAATACAATGAGCCAAGATGGCTACAATCCCTCGCGTCCCTCTGCCTGCAGCAAGAACTGTCCCTACCAGGCAGGAGGGGCCGTGACTTGTGTGTTATTGTACAGTTTGCTTCTTTTTTTTTTGGCAATCAGCCCTGTCCAGAGAGCCAGAAGCCTCCTGCCAGTGACACTAGGTGGGTCTGTAAGGGTAGACCGATGCCATCAGGCAGCGCAGTCAGAACTTGGCCTGTTGCAGATAGGAGCTTGAGTTACACCAGCTGCCCACCCACATTTGCTGGCAGGTCAGTGTCCACAGTGCAATCTCTGCCAGCAGTGAGCTCAAACGTTCAGCCTTGAGGACATGACCATGTCTGACGTAACAGAAGCCAGAGGAGAGAGACAGGGGGGGGGGAATCCGTGCAAGTGCTTATACAAGATACCTCAAAGTTTAGCAATGTACACATTTGCATAGATGAGATGTGTACAGAAGTGTAAGCTCTATACAGTTTTTCACAATTATTGAAACATTTCTTGAAACGGTAACCCAATGTCAAACCAGTCACTGTAAAACCAAATCTTCAACCAAACCAAAACTCAAGTTTTCAAAACCTCTGACCAATTCCTGTCAGAATCTTACCCTCAAGTTTTGTTCATAGACCTTTCTCTACCACACAACTCTTCAATTGGGTTGATGGAGGCCATTTGATAGAAGGCAGACATTTACAGTGCAAGTGTGAACAATTTTGAGTCACTGATTTACAGATGACTACTGTGTTGTTATTGTGTTTACAGTACAAGTGCATCACAGTGAAAAATGTTTTTAGAGAATGAGAACGCATTAACAATTTGACAAAAGGGTTAAAAACACGATTCAGAGGATGTTTTGCGTTTGAGCAATTTGGGGAAACACTTTAACGTACAGATGCAAACAGATTCACCAGGCAATGAAATTCATACTTCAATGATCATGACCAGAGCTTTTAGACTACTGTGAGCCCAGCATAGATTCTAGGTAGAAGGCACTAAAGCCTGTGTAGAGAAAACCCAACAGTGGATATTAAGATTTCAAGAAACTGAAACCTTAATGAGCTTTGGAGTTGGAAGAGAAACTCATCAAAAATAGTTGCAAACAGTCTTTGTTTTTCTTGCCATGTGGGTGTGTATGAGAGAGCAAGAGATTGTACACACTCCCTTACATTTGATCTTTTTCTCACACACCCACTGATTTTGTCCAATGTTGACAACCTCAACATCATACGCATGTTCAACTTTCTCAGCATCTAAATGACAGATTATAATCAGACCCTTTGGCATGACTGGAAAAGGATGCTACTGTAAGAAGCTCCTTGATGCACATTGCTGGGTTTTCTATGCGCTGTAGCTTAGCAACAGTAGAACGCGGGACCCCCATTAGACGAGAGGCCAACTTTGTCAGCATCCCAAAGATCTCTTTGTGCTTAGAATGTTTGAAGGGGCCTTGTCATCTCAGTGGGTGCGCATGTTTGCAGCCTCACGGCTTGAAACCTTTGTACAAAGTCTGGGACTACAAACGCCAGCTCTCTTGTTTTTCGACACAACTACATTCCTATGACATCCCAATCCACCAAGTAAGGGAGTAAGCAATTATGAGAACCAGGATTGACGAATAAGCATTTCACTGGAAAGACGAGTGGAATTGGTCACAGCACAGGGTTGCAGAGGATATACGGTCAAGTCAATAGGCTGCCAGACTGCTCAGATCAGATTCATCATTATGAAAAAAAACATCTGGAGTAAAGCGTCAATTATTAGTTTACCTTGAAGTCTTACTGTTGAAAAGTGTGAGTATGACAGACTGCAAACTGAACAGGCTCTTAAATTGCTTGCTTTGATCAATGGAAAAAGAAATGACCCCGTTTTACAGAACACACTTTGATGGCAGAATTGACTTATCGCAGCACAGAAGGACTGCAATTAGCTCATTTAACTCTCTCCATGATGAAGGCTAAATGAAGCAATCGATTGGGTTTTGATGTGAACATGAACAATTCAGACAACTCCTCGTTCCAAATTGACACACAAAAACTCTTACAATTTCATGACAGATCTATTTTCAACATGTGAGAACCCATTTGTTTTGTGAAAGGACCAGTCATCTCTCCTCTCTGCCTCCATTTTGGATGCACTTGAACTTTGCATACCATGTTGCATACCCACAGTCACAACCACTTGCCACCCTTGGAGTAAAGATAATATTAACAGAGCCCAGGTCTTAGAGTGTCCTGCATCAAAGCTACAAGATTTATAAATGCAGCACATCATCCCTGACCAGACTGCGTTAGGAGTGAAACAGAATAATATCAGCATTTGTTAGTAGAGCCATGCTAAAGGATGGTGCCATCTTCTTACCTCATCAGTGCCCAGACAAAAGTAGATGGTAGATGAATGCGATTATCCAGTCCTCAAGATTACACAATTTACAGCAATAGGCTTGGATCCTTCAGGCCATCCTTAATGATGGTGTTCTTTTCCTACCTTATTGGGGGAGAGGCAGACAAAAAAAGTTAAATGAATGAAATGATTACACACTTGCCTTACAGTTTGATTGCATTGATTCCAACTAGGGCCTTACCGCAAAGGTTTGCCTTACAGCACTAAACTCTGGTCCAGAAAGAAGTCAATTGTAGATGAATGAGATGATCCATACTCCTGATAATGAATTAAATGTTACATGATTAATTAATCTAGTATTAATTTAGCTTTACATAACCTTTTAAACTAAGATCCGTATACATGTTTATTTACAATAAACCTGAATTAAGCTCAGGTCTAGACTGTGCTTCATTTTACATTTATATTGATTTATTACCTTACTTGTTGATGATACAGATTTAAGATTACACACTTACCTTACAGCAATAGGCTCAGTTCTGCTCTACAAGATGAGGAAGGAAGCATCTAGAAAACAAGTAGAATTAGTCAAAGCACAAAAGCACAGCCAAGTTTATAGACTGACAGACTGCTCTAGTCTGATTCACCTAGTATGTAAACAAAAACATCTGGAGAAAGTAACGGAAAGCCTGCAGAAGCAGGGGGAACCTTCCAGATCAACTGAAGTCAAGCTGAAAAGCCACTAAGATGAGAAGTTCACTGCTGACTGCACTGACCCCATCCCTGATCTAGATTCCAGATAGGTAGTTGGTCGACATACTTACCATTTTAATGTGATAAAGAACGATGCAGTATTGATGGAAAATGGCAGCTCCACCTTCGCTTCCTATAATGCAAGGTTCAGTAGTATTTACACAGAATTTAGGCAAAGGAGAACAAGCAAACTACTGAATTACCTTACAGCAATAAGCTCACCTCCAGACAATCCAATAGTAGATGAATGAGATGCTCCAGACTTAAAATGACACACTTGCCTTACAGCACTAACCTCAGGTCCAGACAGAAGCCAATGGTAGGTGAATGACACCATCCAGATTTAATTACACTTACCTTACAGCAATAGGCTCAGTTCGGCTCTACAAGATTGGGAAGGAAGCAACTAGACGACAAGTAGAATTAGTCAAAGCACACATTTGCACAAAAGCACAGCCAAGTTTACAGACTGACAGACTACTCTAGTCTGATTCACTAGTATGAAAACAAAAACCATCTGGAGTAAAGCTTCACTAATTGTTTACCTTGGAGGTCAGATTGTTGAAAAGTGTGAGTATAACAGACTGAACAGGCTCTTAACTGAACCAGCCCCATGCAAAGTTCAGGCGGCCCTGTCTGTGAATGCTTCAGATCCAAAACTGAGTGCAGGTGCTTTGCTTGGCAGCCAGGCACCAAAAAAACAACAACTTTTTTCTACAGCAGTGAAGATGCCATCCAGCTTGCTTACAAGCCACAAGCTGAACACAACTTTGAAAATAATCCACAAACGTACAGTATCATTGCACAACAGTGCAAAAGGAGTCTTGACATAGCATGTCGATCATGCTGCTGATAAGAGACACGAGGTCAAATGTCCGCTGACATTTAACACTTGACAAACGCTGCACCTGCGCCAAACTAAATAGCAATTCTCAATTAGCTGCATCGGGAACAAGAAGATTTGACCTCAATACTTACTGGATACGCAGCAATTCTGAAAAGCAACCACCTATTGCGCAAAGTCTTGGGTAGGAGAACCCAGATGCGGAGGTAGGGAGTGCGGTACAAGGTGCTTTATTTAGGAAGCAAGAAATAAGCGGGTGATGGAGGGTCCGGAACAGAGTCCCTATCGCGGAGCTGAGCGCAAGAGGGCGACACTATCTTTAATGTGCCTGTGGATTGCCAACATAAAGTTTCATACTTACCTGGTAGACAGCAGTGTCACTGAGGACACAACATAGGTGTAGCAGGAGTTACACCAGTTGTAAAGATTAAGACAAGTCTACCCAAGTTCAGTGGCAGCTTCAGGGACAACCATCACTGGAGAAAGTAACGGAAAGCCTGCAGAAGCAGGGGGAACCTTCCAGATAAACTGAAGTCAAGCTGAAAAGCCACTAAGATGAGCAGTTCACTGCTGACTGCACTGACCCCATCCCTGATCCAGATTCCAGGTTGGTAGTTGGTCGACATACTTACCATTTTAATGTGATAAAGAACGATGCAGTGTTGATGGAAAATGGCAGCTCCACCTTCGCTTCCTGTAATGCAAGGTTCAGTAGTATTTACACAGAATTTAGGAAAAGGAGAACAAGCAAACTAGTGACTTACCTCACAGCAATAAGCTCACCTCCAGACAATCCAATGGTAGATGAATGAGATGATCCAGACTTAATATTACACACTTACATTACAGCACTAACCTCAGGTCCAGACAGAAGCCAATGGTAGTTGAATGAGACCATCCAGATTTAAGATTACAGTCTTACCTTACAGCAATAGGCTCAGTTCTGCTCTACAAGATGGGGAAGGAAACATCTAGAAGACAAATAGAATTAGTCAAAGCACACATTTGCACAAAATGCACAGCCAAGTTTATACACTGACAGACTGCTCTAGTCTGATTCACTAATATGAAAACAAAAACATATGGAGAAAGTAACGGAAAGCATGCCGAAGCAGGGGGAACCTTCCAGATCAACTGAAGTCAAGCTGAAAAGCCACTAAGATGAGCAGTTCACTGCTGACTGCACTGACCCCATCCCTGATCCAGATTCCAGATCGGCAGTTGGTCGACATACCATTTTAACGCGATGAAGAACGATGCAGTGTTGATGGAAAATGGCAGCTCCACCTTCGCTTCCTGTAATGCAAGGTTCAGTAGTATTTACACAGAATTTAGGCAAAGGAGAACAAGCAAACTAGTGACTTACCTTATAGCAATAAGCTCACCTCCAGACAATCCAATGGTAGATTAATGAGACGATCCAGACTTAATTTTACACACTTACCTTACAGCACTAACCTCAGGTCCAGACAGAAGCCAGTGGTCGATGGATGAGATGATCCACACTCACCTTACAGTTTGATTGCGTTGACTACATGTAGACATTCCGAATCTAGATCCAGATCTGTTTTATTTGCTATGCAAGATTTACAAACAGAATTCACTATGCCAGAACAGTACAAAAGTGGGCACTAGCTGTACAGATGGGGTGGGGGGGGGGGGGAATATAACTATGAGAGTGCATAGAAGGATGGGTATATATAGCACGGGGTGTACAGTATATACACAGTAGTGCAAGCAGGGAGTCTGCTCATAGCCTTCACTTCTATTTTATGCAAGAGGATGCAGTATAAGTCAAGACACAATCACTTTGGTCTGGAGTTGTGTGATTACCTACAGTAATAGGCTTGACTCTTCTCTACTGTTTTACTATAATGGGGTATGCTTGGGTAACAGCAGCTCACTAGTTAACCCCCGTCTGCCACAGAGCGGTCGAGGCTCGACCTGGCTCGGCTCTGCACTGCTGATGCTTGGCACGGCCTTGCCGAAAGAGTGGAAGGTGAGGGTGCGCTGCCCTGCTAGCCCACTGCAGTCAAAAGCAGCGAGGTCGGCATTGCACACATAGCGCCATACCTGGTGCAAACTGGAACAGAAACTGATGAGCTTTTGCCCATAGTTCTGTGAAGGGCTAGCGAGGAACAACCACGGACACAGGCACTTAGCGGCGCGGATCGACTCAAGAACAGCTAGGCTCGGCTCGACGGTATCGACCTCGCGGCTATGAGTGAACAAAACAGGAGCTCACTAGCAAACCACAGTTACCCACTGCACGATAATTTCAGCACACGCAAGCTGTACTTCATTCCACTTTAAATGGTTGTGCTTCATTTTACATGTATATTGGATTTGTTACCTTGTTTAACTCTTGGTATTTCATAAATTACTTTTTAAATTAGAATCCATATACGTTCATTGTTTGCAACAAACATTTGAAATAAAAAGGAATTGAGTCCTTTGCTTCAGTTGCACAGCTTTGGCATGATTTAGGCAACGTTGAACAACCTAACTAGTGCATTACCTTACAGATTTACCTTACAGCAATAAGCTCACGTCCAGACAATCCAATAGTAGATTAATGAGATGATCCAGACTTAAAATTACACACTTACCTTACAGTACTAACCTCAGGTCCAGACAGAAGCCTATGGTTGGTGAATGAGACCATCCACATTTAAGATTACACACTTACCTTACAGCAATAGGCTCAGTTCTGCTCTACAAGATGAGGAAGGAAGCATCTAGAAAACAAGTAGAATTAGTCAAAGCACACATTTGCACAAAAGCACAGCCAAGTTTATAGACTGACAGACTGCTCTAGTCTGATTCACCTAGTATGAAAACAAAAACATCTGGAGAAAGTAACGGAAAGCCTGCAGAAGCAGGGGGAACCTTCCAGATCAACTGAAGTCAAGCTGAAAAGCCACTAAGATGAGCAGTTCACTGCTGACTGCACTGACCCCATCCCTGATCCAGATTCCAGATCGGTAGTTGGTCGACATACTTACCATTTTAATGTGATAAAGAACGATGCAGTGTTGATGGAAAATGGCAGCTCCACCTTCGCTTCCTGTAATGCAAGGTTCAGTAGTATTTACACAGAATTTAGGCAAAGGAGAACAAGCAAACTACTGACTTACCTTACAGCAATAAGCTTACCTCCAGACAGTCCAATGGTAGATTAATGAGATGATCCAGACTTAATTTTACACTTACCTTACAGCACTAACCTCAGGTCCAGACAGAAGCCAATGGTAGATGAATGAGATGATCCACACTCACCTTACAGTTTGATTGCGTTGACTACATGTAGACATTCAGAATCTAGATCCAGATCTATTTTATTTGCTATGCAAGATTTACAAACATAGAATTCACTATGCCAGAACAGTACAAAAGTGGGCACTAGCTGTACAGATGGGGTGGGGGGGGGAATATAACTATGAGAGTGCATAGAAGGATGGGTATATATAGCACGGGGTGTACAGTATATACACAGTAGTGCAAGCAGGGAGTCTGCTCACAGCCTTCACTTCTATTTTATGCAACATGATGCAGTATAAGTCAAGACACAATCACTTTGGTCTGGAGTTGTGTGATTTCCTTCAGTAATAGGCTTGACTCCTCTCTACTGTTTTACTATAATGGGGTATGCTTGGGTAACAGCAGCTCACTAGTTAACCCCCGTCTGCCACTGAGCGGTCGAGGCTCGACCTGGCTCGGCTCTGCACTGCTGTTGCTTGGCACGGCCTTGCCGAAAGAGTGGAAGGTGAGGGTGCGCTGCCCTGCTAGCCCACTGCAGTCAAAAGCAGCGAGGTCGGCATTGCACACATAGCGCCATACCTGGTGCAAACTGGAACAGAAACTGATGAGCTTTTGCCCATAGTTCTGTGAAGGGCTAGCGAGGAACAACCACGGACACGGGCACTTAGCGGCGCGGATCGACTCAAGAACAGCTAGGCTCGGCTCGACGGTATCGACCTCGCGGCTATGAGTGAACAAAACAGGAGCTCACTAGCAAACCACAGTTACCCACTGCACGATAATTTCAGCACACGCAAGCTGTACTTCATTCTACTTTAACTGGTTGCGCTTCACTTTACATGTATATTGGATTTGTTACCTTGTTTAACTCTTGGTATTTCATGAATTACTTTTTAAATTAGAATCCATATATGTTTATTGTTTGCAATAAGCATTTGAAATAAAAAGGTATTGAGTCCTTTGCTTCAGTTGCACAGCTTTGGCATGATTTAGGCAACGTTGAACAACCCAACTAGGGCATTACCTTACAGATTTACCTTACAGCAATAAACTCACGTCCAGACAATCCAATATTAGATGAATGAGATGATCCAGACTTAAAATTACACACTTACCTTACAGCACTAACCTCAGGTCCAGACAGAAGCCTATGGTTGGTGAATGAGACCATCCACATTTAAGATTACACACTTACCTTACAGCAATAGGCTCAGTGCTGCTCTACAAGATGGGGAAGGAAGCATGTAGAAGACAAGTAGAATTAGTCAAAGCACAAAAGCACAGCCAAGTTTATAGACTGGCAGACTACTTTGGTCTGATTCACTAGTATGTAAACAAAAACATCTGGAGAAAGTAACGGAAAGCCTGCAGAAGCAGGGGGAACCTTCCAGATCAACTGAAGTCAAGCTGAAAAGCCACTAAGATGAGAAGTTCACTGCTGACTGCACTGACCCCATCCCTGATCCAGATCGGTAGTTGGTCGACATACTTACCATTTTAAGGTGATAAAGAACGATGCAGTGTTGATGGAAAATGGCAGCTCCACCTTCGCTTCCTATAATGCAAGGTTCAGTAGTATTTACACAGAATTTAGGCAAAGGAGAACAAGCAAACTACTGAATTACCTTACAGCAATAAGATCGCATCCAGACAATCCAATAGTAGATGAATGAGATGCTCCAGACTTAAAATGACACACTTGCCTTACAGCACTAACCTCAGGTCCAGACAGAAGCCAATGGTAGGTGAATGACACCATCCAGATTTAATTACACTTACCTTACAGCAATAGACTCAGTTCGGCTCTACAAGATTGGGAAGGAAGCAACTAGACGACAAGTAGAATTAGTCAAAGCACACATTTGCACAAAAGCACAGCCAAGTTTACAGACTGACAGACTACTCTAGTCTGATTCACTAGTATGAAAACAAAAACCATCTGGAGTAAAGCTTCACTAATTGTTTACCTTGGAGGTCAGATTGTTGAAAAGTGTGAGTATAACAGACTGAACAGGCTCTTAACTGAACCAGCCCCATGCAAAGTTCAGGCGGCCCTGTCTGTGAATGCTTCAGATCCAAAACTGAGTGCAGGTGCTTTGCTTGGCAGCCAGGCACCAAAAAAACAACAACTTTTTCTACAGCAGTGAAGATGCCATCCAGCTTGCTTACAAGCCACAAGCTGAACACAACTTTGAAAATAATCCACAAACGTACAGTATCATTGCACAACAGTGCAAAAGGAGTCTTGACATAGCATGTCGATCATGCTGCTGATAAGAGACACAAGGTCAAATGTCCGCTGACATTTAACACTTGACAAACGTTGCACCTGCGACAAACTAAATAGCAATTCTCAATTAGCTGCATCGGGAACAAGAAGATTTGACCTCAATACTTACTGGATACGCAGCAATTCTGAAAAGCAACCACCTATTGCGCAAAGTCTTGGGTAGGAGAACCCAGATGCGGAGGTAGGGAGTCGGTACAAGGTGCTTTATTTAGGAAGCAAGAAATAAGCGGGTGATGGAGGGTCCGGAACAGAGTCCCTATCGCGGAGCTGAGCGCAAGAGGGCGACACTATCTTTAATGTGCCTGTGGATTGCCAACATAAAGTTTCATACTTACCTGGTAGACAGCAGTGTCACTGAGGACGCAACATAGGTGTAGCAGGAGTTACACCAGTTGTGAAGATTAAGACAAGTCTACCCAAGTTCAGTGGCAGCTTCAGGGACAACCATCACTGGAGAAAGTAACGGAAAGCCTGCAGAAGCAGGGGGAACCTTCCAGATCAACTGAAGTCAAGCTGAAAAGCCACTAAGATGAGCAGTTCACTGCTGAATGCACTGACCCTATCCCTGATCCAGATTCCAGGTTGGTAGTTGGTCGACATACTTACCATTTTAATGTGATAAAGAACGATGCAGTGTTGATGGAAAATGGCAGCTCCACCTTCGCTTCCTGTAATGCAAGGTTCAGTAGTATTTACACAGAATTTAGGAAAAGGAGAACAAGCAAACTAGTGACTTACCTCACAGCAATAAGCTCATCTCCAGACAATCCAATGTTAGATGAATGAGATGATCCAGACTTAATATTACACACTTACATTACAGCACTAACCTCAGGTCCAGACAGAAGCCAATGGTAGTTGAATGAGACCATCCAGATTTAAGATTACAGTCTTACCTTACAGCAATAGGCTCAGTTCTGCTCTACAAGATGGGGAAGGAAACATCTAGAAGACAAATAGAATTAGTCAAAGCACACATTTGCACAAAATGCACAGCCAAGTTTATACACTGACAGACTGCTCTAGTCTGATTCACTAATATGAAAACAAAAACATATGGAGAAAGTAACGGAAAGCATGCCGAAGCAGGGGGAACCTTCCAGATCAACTGAAGTCAAGCTGAAAAGCCACTAAGATGAGCAGTTCACTGCTGACTGCACTGACCCCATCCCTGATCCAGATTCCAGATCGGCAGTTGGTCGACATACCATTTTAACGCGATGAAGAACGATGCAGTGTTGATGGAAAATGGCAGCTCCACCTTCGCTTCCTGTAATGCAAGGTTCAGTAGTATTTACACAGAATTTAGGCAAAGGAGAACAAGCAAACTACTGACTTACCTTACAGCAATAAGCTTACCTCCAGACAGTCCAATGGTAGATTAATGAGATGATCCAGACTTAATTTTACACTTACCTTACAGCACTAACCTCAGGTCCAGACAGAAGCCAGTGGTCGATGGATGAGATGATCCACACTCACCTTACAGTTTGATTGCGTTGACTACATGTAGACATTCCGAATCTAGATCCAGATCTGTTTTATTTGCTATGCAAGATTTACAAACATAGAATTCACTATGCCAGAACAGTACAAAAGTGGGCACTAGCTGTACAGATGGGGTGGGGGGGGGGGAATATAACTATGAGAGTGCACAGAAGGATGGGTATATATAGCACGGGGTGTACAGTATATACACAGTAGTGCAAGCAGGGAGTCTGCTCATAGCCTTCACTTCTATTTTATGCAAGAGGATGCAGTATAAGTCAAGACACAATCACTTTGGTCTGGAGTTGTGTGATTACCTACAGTAATAGGCTTGACTCTTCTCTACTGTTTTACTATAATGGGGTATGCTTGGGTAACAGCAGCTCACTAGTTAACCCCTGTCTGCCACAGAGCGGTCGAGGCTCGACCTGGCTCGGCTCTGCACTGCTGATGCTTGGCACGGCCTTGCCGAAAGAGTGGAAGGTGAGGGTGCGCTGCCCTGCTAGCCCACTGCAGTCAAAAGCAGCGAGGTCGGCATTGCACACATAGCGCCATACCTGGTGCAAACTGGAACAGAAACTGATGAGCTTTTGCCCATAGTTCTGTGAAGGGCTAGCGAGGAACAACCACGGACACAGGCACTTAGCGGCGCGGATCGACTCAAGAACAGCTAGGCTCGGCTCGACGGTATCGACCTCGCGGCTATGAGTGAACAAAACAGGAGCTCACTAGCAAACCACAGTTACCCACTGCACGATAATTTCAGCACACGCAAGCTGTACTTCATTCTACTTTAACTGGTTGTGCTTCACTTTACATGTATATTGGATTTGTTACCTTGTTTAACTCTTGGTATTTCATGAATTACTTTTTAAATTAGAATCCATATATGTTTATTGTTTGCAACAAACATTTGAAATAAAAAGGAATTGAGTCCTTTGCTTCAGTTGCACAGCTTTGGCATGATTTAGGCAACGTTGAACAACCTAACTAGTGCATTACCTTACAGATTTACCTTACAGCAATAAGCTCACGTCCAGACAATCCAATATTAGATGAATGAGATGATCCAGACTTAAGATTACACACTTACCTTACAGCACTAACCTCAGGTCCAGACAGAAGCCAATTGGTAGGTGAATGACACCATCCAGATTTAATTACACACTTAACTTACAGCAATAGGCTCAGTTCTGCTATACAAGATGAGGAAGGAAGCATCTAGAAAACAAGTAGAATTAGTCAAAGCATACATTTGCACAAAAGCACAGCCAAGTTTATAGACTGACAGACTACTCTGGTCTGATTCACTAGTATGAAAACAAAAACATCTGGAGAAAGTAACGGAAAGCCTGCAGAAGCAGGGGGAACCTTCCAGATCAACTGAAGTCAAGCTGAAAAGCCACTAAGATGAGAAGTTCACTGCTGACTGCACTGACCCCATCCCTGATCCAGATCGGTAGTTGGTCGACATACTTACCATTTTAATGTGATAAAGAACGATGCAGTGTTGATGGAAAATGGCAGCTCCACCTTCGCTTCCTGTAATGCAAGGTTCAGTAGTATTTACACAGAATTTAGGCAAAGGAGAACAAGCAAACTAGTGACTTACCTTACAGCAATAAGCTCACCTCCAGACAATCCAAAGGTAGATTAATGAGATGATCCAGACTTAATTTTACACACTTACCTTACAGCACTAACCTCAGGTCCAGACAGAAGCCAGTGGTCGATGGATGAGATGATCCACACTCACCTTACAGTTTGATTGCGTTGACTACATGTAGACATTCAGAATCTAGATCCAGATCAATTTTATTTGCTATGCAAGATTTACAAACATAGAATTCACTATGGCAGAACAGTACAAAAGTGGGCACTAGCTGTACAGATGGGGTGGGGGGGGAATACAACTATGAGAGTGCATAGAAGGATGGGTATATATAGCACGGGGGTGTACAGTATATACACAGTAGTGCAAGCAGGGAGTCTGCTCATAGCCTTCACTTCTATTTTATGCAAGAGGATGCAGTATAAGTCAAGACACAATCACTTTGGTCTGGAGTTGTGTGATTACCTACAGTAATAGGCTTGACTCTTCTCTACTGTTTTACTATAATGGGGTATGCTTGGGTAACAGCAGCTCACTAGTTAACCCCCGTCTGCCACAGAGCGGTCGAGGCTCGACCTGGCTCGGCTCTGCACTGCTGATGCTTGGCACGGCCTTGCCGAAAGAGTGGAAGGTGAGGGTGCGCTGCCCTGCTAGCCCACTGCAGTCAAAAGCAGCGAGGTCGGCATTGCACACATAGCGCCATACCTGGTGCAAACTGGAACAGAAACTGATGAGCTTTTGCCCATAGTTCTGTGAAGGGCTAGCGAGGAACAACCACGGACACGGGCACTTAGCGGCGCGGATCGACTCAAGAACAGCTAGGCTCGGCTCGACGGTATCGACCTCGCGGCTATGAGTGAACAAAACAGGAGCTCACTAGCAAACCACAGTTACCCACTGCACGATAATTTCAGCACACGCAAACTGTACTTCATTCTACTTTAACTGGTTGTGCTTCACTTTACATGTATATTGGATTTGTTACCTTGTTTAACTCTTGGTATTTCATGAATTACTTTTTAAATTAGAATCCATATATGTTTATTGTTTGCAATAAACATTTGAAATAAAAAGGAATTGAGTCCTTTGCTTCAGTTGCACAGCTTTGGCATGATTTAGGCAACGTTGAACAACCTAACTAGTGCATTACCTTACAGATTTACCTTACAGCAATAAGCTCACGTCCAGACAATCCAATAGTAGATGAATGAGATGATCCAGACTTAAAATTACACACTTACCTTACAGCACTAACCTCAGGTCCAGACAGAAGCCAATGGTAGGTGAATGACACCATCCAGATTTAATTACACACTTAACTTACAGCAATAGGCTCAGTTCTGCTCTACAAGATGGGGAAGGAAGCATCTAGAAGACAAGTAGAATTAGTCAAAGCACACATTTGCACAGCCAAGTTTATTAGACTGACAGACTGCTCTGGTCTGATTCACTAGTATAAAACAAAAACAGCTGGAGTAAAGCTTCACTAATAGTTTACCTTGGAGGTCAGATTGTTGAATAGTGTGAGTATAACAGACTCTCTTCACTGAACCAGCCCCATGCAAAGTTCAGGCGGCCCTGTCTCTGAATGCTTCAGATCCAAAACGGAGCGCAGGTGCTTTGCTTGGCAGCCAGGCACCAAAAAACAACAACTTTTTCTTCTACAGCAGTGAAGATGCCATCCAGCTTGTTTACAAGATACAAGCTGTGCACAACTTTCAAAATAATGCACAACCAAACGTACTGTATCATTGCACAACAGTGCAAAAGGAGTCTCGACATCGCATGTCGATCATGCTGCCTGATAAGACACAAGGTCAAATGTCCGCAGACATTTAACACACAAACGCTGCACCTGCGCCAAACTAAATCGCAATTCTCAAATTGTTGCACCGGAAACAAGAAGATTTGACCTCAATACTTACTGGAATCCGCAGCAACTCTAAAAAGCAACCATCTTTAATGTGCTTGTGCATAGCCAACATAAAGCTTCATACTTACATACTTCATACTTACCTGGTGGACAGCACAGTGTCACTGAGGACGCAACGTAGGTGTAGCAGGAGTTACACCAGTTGTAGAGATTAAGACAAGCCTACCCAAGTTCAGTGGCAGCTTTAGGGACAACCATCACTGGAGAAAGTAACGGAATGCATGCAGAAGCAGGGAGAACCTTCCAGATCAACTGAAGTCAAGCTGAAAAGCCACTAAGATGAGAAGTTCGCTGCTGACTGCACTGACCCCATCCCTGATCCAGATTCCAGGTCGGTAGTTGGTCGACATACTTACCGTTTTAATGTGATAAAGAACGATGCAGTGTTGATGGAAAATGGCAGCTCCACTTATGCAGGTGCTCTTACCTTAGCTTCCTAAAATGCAAGGCAATGCAATTCAGTAGAATTTACACCAAATTTGCATCGTTTTTCGGTAACGATCGCGTCAAAGAACAAGAGCGAAATGTATGAAACTCTGTATATTCATCAGTATAAGTATGCATTCGGAGACGTCGAAAACTCCGCATGAAAAGTTTGTTTCACACGTGACAATGCTGCAAACGCGAATGACGTCACAAGGGTTTCTTATTGGAATCCAATTAACATGTGATGGTGCACAGGTGTTCCAGGTTGCCATGGCTTTCTGCAGAACCCAGCGCTTCCACATAGGTCGCCATTGCTTTATAGGCCAGGAAATCCATTGCTGGCCAATCATTTTGCAAAAGTAGAATGGTGTCTCTCTCAGATTTGGAGGGCACTTTCACCCTGCTGTCACTGGTATAGTGTTGAGTTTAAATAACACCTCTAAACATTCAAGCACAGGTCTCGTTTATTCTTAATTCGCCCCCCTACCGTTTATTTTTTCCAAATTTCCAAATGTCCATCATTTGTGGAACAAGTCTAGATATTTTCCCCTGAGTGCGTTCCTCTCGTAGTCTCGGCAGGCTTTTTTCCCCCTAAGAAACAAAAGAGAAGCTCCTGCCAAGGGTTCCTTCAAGACATGCAGCTTATTTTCTTAAACGCATAAGGCCCAATAGGCCACACAAGAAGAGTACTTGACAAAAGGAGAGTAAAGGAAGGATAATAAATAGACGGAAACAGGAAGAAATTTAATGTGCTTGCAATTTTCAGTGTTTTGATGCGGTTACCGTGCCGAAAATACATGACACTGTTAACGCATTC
Source organism: Neosalanx taihuensis (assembly GCA_030340665.1). NCBI lineage: Eukaryota > Metazoa > Chordata > Actinopteri > Osmeriformes > Salangidae > Neosalanx > Neosalanx taihuensis. The sequence goes on from CM059313.1 coordinate 5,148,215, forward strand.
GCTTTGGTTATTACATTCACATTTATTCATTTAGCAGACGCTTTTATCCAAAGCGACTCACAAGACGGAGCTTTACAAAAGTTAATTGATTGTTAATTGATTAAGGCAATGGTTGCAGCTTGTTGGTAGAACATAGTGTACTTCACATTAAAACTTGTTCTGACCGGGACGTTTGACGTTTTTTTTTCTATAACCAGGATTTTGACCATGTGTGTCATTCAAGGCTCTGACAAATGTATTTTCAATGATAAGGATCACACTCGTGAAAACAATCAAACGATCAAATAGAGCGTTGTTCTCATCAGAATACAAATGCATTTTACAGTATGCCTACTACTTTTGCCATTCATGTGTATGTATACGTTCATGACTTTGAATCTCTACCATGACATTGTTGCCTGTCTGACATTGTGCCAAGGTTCAGTCCCAGGTCACAGAGATGTTTCCACAAAGCAGACCTCCATGGCTGAGATACGCTCATCTGGTGGTTCAAAAGCGAAACTTTCCCTCATGCGTTGCGGGAAAACCAACATCGTATGCGTCGCATTATGAGATTAATTCCCAGTGTGCAACAATGACTACCAAACATTTTTTATTTATTTATAACATAAGGAATTCTTTCTTAAAGAGGCCAAGAGCTGTAATGTAGCACATGTGTAAACACAATGTTAATTCAACCCTCTATGCAGAGATCGTTAGACTTTTTGTAGATAGTTGTTTATGCTTTCATATGAACATGCTTGAAACACATTTCATAAATTGTTCTCAAGGGCCCACAATAGTTTGTCATTCAATCTTGGCACATTGAACATTATACCAGAATACAGTCAGTGATATGGTTATTCAAAATAAGCCCACTGGCATTTGTGGTTGAATGTCCTTTACAACCATAGATTTCCAAATCTCATTTAAACTATACAATAAGTAGCTAATTATGAAGTTTTCCATTAGATGATGTTCATCGTCTGGAGTCAGATTCTTCCAGGAGCTTCTTCTTCAGTCTCTTCATCTGAGTAAAGTCTTGTTGTACACCTCTGCCCCTAACGACTGACCCTCAACCATACCCTGACCACTGTCTCCAACTCTAACAACTGACCTCAACCCTAATGACTGACCCTAACCCTGGGCCAAGCCTTGTGACCCATCCCCCTTGTGGAGGTGTGTGGCCAGCAGTCATGTTGGAGACCATGGTTTACAGTCAGCATATACAGTTTCTCTTGATTAATGCTTGTCTGGGAACATGTTTACATCCTGCGCCTCACCGCTCATTAGCAGTCCAGCAGGCGCTTCCTGTGGTCCCCAGTCCAACTGACATGGATGGGGCCTTTGTCCGAGAAGCTCCTTCAGATGAAAAGGTCTTACGGTGGAGCAGCAAACCGCACCGGGAACAAAAGGATTCTTTCTCCTGCGCCTTGCACACACATTGGAGCAATCTCATAGACAGCTGTTCCGAGGGTTTCAAGGGTAACCCCCACCCCCACCCCTTTCTGATCTCATCCAGGTCTCTCCTTCTCGATCTCTGTCTCTTTCTGTCTAAATCTGATTTTCTCTTTGTGGAGGCATTGCGCACATAGACATACACACATGAACAGTGCAGTGTACACATGCAGCAAGGAAAATGACCCATTCCAATCATTTGGTCTGCTGTCCTACTCTGCTGTCTATGTGTCACACCTAAACCTCAGCCAAACTCTTAACTCTGTCTCCCCTTAAACCTCAGCCTCAGGTGGGCGTGTTGCTGGTGTGGAATGACAGAACTGCAGAGGCATAAATCAGAATATATTTAATCATGTCATTAACTGCAGGAGGTTTTGGAATTAAAAGGCAAGGGGGCACTCCAATTACTGAGTCCTCCAAGGGCAGGGTGTTGAAAGTTCTCTCAGTTGGAGAGAGCTGGAGGCACTGCCAGACTCCTGGATCCGCCCCTCCATCACAGTAACAACCTGGATTCCGGATGGGGAAGTCAGAGTTTTATTGGAGAGGCAGTGTGAGATCACAGTGACAGGCAATTGTCCAGGTTGTGGTCATTTAGGAATGTGAACAACTGTGGGATAGGCAAATGGATAATTACATGAAATCACCATGAATTTAAATGTGTACTATCAAAGAATATTGCAGTTAGGCAGAAATATTATTTGCTCATGAAGTTAATTCAATTCGCTTTCAAATTGTCACCACGAATTGTGTGGGTGAAGCACGATAGAGAGAAACTCTCTTCCTGTGAAACTCATGTACCTAAGCCTCCCCCCCCACTTCCTCCCCCCCCCACCCCCCCAACATGCACCCAGAAATATCAACCACAATCATCTGGATTCTGTAAGGCCTATTAAACTCATGAATCATATCTGGATGGTTTATATCTGAAAGAGGACTCGCTCAGCGTTTACACTACACGATTTAACCAGGAATTGCTGACCATTTGCTCATATTACACTGCTGAATAGAGCCATTAACTATTAGTTGGCTCATGGGCCATGCCCATTTCATGTTCAAATACTGCAAGTTCACTTGAAGTTCAAAAGCCGGTGTGAAGTATCTCATAAACATCCAAGAACGAATGCACAGGTTCATTGAAACAACAAACTGTAAACTAGAAAACGTCATAGATGCTATCTGTTCTGAAAGTGGAAGATTCCAGTCTAGAAGGTGCACAACTAGAAAAACAGTTTACAGCTTTGGCAGTCCATTTTAGACTAGCTTCTCTCATACTAGCTGACTTTCATTTAAATCCAGTTAATCCCCAATATTTCCAGACGTGAACATATCCAAATCATGTGTCATTAGTAACCCTTTATAAAAATACTTCATCATTTATTTGTATTCATTTTCAAGGAAAAGTAAGTGAAAAAGTATGTTTTATGGTTGATCACTTTTGTGACCGATGGGATTAAGCATTCATTCATTCATTCATTCTCATGATGAGCATAGCTGACCGCATGGATGAATGAATGAATGAATGAAAAAATGATTAAGCAGTTTAATTAAAACCATTATACATTCAAAGACTTACAAACGGACCGTACTTAATGCCATCTGTAACACACACACTCCCCACAAGCATAATGATAAGACACTCTCTGTGGACACACTATGACACTCTCTGATCTTCAGTTCGTCACAGCATATTTCTCAGAACGTGACCAATGCTTTATTTCCATGCTTTAGAGCACTACACCAGCGGATTTCACTAAGTAAATAAACCTGTTAGTGAAATCCACCCTCTTGGCCCCCGATGGCATGTGGTTTGACACCGCTGCCTTAGAGAATTAGAAGAAAACTTGTGCAGGAGAGCTCCAGGTCCAGCCATGTTCCATACAGCAGTTCTTCAGCTCTGCTCATCATGAGACTGGCCAGAGAAAAACTCCAGCCAAGGACACCCTGGAGCTTGGAAAAGACGCCAGCCTCCTCAGTAATCCAGAGCGCAGCAGGTTCAGTGGCCATGAATGCAGCAAAAGCAGAGAATTAAGTGCCTACTTCAAGATTTACAGCTCTTCTCAAAGGCCCTCAGCACTGTTTAGAACGTGTGAGGAGATGTGCAAATAGTTGGCAGAGGTGAACTGTCTGGAGCTTAGTTGAAGGTTGCTTAGTAGTTGTAGTTGCAACTCTATAGTTGCATAGCTGGTCTAACCTTTTGTGGAACTGGGCCAAACATGAAATGAAACCTAAGGGAGTTAATCCTTTCTTCTAAAATGACCCATTAAGAACGTTCAGGTCGTTATTCAAGAAAGCTTTGAGAGAGGTGGGTCCACAAAAGGAGCTTACAGCTCTTTTCCAAGATCACTCAAGAAGCTAGCAGGACCATTCAACACAAAAATGTACTGAGAAGTAAAGCATTCAGCTGAAGAGCAGCCATGCTAACTTTTCATCACCACTTTAGCTATATGCTGGCAAAGCAAACATGGCATCTCACTGTTACATGGAGATTTATAGCGCTATGCTACACTCACTCTCACTGAACACAAAGCATTTATATGCTGTAGATCACTATAAGCAGGCGGCCATCAGAATGAATCACCTACTGCTTTTAGTCCCAGAAAAAAAAAAACACACACATTTTAACTGCAAATGGAATCCACGGTTATGGCAGGTAGGGATGTGCCTCTGTACATGGACTGCAGTAGAGAGGTGACTGGAGGTAAACAGTGAGAGAAATGACTGGAAAGGAACTCGTGATTGAGTCCTCAGCCGCTCTGCAGAAACACCAAACGAGCAGACTTGCGCCTGAGGGTGTGAAGCCAGGAGGGCTGAGGACCAATGGACTGCAACTCCCCTCTGCAGCTCCACAAACGAGCCTGCGCTGGGGCAAGAGCCGAGCTGAACTCACCACAGCAGAATGGAACTGGAGGGAAGTATTGAATGAGCAGTTGTAGAGGTGAATATGCGACTCTTAGGGGAGATGTGCCACATAATGGGCATGTCTGGAATTCATCAGAGAGAATATTTGAGGGCAGAGCCTCGCAGCGTGTCAAGAGAGCCACGGGTGAAAAGGGAATGGGGAGTGGTATTGTGAGTGTTAGGATCCTGTTTTTGCTTGTGCAGTGGTCACCGTGGTTCAGGCATGTGACCTATTTTTTCAGCTCTTCCGAAGGGCCCTAATATTAACGATCACAATCCCCACATTTTCCTCCATTGCTTCCTTGGAAATTACTCGTAAAGGAAACCGCCTGTATGATTCAGCAATACAACAAACACAGTACTGCAATCAAGATTGCTAGGCATGGTTCAGGATGATTAAACTCTAATTCAATTAGAAAGTGAAGGGTTGTACTTAACAGCCCTCATGAAGTTATTTATGGGAGCACAACCCCTTCGTGCAGTGGAGGCCCGTAATGTAAATGCATATTTAATTAAAATAAACACGTTCATTCTGATCAAAGGGCACATCCTACCGAGGGAGACATCTGAACAGGTTTTTGAACAGACTGCAGTATCACTGGAGTTACCTCACGAAGCGTAAGCACCCGTAGAATAGTGCTTCTGAGTCGCAATCCCTCCCACCCACAGTACAGAGTTCTGGAACGGCCCTACGATATAACACCCCGGTGCCGTCAGCCATCATTCGGTACTCACACACCGTGCAATTAGCAATGTGAACAGAGAACAAATGAGACGTAAGTGCATTGTCATTTTACCGTCCCCTCAGCGGTTTATGCTTTCACAGAAGTGGCAGAGAAACCCCGAGACCCCACTCTGCCGTTTCACGCTGCAGTGCAATATCAGATCAGACAGTAGTTTTCCCTTCAGCACCCCCTGAGAGAGGGAAAAAAGAGGACTCTGTAAATGTCACAGGGCAAAAAACGACTTGTGACACTATTAGGAGGAGGCTTTGCTTATTAATGCTGACATGTGCAAGCGGCAGATCAAAAGCAGACTTTTTAATCCCGGGCTCTTCGATGCGGGGCTTCTACTGTGCCAGTCAAGCAAAGAGCAGACTGCAGCGAGTGGGGCCAATCAGAGCTTAATCTCATCAATCTGCTTGATATGGTCATTAGGATAGAGGGATTGCTGTAATGCACATGATCCCCATAAGCCTCTCATTCGGCCTCATTGGTCTCATATAGACCTGGGGTATTGCGATGAATACTTTCGGGGTGAACGCATCCCCCATAAGTTCCAAACTAGTAAACTTAGAAGTCTAAGTAAAAGTCTAATTGCGTGTTCGGTATACAAGCAAAATGTGGACCCTATTATAACCATAAAATAATCATGTTTGCTCTATGGAGGAACAGCAAGTGGATACGGCTACAGGCACAAGGCCAGCTTAAACCTTGGCTGTTTCTGACTTTAGGCTCAGCGGTAGACTTTTGTTTAATACTGTTATATGGTTCCTGCAGCATTGCATTTTTTTCTGCCCCTCCTATCTTTATCATGACCAGCCCCCTCCCTCCATCCTGTCAGACCCAACTTCACCCCAGGCTCCTTGCTTCGCTCACTGGCCTGCCCTCCATCGCTCAACCCTTCCTCTCTGCATCCTCTCTGCTTCCTCCTTGTCTCCTCCATCCATGTCTCCTTCTCCTTTCTCTGTCGCTATGATCCTACCATAGTTTCCCCCACAATAACACTCCTCCCTCTCCCCATGGTTCCCTGGAATGGTTCTGCCCAAGGACACTGATAATGGATGCCACCTGTTGGGCCGGGTGCTGTAAACCAGCACCCGTGGAGGAGTGATGAGGGAGCCCCATGCAGGCCCCTCAGGGAAGGCTGGGCATGGCATGGGGCTGGCACAGAGCTCTGGGCCTGGTACACCCACACTGGGGAGATGGGCAGGGATGGGGGGCCAACAATCAAATGGCCTCTGCTTCTCTGTTGGTAGTGAAAGAGAGAAAGAAAAACAAAAAGAGCCTGAGGTTTTTGTTGCTGTTTGACTTGATTTGTTTGCTACACCAAGTATTCCATAAGGAGCGTCTCTTCCTTGCTGTAAACCTTGTCAGTGAACAGAATCCTCTGTAAATGATACTTGTCTGACAGTTAAAAGATGAGGACTTGGTTGGGGTTAGAGGGTGCATGCCACATGAAAGCACGTCCAGCGGGGGACAAGGTCAAAGTTGAGCTCTCTCAGCAGATCTTGACAGCTTGCGGCTTGCGGGGCTTTGATATGGGAGGCTGGCTGGCGGGGTTGGCATGCCAGGGCCAGCGTCCACACGCCACCCCCACCGTCTGGCACAGTTGTCGCGTCAGGTGCTTGACTGGAACAGGTTATTTTTACGGAAGGGAAATGGAGATTGGTGTTGGTGTGTGTACGGTATGAGGACATGTGCTGTGCTTCACTCACCCTGTGTTAGCGTAAACGCCTCGCCCTAAAGTAAACAACTGAATTTAGGAACCGAACACATGTCCTTGTTTTCAGAGAAGCATGTCACTGGCCCACAACTTATGACAACGTTATGACCAGAATGTCCTATGAGGCAGATTAAAATGCAGCACGCTGGATGGATATTGCTTGTCATAGCAACATATTTTAAACTCCCACTTACCACATGCAGTCCACATTAGTACTGGATATTGAGGCCTGACATCCTTCTTCCCCCTCAAAAAAGAACCTACCAGCCTACCTTAAATTATCAAGTCTTTAATCACTCACACAACAAACAAAGACGTTCATTATACCTTAGTAGATGTACCTATATAACGCTGTAAAGTATACAGTACTAAAACAACATTTTGATTACCTCCATCTCCGGGTACTGTTAATTACCCCCTAAAAAGAAAAAATCCTTAAAATGGCCACACTGAGGCCCGGCCTCTCTCCTAGAAGGTACACTATCAATTAGTCATAAAAAATACCCCAGAAGGAAAACAATTAACCTTTATGGGCATCAATGTTTCATAGTCACTCGCTTCAACCCTGTGTGACTGGCTTTAGTATGCTCCCTGTCCCTCTGCTTCGCCCCCCCTGTGGCGTCGGGGGGGGTGTTGAAGGCGGCTGGATTAATGAACGCCTGTGGGCCGGGATATTCTGTCATTGATTATTCAGTGTATGTGGGACCGTCTGCTCATTTTGTTTACCCTGCGATGAACATTACCCATTACCACCTTTGCCCCCACCCCCCCCTCCCCCTTCCCCCGGTTGATACATGGGTACATCCATAAGCAACACCACAGTGCCAAATTCAGACACTATTAAAGACAGCAAGAGTCATCTTTCTAGGGACCCTAAGTTCACACTGTGTGAGCCGCACCATTAAGTTCTCTGGTTTAACTACAAACACTGCCGGAGGCCAGCTGTTCGTCACATCCGACTGGCATCCTTTTAAAATAGATCATCATAAAAAAACAACCATATTTAAAGTTATGTTCCAAAGGCGTGAAAACTCGGGCAAGAGTTCTGTGAAACTTAACAAAACAATCTAAATGCCGTGCAGTCCTGTACTTGTACAACAAAATGCTGCCAATTCCAGACTAGGTTTAAAAGCCCATTAACAACACTGTTAAAGGGTTGCAGTTACAGTTGCTTGGGGGCCTCCCCTTCAAAGAATGGTGTGTGTTTTCTCCGGCTGGTCATGGATGACCCAGCAGAGTGCCCACATGCCCACGTGCCCAGAGGAAAGGGACTGTGCCAGGCAAAGGAAACTGGTGGTTCTTCAGTGGTGGACCGTAACCACCACCCTGTTATCACTTCAGTTCTCAGCAGATACCATCATCCGAAGACAAGCCATCAGGTAGCAGTCTGTGAATGAAATGTCCCTGGCTTTACAGAAAACCCTGACGTTGCACTTTACTCTGAAAAACTACTTTGGCTAAACTACATACTTTGTGTTCCCCAAAAGTGTAATTTTTTCTGGAAATATTATTTCACATTGACAAAAGGGAATACATTGAAAATGATTACCATCTTTAAGAGGCACTTCTTTTTTTCTTTTACATAAAGGACCCCCCCCCCCCCCCCCCCCCCCCCCCCCCCCCCCCCCTCCGAACCAACCAGGACAGGTTCTCTTGGTTTGGGGATTTGGGGAGAGAGACTTGACCCTTGCAATTATCAGGAGTGATTAAGTGATTAAACAACATTACAGTACATTATTTGTCTACATTTTTCTCCTCTCTCCTTATCTTGTTTGTGAGCCTGCCCTGACTCATTAGCACAAACAGTTTGCCTAGCAGGAGCAGTCATGCGAGCAGGAGAATGTCCCCGCTGACAGAGCCCTTGTCGCCTTGCATCAATCCTGCCCACCATGATAAATAAAAAACTGCCGGCTTCCGAAATTCCCAGCGATTGAAATGTGCAGAAAGGGAAGAGAAAGAATAGACGGTATTCCTTCTCTCTTTCTGTCCCCCCCCCCCCCCCCGTTTCTTTCCCTCCTTTTCTCCTGAGGCTGTGCGCGATAAACAGACGCTGTTGAAAGGCCTCAGGCGGCACATGACAGAGATGTGACTGTCGGATTCAAAATGGCTGCTGACTAGCTGTGTGGGTGACAGGGTCACACTATTGACACTGCCCCTCTTTGTTGCGAGAGGATCCCGTCTTGTCATTTTATCTTTTGATCATGGCAGCAGCGACCAGTGTGTTTAGACAGTGAGATATGTACTGTTTGAAAGGACCACCACACAGCAATGTCGGTCATGAAACACTTGGGACGTACGGACTGGTTCTATGTAGGGCAGGTTGTTCTAAATAGACCAAGGTTTGTCATTGCTTGCAGACATAGAATGTTCTTTTCTTTTTACCCTACCTCATGCAATCTCACATACAGTATGACATCAAGGATATCCCACACCTCTTTTCCGGAACATTATTGCATTCTTGGCACTAAGAAAGCCCCCATCCCCACTCTCCACCCCAAATGCATCCAGCTTTAGAAACAGTCTACCTCTACCCACCTGCCCCCCCCCCCCCCCCCCCCCCAAAAAAAAAAAAAAAAAAATGCAAGATGGGATTTTTTTTTCAGTGTCAGCAAAACAGGTACTTCCAGAACAAAGGCCATCAATTTTTTAAGTCTTTGTGACTGAGCAGTTGGGCTTTGTGGTGGGTCAGAATGTTTATTTTTTTTGTTCTTAATAGAAAAAAAACTACAAGCCTCAGACATGGTATGGTTATTGGGTGCTGCTTCAGTGAGTATCATTTACATTTACAATGTAAATATAAATATATACATGATGTGCTTGGATTACCTCAATGTTCTTTGAGGTAACATAACAATCAGGAAGAGAAAACCTGACGAAAACACAGTGTGTCACCGTATTAGTTTTGTCCCTATAACAATGATCACAGACACAGTGTGAGATATGTTTTGCTAGGTTGTTCTACTGTCCGTGAACCTTCGAGCTGGTGAGTGAACGCGGCGGGTGAGCATTTAGCTGAGTTCTTTCGTGAATATTTACGTGATTGTCTCCTTACGGGAGACGATCAGAAGTGATCGGAGGAACCTTCGGCACCGGGAGCGTCTGTCTGTAATGAGACCTTGTGGAAAGGAAGGAAGGCTGCTACTTTATTTGTTTGTTTACCAGAGCGAATGAATTAAGTGGTGTTTATTTGAACTGGCTGCCAGTAATTACCACCACCTTACGTCGCCCCTGTGGAATACATTTTTTTTGCAGTGTCTGTGTTTACAGCATGCTGTGTGAAGGGCGTGTGGGCAGGAAGGAGTGGTGGGGTGATGCACACAGGGAAGATGAATAGAAATATATATTTCTCCCCAAAAGAGGTAGTTCATGGCTCTTCGCAACTCATTTGCGATTCAGGAAGGATCCATGCGTGTGCAGGTTTCCTGCGTCTGACGTCCCGGTAGGGGGTCATCCCAGCCTGGTCTCTGCCCTGCTTTGTTCGAAGTCGCCTGAAGTGATTCATTAAAAGTTATAGCTGGCACCAGGAGGCTCAGGACTGGAAGCTGGACCGGCATGTAGTCCGGTTCCCTGTGGAAAAGACCAAGAGTCTCCACGCTGGAGAAGAACCTACCTGCCTGTGGATCTGATGTCTCCAGAAATCTGATTTAGCATCAGACAGACAAATCAAAAGCCTCCAGAATTGTGAGCTCTGATGTGTAAACAGGTCTAGTAAGCCGCTGTGAAGCTACAGCACCACACTATGTGCTGGAGCCAGACATGAGGTGTTGTTGTTTTTTTGGGTGGAAGTTGAGGTGGTATGAAGATCTCTTAGAGCCCCACCTGCATGGTGGACCATCTGATCTCATCTGATGGGAGGGAGTTCCATGAGGGCTAACCAGAGCTTCTCTACTGCGCACTTTTGTGTACAAACGGGCCCTTTCAATTACTGCACTGTGGCCCCCAAACTTGTGGTTGGCATTCCATCACGAGAGGCAAGCTGTCCAAACAAATGCCCCCTCGATTCATATCGCTGGCAGCTTGTGTCTGCGGTACGCTACTGCACGCATGCTGACATACATGTATAACATCTACAGCCAAACAGGGGCACAGCTAGCGCCGCACAAACACACACACACACACCAGCTGGGGACCTGTTAACAGCCGAATGGCACCAGTCTGTCAGTCAACACAGCCATGCTGCTGTAGCGTGTTTGCGCCGCCTCGCTCCTAGCCGCCCTGGGTTTTCAGCTCCCCACTCTGAGGTGGCGCGACACATGGTCTGAGTGCCAGCTTTGGAGCATCACTTACCCCTCTGAGCTGGTCAGTCCTCAGGGGGCTCTGCTTCCGGTCTCACCTGCTGCGTCCCTCGAGGAGAGGGGGGTGGGGGGGGGGGGGTGGGGGGTTAGGAGGGAGGCTTGCATCACATGTGCGTGTCAGTCTGAAAAGTGTACCTTGGTGTTCCTTTGGTTGTAAGGTTTCACAGGTCAGAGTTGAAGGCGCCTGTAGCCGCCTGTTGTTCTGTGGCTTAGTGTTCCATTCCTGCTCTATTCTTGGTGAATCTCAGGCGCATTCAAACATTCAAACCATGGCTGCTCTCTCCTTCAACCCACGGGGAGTTCTGTGTGGTCTTGTCCTCCCGTGGAGGCACATGTTGACGATGACAGCATGGTATTTCATTTCGTCTGCAGTGATTACACCAGAATCCTAGAATCTAATGGAAGGTTGGCGTGGAGGAGGGTTACCAAGAGAACAATCCAGAGAGAGAGCAGTGTTGATTCTCAGCAGATGCTCAAGCTTGTCAGGGCAGAGGATCGTCGCAGGAACGTTCCTTCAATCGTGAAGCTACCATGGACCTGGTAGCATGCTAGCAGAAGATAAAGAGACACTTGATGTCTTGTGTCTGCACATGTGTGCACGTGTCACTTGACGTACGTAGTTAGGTCTGCAATTATGATCGAAGTAATTCATTTTGACGGTAGGGTTTCTGGCCCCAATAATATGTATATTATATAATTATGAATTAGCCATAATGTCCAAAACTCTGAAATCCACCGGCAAAGTTTAAAATGTCCTTCTCAGTAATTCGATTAAACGTTGAAAAAGTTCCAAAAGAAATAAAGAATTGTTTGACATTTTCCTCCTGTTCTCCACCTCCCCTCGTTTGTGTACATCCAAGGATGGCTTAACCTCGTTGAATCAGTAACTCACATTTGACCACCTGCCATTTTCTGTCATCAAGTCACAGCAAGGGCGAGATTAGTGAGGCCGGAAACCTGTGTGCTCGGAAACGACTTGCCCACCAAGCTGTGTGTTATGCTCCTCTAGTTTGTTTATGTCAATCTGGTTGCCAGGTTAGCACATTTTTTTAAAGCTCTTTTGTTCATCCTGCTTGTTTGCACATTGTTGCACTTTATTACAAATACCTTGATGAATCAAGCCCAGATGTGTAGCTTGGGATGCCAGATTTAGACGTTGGCATACGTTCCCCCGGCTGGCTACCGCTCCGCTCAAATAAATACCGTCAAAGTCAAACACGTCAGTGATTTCAACCTCCCAGGCCAGAATCAACAGCCACATGCTGCAGTGTCCAGCAATTACACGTCTCAAAATTAATGTAATTATGAATGCTGACAAGAAAAATAGAATAGAAGGGTTCTCTGTTGAGTGTTTGAGAGAGGAGGAGGACTAATGCTTTGCAACGAAAAAGGCACTTTGAAAGCTGACACCACCTAAAATAAGGAACACATTATTTTGGCACGCCTTGCTTCAGAGGGGGCCGTTTAAGGTTTCCTTTCTAAAAATCACAGATGAAGTGGTTGCTAGCTAAATACAATGACACACACACGTAGAGTATTCATAACGTACTGGATGTTTAGGGTAACCGCTCTTTGTGCTAAGAGGAATATACAGTCCAGTTGCCAGGTCTGGCGTTTTGCACCTGCTAGGAGTACCTGGTGGTAAAGCTTTGTAACAGCACATAAGGCTTTCACTATGAGAGACTATGATCCCCCCCCCCCCCCCAACTCAATAATGTCTAAAGTCATATTATTTTTTGCAATAAGTGTCACAAGAAGGTGCTATAAGTTTGAGCGAGAAACAATCGACAACATTATCATATAAATGAAAGAAGTTTCATATTGTATGGCAAGTGGGATCTATTCTTACAATTCACAGAATACACTTAAACTGAATCAGTATGAACTCAAATCAAATTTTTCACTTCCTGGCTTTGAGTTCCTGAGAGTCATGAAAACAAGGGGGTCCTTGGAATATTTACTGAATCTTTACATTGTTTCCGAGACCATAGTTGGATCACGGTGCTGGAATCTAAGATAAGATGAGAAAATCCTTTATTTGTCTGCCGGAGGGGAAATTGCTGTAAATTTCTGTTAGCAGTCAGCAAGAAAAAAATCAGAGATACTTTTTTTAGGTTTGGGTTTTCAAAAATTCTGCAGAGTGAGAAATGTTTTCAACGTAGAGAGACCAAGGGAGACAAACACCAACAAATACAAACTTAAAAATCAATCAACTACTCGTCCATTATCTTCCACCCCCCTCACCCTCCCTCCACCCCACTCCGCCTTACACACACCTCAGGGACACTGTGGGCTCCAGGACTGGACAGGAGTGCATGCTGTCCAGGGAGGTCACAGGGGTCAGCCCCCAGCGGCTGTGCCCAACCTGACTGCATGCTGTTAATGTCAATCAGGTTAACAATGGCCCACTCATTGGCTGCTTTTAGGAAGTGTATCTCAGGAGGGTTCCAGGGTCAAAGGTTGTTACCATGGAATGTGCAGGTGGTTGGATAAAACCAGAGTTATGCTGAGAGCTATGCAAATTATACTGCAGAATGTCAACTATGCTGCAGACACATTGACGCTGGCCGCAAGAGTCATTTTATACACGCAATTTCTGGTGGAATTATCATCTGTTAGAATGCACTGGAAGAACCTTCTCTGGGCCTGGCCTTACACATCCCATGAATATGAACTTACTTGGACCCAGATTCCTTTTTTTGATGAGATCTGCTGGTAAATATTTCCACAGTATACCTGAAAACAGACTTGAAGATGAAACAGGACTGACCCAAAGAGAGCTGCAGTGTGTCTCCTGGTCCAGGGCTGGCAGTCATGAGGAGGTGCTGTAGGCCCCCCTCCCCTCCCCTCCCCAACCTTAGCTCACCCGTACTGAGTTAGCTCTCCTCACTCTCCTATTAACCCTCACTGAGACTGAGCAGTGTCGACAATCGTGCTTCAGGTGTACTTTCTTACCAAAGCATTTACTTTAGGAACAATTTTCATATCGAGGAGGAGCTCAAACTGAAATGCTTTTTCCGTGTGACGCTATTTATTATATTCCCCTTTCAGACGGCTCTCCTTCTTCACGCTCACGCTTGAGTGAGAGTTAAGTACCTTTCCTCGGTTAGAGGAAGCTAATCGTTTTTCAACACCTGAGCCATCCAGGGTTCAACTGAAGACAGATATACTGTACAGTGCTCAGTGCTGAACTATCTGAAATACTGTGTGGATTGTTCTCTGGAATCTAGACTGCTAGTCTCTAATCATTCATTTGACTTGGTTGTCCTATACATTTTAAAATGTTCCTCATTGCAATTCATGCTTGACACCATCATTATTTATATCGGAGTGCTATTAAATTCGTAGCGTTTCGTTGTGATGGACACACTAACAATACATGTCGGGAAATTATTCATAGTCTCTCTCAAAATGAAAAGGCTGGGTTGGGATTTGTGCTCTCTCTTGAGGGAGCTGTTTGTTTTACACATTGAGCTCTGTCCGTGCAGAGAGCACTTTAGCTGGGTCCCAATAAGTATTTGTGTAAAATTAGTTTTCCTGTTAATGTCTGTGTATGGACATCTAAATGAGCAACCGGCTAACATGGAAATGCAGAGTCTCTCCTCCTGCTCTTAAACTGAGCAGAACACTTATCACATGATGGAGGTCAGGTGTTCCTGAGCAAGTCTCCGGTGTAGGAGCTGTTAAGAGGCAGCGAGGGCGTCGAGAGCCTGGGTGGTTTTGAAAGAAGGGGAAACGCTGGAACAGAGCTCCTGTAACAAAACTGAAAAGGAGCAGGAAGATGTAATTGGCAAATTAGCTCGTTTTATTTTGTTTGGCTCCCCGGATGGAAATGGGCAATAATGGGCTACTTTGCGGAGACTCACTGTGTTCAACTCTGCGGCCCTCTCTGCCTCTCCTTCTCCTTCTCTCCAGCTTCCTCTCTTCACTTTCCTCTTTCTCTGTCTCTCTCTCTCCACAGAATACTGAAGCACACACATCTCTTTATCCCCCTAGTCTTCCTCAGCAGCTAGTCAACTTGACCACTGCTCCATTCAGCCAACTCTCCCTCCCGGAGGCAGGAATGGTTTTATCCCTCAGCCTCTCCCATCTCCTCCCTCCTTTGTTGTGGGCAGTGCACCACTAAAGCTTTCCCATACGGTAAACAAACAAACAATTATATGCCGGCAAGCGAAGCTAAAGAAATACCAGCCTTCGCTGGGTGATTAGGCTCTTTATGTCTCCCTTGTTTTTGAGAGTTTACACTGGCTCGTTTCTGAAATGTTTTAATGAAGAACCCCCATTTCAACTGCAGATGGAGGAAATAATTCTGTGCAGTAATGTCAATTCGAAGCATGTGTCTGACTTTAAACAAAGATTCTACTTTGTATTCTACCTGTACCTTTCCAGTCATCGTTCTGAAAGACATCAGCCATTTCCTTTCCTTATTCTGCTCCATTCCCATCGCTGGAAGGAGAGTTGCTTGCGTGGAAGGGTTATTTGGTGGGTTTACCCCTGAACACATACAGGACAGACCTGGTTTCCATCAAATCTGCAGATCAATGTTTGTGCAGTGTGTCTGCTTGCTGTCAGTGCTTCAACTGAACATCCGTACACTGCTGCCACAGTTGTGGAGAGTTTCTCGGCAGTTTCTTGGCAGTTTCTCGGTAGTTGGTTAAGCTCACTGTTATAGCAAATTTGAAAATGCTGAGCCACACCGAAGTCATTATTTAGAAAACTTACCATATTATTGCAATTCTTAATCTATTTTTATTTCATATCATGATTGGCAAGGGCAGATCACCTTGGAGAGGTGACATTAAATATACATGCAATGTATTTTGCACATTTGATTATACTGTATATTATCTATGCTTTGCGCTGTAATAGTATTTCCCTTATCTGTTTCTTTGCGACGAAAGCAATTATAAAGACTACCTCATTTCAGGGTTAATTTAATACTGAAGAAGCTTCTGCAAAATGTACGAATAGAATCCTCTCAACACAGCTTTTTCACCACTAATATCACGTTTCTTAGGTGTTCAGGGTGTTGACTGGGTTGAACCTGTTTCATTCTCTCTTCATGCTTCCTCTTTGTGGTGTCCCTGAAGGACACATCTTCCCTTATCTCTACCTGCTCAGGAGTTTATCCCCTCTGCAGAGTTTTGGCTTCTTAAGTCCACAGTTGTGAGACAGCTGGACTAACGTTTCATTCACCTGTACTCAGGGAGATCATTTGGTGTGAAGCCTGTCAGTGTGTTGATCTGATTGACCTTCTGGAGTGTTTCTACCTCATCAGGACTACTGTGGGTTAAGTAGATTGTGGCAAGGAGCCTGGAGTATAAGCATTTGTGTATGAAGAAAGTGGATTTAATTGGTTAGCACTTTAAAACCAATTAACCAAGGCATTCCATTAAGGCGCGTTTTGCTTGAGGAAACACTAGCGTGAGATGAGCATTTAATTTGAAGGAGTCTGAAATCTGAGTCTGAAGGTCAGACAAATTAAATATTTGTTATAACTTCAAGTAAGGAAATTTGACTCGATTGGCAAAAAAAAGAATGATTTTGCTGTAGATGTAGATGATGATCCATGTGTGTATTAATGCAGCGCAGAGCAGGTATGTCACAGGCTGCGCCATACAGGAAGCCTGACAAGAGATGAAGAGATTGTGTGTGATGTTTTATGTCCACAGGGATAATGTCTCCAGGGTTTCTACATCACTGCTAACAGGTTTAACAGGTAGCAGTCTCTTTGTGCACATGTACGCTGGATGTCTCGCGCAGAAAAGAAGAATTCGTCAAGTCAGTGATAGAAGAGCTAATGAAAGCAGAATTAACTTCTGGTGACAGGTGCTGATAACAGCTGAAAAACAGCCCTTGTTATGACAACAACTGCTTTTCTTTCTCTCTCTCTCTATATATGTCTCTCTCTGTGTCCCCTCTCAAAAAACAAAGGAAAGTACACAATGTGATCGATAAAGAAAATAATTAGATAAATACAACGTGTTGAGAGAGCAGCATCCGTCTCTTAAGAGCCCTGAGCGGCAGACAGGAAGCCCGCTTGCTTACACTGGGCTGTCAGCGCCTGTCAGACAGCAGACCGCTGAAGTCCAAACAAGGCAGGTTCCAGTCTGAAGCCCCTGACCACCCCCTCCCTACCCCCAGAGTCCTGCTTCCACAGCACCTGTCCCCCCTCGGTCCCACCACAGACCCACACAATGGATTCTGCGGCTCCTCAAGTACCTTTTTTAGAAAGGCCTTAACGTCTGGAGAGGGCCAGCGAGGGCAGAGAGAACAGCTTTTCTGCCGTCATCCACTTAGCCACATGTTGAATCCTGAAAGGACCTGACCTTGGAACAGGAGCAAACTTTTTGAGGGAAGTGGAGGGCAACGGTATCTGGCAAGGGAAATGTCAGCTGTCGGGCTGGAGCCCATTATGAGAGCGATAATCACCAGGGTTGCAAATGCTACTTTCAACTAAGAGCTTTGAGGCTATTATGGGCTTCACCTCTTGTTCGCAAAATATGTGGAGCAAAATCGTTCTCTTTTTCTTTTCGTTTTTTGACATACCCTACATTCACAACAACACAGTTGACGTTTCTTTCTCAGCATCAGCGATTAACTGAAGTAACAGCCCTTTTTATGTCCTCAGAAGTTCTTTGCTGAAAAACGAAGAAATGAGTCCCGTTGAGGCTAAAGAGATTGATTCAGATCTTAGTTTGATCTGAAGACCTTGGTCTACGTAGGAGGCAGCCAAACTCCAGGGAAAATCCCACTAAGTCGAGAACAGACCCAGATCTTCCTGTAGCCTCTTCATCTGCTTCCTCTTCCTGCTGTCTATTGTGTCAGAGGGTGATTAGTGAGGGAAGACAGGTTTCCAAGTTTGTCAGCCAGACAAAAGGCGCAGTTCCTGCATCACAGACTCAGGCCTATCCACGCAGCAAATACCAACACGAGACACAGTATTCCCAGACAAGGCGGACCCTCGGTTGTAAACTTCACACGCGTAATGTCTCCTGGCAACGATTTGCGCTCTTGCAGTCTGTCATGCCTTGACAGGGCCTGCAGAACAACATGGGAAAGTTGTTTTCCGGCTGTGCGACATTGGGCGTTCGATCCAGACGCCGCTGCTCCTCAGTGGAACATCTACAGAGCTCTACCTCTCGCTGGCCTGTGGCCATCTGCTCTCCCACGCATGGGACCACCCACTGAAAACACTGGCATCAGCCGGTCAGGACACACACTGTGGATGGCATTAGAGTGCCTCAGTGTAGTATGGTAACTCAGTTCCACGTACGCCTGTTTGGAACTGGAAGACCTTCTGAGGTATCCCGATAGTCTACAGTAGCGCTAGTCGCTGAGGTGAACATGATGCGAGCGTTTGCTGGACGTGCGCCCGAGGCCCAGCTGTTTTAACCATCACAGGTTGAGAAACAGAATTCTCATTCAAGATTGATAGGCACTTGCAAACGTCTTGCTATTATCCAGGCCTTACATTGAGTCGAATTCCTCGCTCACTGGACACTGTTGGAAGTTTCTGGGACAATGAGCTGCACGTCTGCACCATATAACCACCGAGCTGACATTTAAAAAGGTAGCGTCTGGGTAATAAGAGGGACTGCGTGCGTAATATACAGTTTCACAGTTTCAGTTTCACACACACACACCCACACACACATACACACACACACACACACACACTCAGTAGTAAACCTTGGAATAGCTCTCTGAGGGCTACTTATTGGCCCCTTCATTGGGCTTCATTAAGTGCCATTTAATCAAAGGTTACCTTATGCGAACCTCAGTGGCAGAATGATTGTGTGGGGAGCACCACAGGCTGAGCATGGCTTGTGGAAGGATTCTTGGCACAACTACTTTATAGCAAAGTCTGTGACTGGCCATCTGTAGCGTGCGGGTGTGTGTGTGTAAATGATTGTGTGTGTAGGTGTGTGTGTGTATTACCAGTTTATCACCAACTTCATCACTAGTTTTTAACCATGTTTTAATGTCAACATCAATAACTTTATTTAAGTGCTTAGTCATCTAAAGACTTATGCATGTGAATACAATTAATATAGATTGTCCCTCATTGCATCTGCTTGAAGTCGACATGTTTGTGCTTTATTGAATTTTGTCTTTGGCTACCCACACATGGTTTCTCTTTCAAGGCTAATTTCTACCAAATCCTGAAAGATTTTTCACGTTATATTTTAAGTTCAGTCTTGGGTATTTGGTAATAAACATTTGGATTTATTTCTACAGACATGCTCTTTGAACAGGAATATGTTTTGTTGAAAAGGATGCCATATACTGAAACCTAACACACGGAAACATTTGAACACAATTTTCACTCAATTCTGATCTCACTACTCCTATTGTTTCCTGCCACATAGTTTGTCTCTGAAAAGATCTTCCCAAGGCTTTTGGCATCAATTAAATTCAAATGGCCAGAAAGTATTATGTTTTTTTCCACCAAACTGACTGTTTATGGCATTTCTGTTCTGGCATTCACGTTGGAACCCTTTTTCCTCTTTAACAAAGTAGTGCTTGAAAAATGGTCTGAATGCTTGAGGAGGCGCTAAGTGGATTGCGGTCAGAGCAAAACAAAACGTTGAAAAAGTTTGGTGGTCCTTTAAAGAGATTAGGCCGGCAGTCGATGTGCACGGGCTGGACCATGAGAGCTGTGCTTGAGCAGGGCAGAGACTTCCCTCCTTCCCCTATCCCAGCCTCTCACACACACCATAGTCAGCCTCTCCTCTCCGTCCCAGCCTCTCACACATACCAGAGACGGTTGTCAGAGGCTGGTGTGTCCTCTTGGACTCGAGCGTCTTCACATGCGGTCCCAGTAGAACTTAACTCCTCTTTAAGAACGCTGCCGCATATTGTCTGTTCTTTCATCTCGGTTCCATAGACGGCGAGGCAGTGACAAGTTCTCATGGAACATGCAGCGGTAATAAACAGTGGAACATGGCAATTGTAATGTGAACAGCATGCTGCCACTTGAACGAGTAATCGGCTGCAGCATACTCAAAATCAGTACCCTGTTTTCTGAAATAAAACCCCCACTCCCTTTCCCGTAAGAAAAAGAAATCTCAATCTGTTTGTTGTTTCTTCATAATCAGTGCTCGGCCCTGGCCCTGGATTTTTTTTTTCTCTGTCAATGTCAAGAGCACATTTTTGCAGGGGAATAAATAACACTTTTTTATAGATAGGGGATATACTTTATCTTTGCATCACGTGAAAGGTTATGGTGCAGTGTTGAGCCCCATGTGTTACTAATAAAGAAGTAAACCAACAGGCTTCAGCTTCAGTGGATTTCCATCTGAGAGGTGACGTAGAAGCTCGTCTGATCTCCTCGAATGCCGTCTTGGGTTGTCTCTTCAAAAGGAACCTTGCTGTTCCATCAACCACGCTGCCCCCCCCATGCTGTGTGGTCCGGTCCTGTGGACTACAGCGGTCCCCACTGTAAATAAGGAAACAAGCATGTCCTCCTGTCCAGTCTCATTTTCGTCAGCCACTGAAAAGCACGGCCGGGGCAGGAGACTCAAAAAGACGCCAGTTATTCCCTGACTCTGATGGTCAGGAACCCAAAATCCAGTATGATTCCCACCTAAACATTTTCATGGAAAAAAAAAGGTAGCCGATTTTAGCATCACTCGAGCTGTGTCTCTCAATGAAAGATTTTCTCCTGTTTCCTTGATCTGGGGGGGAGATGTTGCAACAGAGGTGAAAGCTACATACTGCACATGTTTTGGGACCTGAATACATGAAAGACTCTGCTGTTGAAACACAGGAGAGAATGTGAAGATGAAAAGCTGGGATATGGAATCTCAAACTGTTGTGCCTGTCATGCCATGTTCTGGAGGTAACCCAACGCAAACCCTCTTAGATCTGCGCGTACACAAAAGCAAATCGAGAATAGATTGGATCTCAAGCTAGGAACTCAATGGCTACATTGTATATGGAGGGAGGGGGGGTGTGTGTGTGTGTGTGGGGGGGGGGGTGTTGGCACGCAACAAATGGGTGACCTGGAAATAGAAAATCAGCCCCCCCCACTCCACCCCCCCACCCCAAACGTTCATTTAATCTGAAGTGAACCAACTCTCCCGTTCGCTGTTGTTTTCACTCTGTTTATCCCACAAAAAACAATCCCCCCTCTTTTCATTTTGTCACCCTTATTAGTTTGTTTGTTTGGCACTGGTAAAGTCGCTCTTCTTTCTGATCTCTTGTCTACACTCATCCTCATCCTCCACACAGCGCAGAATTCATGTTTGCTGTGCAATTTCCGTTCCGTCAAGGTTAATTGTGAGAGGCCAGATGAAATCTCCCTTGTCTCTGTGATTAATGGGAAGGGAGAGACGGGGAACTAAATCTCCTCATCTTTCTCATAACAGAAGATCTAGAACAAGATGACAGTTCGGCTTTAATTTGAACGTATGAAAAGTAGCTTTTGGTCTTGGTTGTGGCAAAGCTGTCATATAGGCTGGTTCCTACTCCATGAAGGAGCTGTCGGGAGCCTGCCAACAGAATCTTGTGCCAATAATATACCCCCTTTGCCCCCACATCTATTGAAATATCCCAAGCTCATTAAAATGTCTGGATCTAGGCCGAGTGGGTGTGTTCTGTTAGTTATACACCAACATGATTTTTTTGTTTGTTTTTGGGGGGGTGGTAAACTTACTGACAAGACAGACAAGGTTTGGCACATCCAGTCATATTGCTGCAGTCTATTAGTCCGCTCCAACGACATGATTCACACATAGAGGAGCGGCTTAAAGAAGTACAGCTTGAGGACTGAGAAGCCCTTCTCGTCAAATCACTGCCATCTGTGTCACATTTACCCTGAGAGCATCTAAGGCCTGGCCTCCTGATTCTGTACTTTCAGTACTAAGTTGGCCCTATCGAGTGGGTATCCTACTGTTTATTTCCTTGTGTGTCTGCAGACTGCAAAGGGGATCAAACACGATAACCAGAGCAGTATGTTTTAGTTATCGCACCCCTTTCCCCCCACCCCACCTTTCCCTCCAACCACCTGAATCTACAGGCTGGAGATTAGGGGCCTGACGCCCCCACTGGCCCCCTCTGACCTATGACCTGGTCAGTTTGAGTGACACATCAGGAGGAACCAGGAGGCCCCAAATAGTGCTTCAGTCACCAGCTCTCAAAACATCAAGGGTTCTCGTCACGTCAAGCCAAAATGCAAAAGCTTGTCCAACTTGACAAGCTAATGCAGCTTTTCTACTGAAATTTAAAATGAAAAGATTATATGCGCTGCTAGAAATGCCATACAATGCACAAGAGCAGCTGAGTGTTAAATTGTCTTTGTCAAGTCAACATTGTCCTTAAACATGGGGTTTCCTCTTATAAGATTATGCGGTTGTTTAACTGTAACCCAATTCGGATTTCCAACAGGCACTTTTTCAAGGAACACCATTCATTGATGCAATTAAACAAAGACTTTCCCAGCATATTGCATTATGGGCATTTGGACGGTTTGTTTAAGTTAGCCTTGATGGCGTGCGGTTTGCGTTTGATGGTCTTGTGTTGGGACTCTCAGCGTGTCTCATCTGTTTTAGTCATCCAGCTTAGTCATCTTCCTCATCCTGGGAAGAGACCTCAAGCTGCCTTCCTGACCCTGAGGAGAAATTGCTGCCTCAGGTCGGAGGGGCGTAGAGGATGTTCCTCCTGTTCTCGCGAGCCCCAAACCTCGGCCTAACCTTCAGGCAGGGGTCAGGGATGTGCACGAAGGACGTCTTCTCCTCCTCATGGCCAACACGCATGTCCACATTCCAACATGAATGCAGACTGTGTACTACATAGATTCATTCACAACTAAATGAGATATATACAAGGATGTGGGGATTTATGAGCCTGGCCCAGCAAACTGCAGGAATCAAAGGTTTACACCATCCAAAATTACATGCAAAAATATGCCATGATGATTTAGAAAAGACTTGAACAGCACTCCAACATGGAGACTCTGTTTACAAATAGCCTCCAATTACCTGAATTAATGGCCTGCAAAAGTAGCTGAAACTCTGGTGGTTTGGGAAGGTTTTTTTGAAGGAAAGATCAACATGGGTCAGGGAAAACACTACTGCACAGTGCCCGTGTTCATTCTGGAGCCTCACTATCGCCTGCCAAGTCCTACCCACTGGGAAACCCTCACCGCTGGCGAAGGGATAGTTCCCTGATGTGTTTATGATATTCACCTGAGATGTTTCCCCTCTGAGAGCTAGCCCCTCTCCAGTTCCAGAGCTCCAACATTCAGAGCCCCAGTGCATCGCCAAAGTCTTCCAGTAGTCAGTATCCTTCACAGGTGTGCATGGTGTAGTGAGGGTTGGAGATGGGGTGGAGGGGGCAGTGTTTTTTGGGGAGTTGGAAGTGGAGGGCTGGTTCTACTCCACCCTGAGTCCAACAGACGGGTTTCCAAGGCTTGTTAAATAAACGGCGAGCTGGCGGACTGTCAGCGGGTGTGGGCCGGCGGAGGGGCGATGACACCTTGTTTTTGTTTCCACTCAGGCGGTTTGGACACTGAGGCCATTCAGCATTCACGCTGAAACTCATCCCCGCCCTTCTTAGAGCCCGGCTGGTTAGGCAATTACAAGATCCTCTCCTCAAAACACGAAGCCACATCCATCCTTTGCTGTTTGGAGTGCGATGACAGGCCTACCTGAAGCTATTGGATGTGTATTCATATGTTCTGGAGTGCGGTCGGTAAGGCCTGGATAGGGCAACAGCCGTACTTTTTGAAGTGACTGGCTGTAACGAGGGATGCTAATGTGTTGCTGTGAGAGAGATGGGTACAGTAAGTCCTTGATGAACCCCCCAACACTCATACATCGTCGGGCGTGAGAGCTGTAGGATCAGCCCAGTTGGGAACATCATTATAAACGGGTGTTCCTGCCCTCCTTTTCCAGCGAATGACATTCAACCTTGAGGGATTTACCTCACGGGGGCAGGACTCCTTGCTCGCCCCGCCCACTTCAAGAGTGAACGACTGCATTTTTCCTGCCACAGTTTAAGTTCTAGCATCCAGTCGTTTGAAGTGGATGTATTTGGAGGCGTGTTTGCTGGTGCTGACTTGTCGAAAGGGAAAAGTGGGGCTGTTTCAGAGCGGTTTCCCTTCCTGTGGTGTTGCTTGAAGTCATTATACAGCCTATGGAAGTTTCTGGGTTTAATCTGAAGTCCCATGCTAATTGCTGCCCCGCCCCCCCTAACTGTTGCCCCGCTTTAGCAAGAAAACAATCTACTTCAACAGACGCACGTAAGTCACCTTGAACTATAGCATGTGCTAAATGACTGAAATGCACACATTTAAACAGCAGCAACGCGTCAAATTTCTTCTTGTCTTTCTAGGACATGTAACTTCAGTGCAACAACAGACAGCGATCCATAAACCACAGTTTAGTAAGGACATAATATCTCACCCCCCTCCCACCAACAACCACACACACACCCCTCTCCATGCCAGCCCTCATATCCCCTTCTCACACCCACAGCCGCACATATTTGGGTCTGTCGTATTGGGTGACACACCAGCCCACAGGGTCTGCAGCCAGGCCGTGTTTAGGCTGCACTCAGGACATAATCCTGGCTGGATCGCACCACGCCAGGGGCGCGAGTGGGGCGTGGGGCCGCCGCTGCCGCCACAGGACGATAATTGGAGAGATGGTGAAACTCAAGCCTGGGGCTGGGGGTGGAGGAGGGCAGGGGGGGGGGGGGGGGGTGAAGGATGTCTGTTCAGAGCTTCTTTGCAGGGATCAAAGAGAGCGTGAGCTAGCCGGTGTGGAGTCTTGCTGAGGTCACGGTGGTAGGATGCACACCAGGGTCGTGTTAACTGAGAGTTTGTAAGTGTATATAGTTGAAGCTTCACCCTGTCATCTAAAAGTTCAGCGTGTACTGGAGGAGGATGAAGGGGAGTTGCTGCTACTCTTATCCTGTAAGAGTCTAGAGGATCACACAACAGTATCACTGAATATCCTGCTTGGTCATCAGTAAATAATTGATGTTTGGTAGAGAACATGTAGGTGAACTTTCAAATAGGCCATCTGCAACTTTCAAAGAATGTTTACCTCGCCCCTTAAACCATGCTCAAGGTTTCCACCCTTTCCAAACCTATCTCCATACTTCAGCAAAACAATTTGGCCAAGTAAATCCCACTTTCTACTCTCTCTCACACGCACGTACATTCCAAACCACACACCCTTCCACACACCCACACGGTAAACCACATGGTCATTGACACCCCCTGGTGAGCTGGGGTCAGCCAAGACTCACATCATCATCGCGGAGGTGAAGATAGAGTTCCACTCTTCTCCTGCATGTTAAACTGGGCTAGCCTTAAACACATCTAAAGCATGCCATTTGAGCTTCGACTAAAAAACAGGTTAACTTCCTGTTGATGGCATGACACCCTCTGTGACGGTTCCTTTCGAGGCACCGAAAAAGCCTCAAAACTGTTCACCTGATTGGATGCGTTCCATGTCAGGTTGTGTGCTACGTTAACACCTGCACAGTACAGAGATGCACACCTATGATACACACTGGTACAGACACACGCAAACCCCCAAAAATAGACACAAATTAGACACGTTACTTCTGCACGCAAATACCAGCATGCCTGTATTTGCCTGCTTGTATCTCTTGTCATCACCCTTGGTAACCGCAGTAGAATATGCCAGCTGTGTATTTGGTAAGCTGCAACAGCAACTGCTGGCTAGTCCCCAGGAAAGACTTCATTGGGCCAGCTATCTGTTTATCCACACGTCCATCGACGAGTCCATTCATCTGTGTGTTTTGGTTGGAAACAGCTTTTAATGGATAATATTACCTCTCTAAGCAGCATGCATCATATTCCAACACTCCAGACCTCGACACAGCATGCCTGATGTTACAAGAAATGGGATTCTAACTATGGAGGAGAGATAATTCCACTGCTACTGTTGTGTAGGCATGTTTATAGGGGGGATGGGACTCTGCTGTAAGTCTTGAGAGGAGAGAGAGGATTACTACGCCAGTAAATCAGTGTGTCTCTGGACATCACTTGCATCTCAGTGCATGCTGTAGTTCTTAATTAGAGTTATTGATTAGGTCCGGTTGAATCTGCAAGGCTTAATGTACTAGATTTAATGACTCCCGTTTCATCTGGGTTTGCGGGCATGAGGTTGCCATGGGTACATGCGTGCGCCTCTTCAGATCCCCCACAGATTTGTAGGAACTGTAAACGTACAAGTCCACATCATTAGCAGCACTCTCAGGCACTCCCTGTTCCTCACCAAACATAAGATCTGAGGCGCAGAGACACCATCCCGGAACGCCCGGAACATGGATGTCAGACGAGCTCAGAAGATGAGCCGACTTCACAGAGAACCGACTTTTCCATTCTCATGAAAATCTGTTAATCAGATGTTATCCCTCTATCGCGGGCCATGGAACAATGTGAGGGCGCCTCGTCCGAGGCGGCAAACGGAACGCCACACGTTATTTCCGAGTCTGTGGACGAGCTTCGGGCGGGTCTTTGGCTGGCTAAGACAGGGGAAAGCAGCCTGTGCCAATTTAACTGACGCTGCAAGTCAACGCGGCTCGGAGGATCGATTGGCTCGTTATTGATCTGCATCGTCGGAGAGGGAGCGAGCGTTTGGCTGCCAGCAGGACCACATGCAAGGGCTGGGGGGAGGGGGGGGGGGGGGGGGCGCTGCTGCGCCGATTGCACCGGGTGGGTCTCAAGTATCCCAGCGCTCGGTGCTCTGCCAGCGGAAAGCACATTTATCTCTGGAGGTGATGAAAAGACCCTCTTTTAGGCCTCAGTTCCTCCCTGAAGATCCCAGCCGACCTCCAGGCTGAGCGGGAGGGAAGGCGCTGATGATCTGTGCGTGTCTGTTGGTTGTAGGCATTTTCCTCTTATTTGTCTTCCTCGTTAAGTGTGGGTGTGTGTGTGTGTGTGAGTCGGGGGGGTGTGTGTGTTCGCGTCACAGTTCCGGAGAAGAGCCGGTTTGTTCATCACTAATGGTTTTCAGCCCTTTGCACTGTGTGTGCGTGTATGCACTGTGTGAGTGAGAGGGTTTGTGTGCATGCGTGTATAGCCATGACAAGCAGTCTGCCCCCAAAAAAGTATGCCCCCCCTCAAAGGGGGGGCCCTAGTGAGAGAAGAAGATCCGAAGAGGGGGGAGGAGATAGGAGCAGGGGGTTTTAGTATCTGCAGTTTTGTGGTGACATGAGCAAGAGACTATTTCGGTCTCTACTAGTTCAAAGAGAGAAAAGATTTTTAATGCTAGTTCAGTCTGCTCTAAGCTTAATGGGCTCCGGGAGTGATGGACAGGTTCCTCGAAGGTTAATGGAGAACCTCGAGGATTCATTATTGCACAACGCTGGCATCTGGACAAATGCAAGGCTTTCGCAAGCTCCTCTGATAAAGAAGCGAGTTCTATTTACAAATCCATCAGGGTATCTATCTGTGAGTTCATAACTCAGGTCTAATCACTTCTTCCCTGGACCACAGCCTGGTTTCCACAGGACGATCCATTCGTCATTAGCTTGTTTTTAATAATTTGCTGCCTCGTGTATAATTAATTTTACATGATATAATTAGGCGATTCTTATCGGGTGATGTCTTTGGGGCACATGCAAGCTTAATGACATCAACACTGGACCCAACACAATTATGCATGTGTGTGTGTTAGAATTAAGAATTCTGCTTAAGTACTCTACCAAATGAAGTTTGATCAGTTTTGATCAGCATGTGTTATTTTGTGTTGTTGCTTCATACATAGTGTTCCGGTCTGGTCATCACTTTAAATGCAGACTGTAATCAGACATATGGCCTCACTCCCCCAGTCTCCCCCAGTGCACATTTACAGCCCAGCGCTTATTCTCTCCCAAGCAGGAGAAGAAACATCCCCATCATGAAAGATAGACACAAGTACACCCAAGCTGGACAGTCAGCACCAATTCATGGGAACCATCATCAAAACTTTAATAACCCCAACCCCAACAGTAGTTTAACAGAGCTAAACGTGATGTCTTAGACAAGGTAGTGAAATGTTTCTGGAAAAATGACAGTTCTCCAACATTGTCTTAATAAAGACATTACTTGTCCGAATCTCCTAGTTGAACATGTTTTCTCTGTCTCTGGGTTATGCACTGCGGTGGTTTGAAGTTAGCAAAGTAGCAGTTAGTTGAATTCCATGATTAATATTGATTACATTAAATAAAAGGAAGACATCATCCTAATGTAGTTGTAGATAAACAGTAAATGTTCAGACAGGACAATATGATGTGTTTTGATTTCACAAACAAAACCCATTTGGTGCTTCACCAGAGGCTAAGTTCAAGTCATTTCCAACAGAAATGAAATTGGAAAACCATCTGTGGATGATTAAATGGGTGGTCAGTTGTTGGAAGCCTAAAAGATGGGGCGGGGCTTAGATAATCATTTATTTCCTGTTTTCAGGCTGTCTCTTTTTTCAGTATGTGTGTAGATCGTGATGTCTCACTCTCCCTGTATTGCTATCGGGACATTTTGGGATGTAGAATATGTTAGTTTCGAATTGACTGTCATCCATAAGGTAAATATAGACTAAGCAGCCTATTCTGTTTTGTCTGGAAAAAGCCCCTTAACAACTAAAAACAACCCCCTCCACACACACACACACACACACACACACACACACACACACACACACACACACACACACACACACACACACACACACACACACACACACACACACACACACACACACACACACACACTGTGGGATAGGGCAGGAACAGAAAACATCAATAGTTACAGTAAAATGCTGATCTTGAATTGTGGTGTTATTTGCATGTTTCCTGGAAACAAGACCCAGTGTTGAACGTTCCTCATTGATATATGCATTTCCATGCCGAGGAACAAGGACCCTGGATCCAAAAAGGCCTCTGTTTGCCAAACACCTCCTCACTACACAGTCTGAAAGTAATTGTAGATTGTTGAGCAGCGAGCCAAACATTGTACAGTCTATTGTAGCCTACTGTATAGTTTGGCATGGCTGTCTGTGTTTAATTCCTTCAGCTATGTTGTGATGTGGGGTTAAGTGGAAGGTAACAGAGTCTTAAACACACAAGTCTCCAGTAAATCCTTCTAAATCCTCATTCTGCCTTACTGCTGAACTGGATCCCATCCAACATTCCCCGGAGAAAAGACACGGAGGAAATGCCGAGACACAAAAATAAGTTTAAAAGAGGTGTGTGTTATGGCACTGCCATGACACAGACACTGAACTGTCATGCCACATATTGCATTCATAAGATTTGGGCAGTATACGGCCAAACCGGACATGCAAAACATACAGTGATGTATGTGTTTCCTAATGTAACAGTTTCTGATCATGGATCGCTGATCACGATTATCCCAATTTCCACCGAGTTATCCAAGCCGATTTGATCAAGGGGTCATTGGCCGTATATCAATGCTCTTTCAGAAAGTGTCTTGTATTTTAGACAACCTGTCCTCAAAGCTGTCATCTGTGCATCTGTCTTCATTCTTGTTTCTCTTTTCCCCATTACAAGGCAGAGTGGGTTCAAAAATGAATTCAACCAGAGACACTGGCTGCCTGTAGTATCAACATCAAGAAAGCAACAGACTAGCAGGAAAGTAATGTAGCCATGTCCACTGCCATCAGTTGCTGCTTGACAGAGCAGCAATTTCACCCAGCACAGTGACAGATGCAACTATACTGTACAATGAATCCCTGAATGTAGCCCGAGATAGATGGCTGTATGTATGCATGGAGGTGTGATATGACTACAAGTCTTCCTCTCTAGATGCAAAGCTAGTACGGGCTCACTGTGCACTGGCTTGTCGACTTGGTCCAACGGCTTTTCAGTTTGGAACCACACTAATGTGATCCAAGCTCCACAATGAAAGGAAAGGGCGACATTCATTTCCAGCTTGTTGGAAGTTGAAATTAAGCTTGCTGTGATGTTTGGTCCCCTGCCAATGTTGGATTCGGGTTTACCTTGGAGACTGGATCTCGGTGTTTGGGTATGACCTTTTTACCAATGATTTAATTAAAGAATAATACATACCGTTTTTGAATGGGTTGGCGAGGCCAGTCAGAACTATAAACTATGAACTACGCATTATCACATTGCTGAAATACATTGCCAGAATGAGTACGAATGTTGGATAGAAGAGGAAAAAACGACTTTTCTTTATCTATAATTTCGTCATATATATCTGTCATTTTCCTGCTTTGAAAGTATGTACTTGTGTTCATAGCGTCCTTTGGGTTGATAAACAAGTCTTCCCTCCAAAAGGACATCCAGACACAGGCAAACTGGTGCATAACTTTCCTGAGGCAACCTCAGTCAGTAGCCTAAAAGTAATCCAGGAACAACAGTCGACTTTCCGGCATGTAAAACTTAACAATGCGTGTAATTGTTTTACTCTTCCGGTGGCGCATTAGCAGATTGATGCTGTTCAGGGGAGGTTGCATGGGGAGTCGATGAATCCGAAAATGAACAAACTCGAAGTCGAGGCCGTTCGAGCGGAAAAGAATAGGACTGAGAGAGAAAGAGATGAGACAAAAAAAGGAATGCACTTGTGGTTGGGGTATACATGCCTTGTTTCTCCTTCGGTTAGTGTAAAAGTCGTGCCTAAAAACTCGATGAACCCAAGGGAATTTTGAGGTGTGTGTGAAGTTCGAAAGGCAATATTTTCGCACGGCTTCATTCTCATTTCTTGTTGAAGCTCAAATATAGAAACGCACAATGCGAGGGAGATCAAATAACTGAAACGAGAGAAAGAATAAGTATTGACCTCAAACCAATTCCACCGAGTACTGACCAGAACATTTCCTCTTTTTTTCCCGCAGGGCCACAAGGAAAGCGTGGAAGAAGAGGCCGCAATGGAGAACCTGGTGAGTGAGTGCGTGAAGCGTTACTCAGATCCGCACAATTGCAATGCAGTTGTAGACTTTTCCTGTCTGTTGTTGAGACAGGCGGTCATTTTTGTAGACCGCAGCCGGTAGAAGGTTCCAGGGGAATGTAGTACAGTTCAAGTCGAATGATTGGCTGTTTCCATTAGCATTTATTATTGTTAAGGACAATTTGGAATTCAGTCGACCTCCAAGGGAGATCTCTCTTTCACTCGCTCTTTTTCTCTCTCGCTCCCTGATTTTTATCTCTCCCTTTATGGCGTGTCATATCCAGTTCAGCACAGTCCGTCCCTGAATGTTAGGGGAGACCTGTTTGTGGTGGGGATACGTGGAGTTGTGAATGGGATACGAAATGGAATCAGCAACACAGGCATGTGGGGCTGCACACCACAGCGTGCAGGGGCTAATAGGGGCTAATATGGAGCCATAATGGACATTGGAGCCTTGCGGCACCCCCATGTTGAGACTTCATAGCGCTACACCAGAGCCAGTCCCTTCGACCAAAGGTATTGGCTCGTAAAAGCAAATTAGAGTGACAGGCTAAAGCGAGGTCCCTGTTTGGAGGGGGACCGAGGCATAAGGTAGTGGTTAGGCTGCGACCAAGGAAATGAAGGCAGACGCTGATACAAAAAGCAGATCATTTTGTTTCCTTGCGCCTTCGTTGCCGCTAACTCCCAGTGACAGTTTGAAAGTCCCAGGAATATGAGCCGATCTGTTGTGGGGCTGCGCTTCAAACGGCCGTAATACTCCCTCATTCTTTCTCTGTTTATTCATTCATTTCATCCAATTGATTTCGATGTATTAACTGTACAACTGCAGTTAAATAGTTGTGCAGTTGTACAGTTAACACAACTGTACAACTCTACTACAACTATACAGTATAGGCTGCCCGTAAGAACACACACAAAACCGTTGCCAAAAAAGCTAAATGTGTGTTCAGTATTACAGTAAGAGTTAGTGGAGTGGGTAAGGATTAGGATAAGAGGTTGGGGTCCCTCACCATATATAAAAAAAAAACAAAACAACGCAGACGATCAAATTCCATCGGCGACCGCAGGCATCGAAAATACTGAAACCATAGGCATGGGCTTTGGAAGAATGATACAAAGACCTCTGCCCAAGCGGCAATATGTGACGCGAAAGGACAAAGAGACCATGCTGCTTATGTCGTTAATGCTATGACACAAACGTCAGCTTCTTTGAGAGTAGGTCAGAGAGAGGGTCAGTCACTGCTACATGCATGCTAAACACTAGTAGGTCCGGGTCCCATACTATTGTTTGGCCTTGACGTTGTTTGCTGATCTAGTAAGATTATATCGATCCCTGCAACAACAAAACATAGAGCACAGAGAAGAGATAGAAACTAATGTAACTCCTCCTTCAACAGGACACACTGAGAGCCCTCTTTCTATGTGCGGTTGGAGAGCGATAACAACATCCTTGGTCGGATATGAGCAGACACGCTTCATTTGTATCTGGTGACCTCACAGGGTCACTGTCGGTGACTCACTGTTGTCGATAAGAGATGGGGAACAGAGGAGGGAAGTAGTAACTTGTCTGGAAGATGTGCACTTAGATGAAGAATAAAGAGACTGGAATGAATTGCTTTGATTGTGGATAGTCTAACATGCGCTTAGACACCATCGATCATCATATATCTCGCCAGCGTTTAGTCATCGTTCTCCCACAGACCCCGGGCAGAGTTCCATGGCGTTTGATTGTGGATGTGACCTAAAAGCAATGACATCACACTGTGTTCCTGTCATCCATCTTGTGCCTGCTGGTAAAACCCCCCCCCAAAAAACGGGAATTTGGTAAAGCTACTTGACAATTCATTAAACAAAGGTAATGAACTGTATCCCCCTGGGCTTCCAACATAGGCGTCGTGTAGCTGGGTTTGCCTCCAGTCAGAAGCGGAGGCAGCTCATGGAACGTCGACCTTGCTGCAGCTGGTCCTCGCTAATAAGAACCTAAAGACCACGGATGATTTGCACGCTTCTGAAGTGAGGCCCAAGCTAGCACGGCAACGAGGCCTTTGAGCGCTGGTAATTGGGGGGAAAGGACATAGGTAGCACCTTGCAAAAGAAAGGGTGCGTTTCTTTTACAAGCGTGCAAACCCATGTAGCAGTGAAATTAGAGCCCCCTCCATTAAAAAAGTCACGTCCCCTCGGCCTCACATTCGCTGTTGTACATATAAAAGGGTTGGATGAAAATATCAGGGATGCGTTTTACATGACAGCACGGCAGAATGCCAAGTGTACCACTGAAGGTGACGTTGATGGTTGTTTCTTTTAACTTGTTAATTCTTAGAATAGGATAGGATAGGATAAAGGCTTGAGGGAGGTAGCTGTCTGCGGTGTCTTGCAATGTGTACTGACACTACTTCTCCTCTTCTTCCTTTTCCAGGACCTCCTGTAAGTATTCCTGTGTGTCCAGCTTGTCTAAGGGTGGCGATGCCCAGGTAAAGCCTCCAAACCTGGGTTCTCTCTCTCTTGGATCCCAGACAAACCGTAGGATTCCCATTGCAGAATCCTAGACTGACACCAAATAATTACCATGACAGCTTCAAGTGAATTTAATTAATTCCAGTCACAATCACACATCATAGCAGCACAGGGAACATTTCCATCCTCAGAGTTGCGATGTTTTTTGGGGGGGTTTCTACACGCTTAATAGCATATCCAGGAAAAAAATTACTTCAAACATAAGCTCTTTTGGGGATCTATATATACACTGTAAATACTGTACAAGAAAAACGTTGCACTCAACTGAGTAATCCGACTATATCATTAAAATAATATTTTCACCCATGGCTGCCCATAATAGGAACCCTATCTTCTCATCCAGGCTGCATGGTTTGTAAAAGGCCACACTACTAAGCAGCATATTCGCCTTTCCTGCCAGGCACCCAAAAAGAGAGTCTCACTTCATTACGTGCAGAGTGATCACAGAAAGGCCTCGCTTTCACAGATGGAAAACTCCGGAACATGAAGACAAACCCATGTATAACCACAGGGGTCCTGACCGTTCGCGGTCAACCGAGCCCTGTGTGCGTGCTCTCTGTTCAAATAATTTATAGTGTCCGAGGGCGAGTGAGATTGAATAGGTATAATAGAGTGTGCTGACCACACTGTAAAAGCGGTAAGTGAATCGGCCACGCCTCTTTCGCTGCCTTTTGCTCCTGGAGGTCTGAGAGATGGACCTGGAAGTGTGTGCAGGTGGTCTTGCATCTCCCCACCTCCACCCCACCTTACCTGGACCTGTCTTGACTTACAGCTGTATGTGTAGCTGGCAACCATTTATTATGACAACCCTGCTCTCTGAACTGCCTTCCAAAAACCAAATAGGCAGTAATGAATGTATTCAAGCCTAAAACAGACAGGATATATTTTCTCTGTCAGTGGTACGTACAGTACAACTCTCCACAAATCAAAATGTCTTTTAGCAAATGAATACTAGGCCCTGACCATTAGTCGACATCCGTCACTGAATCTATTTTACGATAGAATGAACCAGGGTTACATTATTCAGACACGGTACCTAATTATATCATGTAGTTTCTTATTAGTCATGCCAAACCTGGGAACATTGAGAGAACACATTGCCTCGCTTGTGTATCAAGATGGCTGTCTCAGAAGAACATTGGCTAATTTGTACCCGATGTTCTGAACTGATGAGCTCTGGAGCTTTCATTAGCAGCCTCTATACCTCCTGGTTTTACTGTCACTTGTGTGAGCTGTTTGATAGTTAGAGACTCAGATCGAGAGAAAAAATTGAGTTGTTGGACTTCTTCTTCGCTGATAGAAAAGTTTCAGAAGTTTGATTCCGTTCTCTGAGTGTTTGCATCTCATCTGTGCATCAAGAGAGCGAAGCGATGCAGGACTCTTCAACACGCCTGATTCTGGGCCTGCCACCTGGCGCTGTACTACGCACAATTTAGCACCAAGCCAAGCATGAAATCTCCCTCTTCGCTTTTTTCTCTCTCTCGTGGTTCCATCTGATCTGTTGCGTTCTGCAGAGTCGACTTCCATCAAATCTTGTGCGACCTCGCTATTGTAACAGAGGGGGCGTTACCCAAGTGAAGCTTCTATCAACTAGAATTTTACAGTCGGTTTGGGCAGCTGATGCGGCGTGTAAGGGTTGGCAGCGATCACACAGTTCATTCAGTTGATGGGGATCAACCCTGCGGTGCAACCAGACATTAGTCATTACGTGTCCTTGTGGGAAGTAGCTGGAACTTAAGCGCACATGCTCTGCCGAATGTCACCTATGAAAATCCCTCATCATCCAGCAAGAACATTCCCCTTTTCACCCGGCAGATCATCAGCGCTCGTTGCCTTTCATCGATGCGGTCGTCTCTTCATACAGTACCTCTGCTGGTTTTCGTAGGGAACATCGGAAATTGGAATCTCTGGCGGCAGGTAGCGATCTGTCCCAGCGTATGAATTATGGAACCAGGGTGACTGGGACGAAAGCGTGGGGCCCCCTCGGCCCTCATCCATAATGCACCCCACCACCTTTTAATAAAACATTCTACGGGCTGGACTTTGATCGCTCCTGCTTTTGGGGACTATCTCAGACATGATGGGGGGGTGTGAGGCTGTGTGGGAGGGTGCGTGTTCCAGGTAGACTTTGGTGAGGTCTGCTGTATCTGCATGAAAGAGAATGACATGACATGGCCCGAGTTTAGATGAGAGTTGAGTTCTGTTCTGTGAGAAAACCTGGAGACGTTTCAGTTCGTAAGGAGGAACGTTGGGCGTGCTCAGCATCGAAATCAAAGAATGAAAAAAAGGACGTTTTACAGAGAGATTGATGGCAGTGAAAAACCTCAAAAGAGGGGAGTTTCATGTAACCGCCCATAACCCTAACCCATGAAAATCTGCCACATCCTTAATTAGTGTTAACTAATTATTCACAAAATGAATCATTTCTATGCTTGTACACCCATCCACAAACACGCACACACACACACACACAGTCACGTCAAATGACTTTGCTGCAGAGGCTTTAAAATGTGCAATCGGACATGACAGTTCATTTATGCTCATGAGGGGTCCTGGCGTGGCTCGAGGCGGCTGTCGACAGTGGACCTGACCACATGAAGAGTGCAGCTTTTCACATTTCAAGTCCATTCATCACATTGAGTGTTTTGAGTGGAGCTTGGTGGCAAAAAAGGGAGGCTGTTTAGCCACCCTGCTGTTTAGCCATTTGGTTTTCTCAGTAAAAATGCCATCAAATACACTTGCCACTGGCACTGGAGATACAGAAATGTCATAAATAAGAAATTACTGATCACTAGTTAAATTAAAGTTAATAAAGATAGTTTAGCTCCTTCTCGACGTCAAAGTTCTGTGTCTCTATCATTTTTGACAACAAGTGTGTCAGCTTGACCGGTCATAGGTCATTATGTAGGCTGACAACTTCCTGTAGAAGGTTCCAGAATGAACAGTTGTTTCACCAGGCTGCTCCAGCCAATTAGATCCGCGGGTCTGTCCGACAGAACTGCCTCCCAAATACAAGGTGACCTCGCTAATTAGCATGAATGCCAGTGAGTTATGATGAGCCTGGAGGATGTGTATGATGCTATACTGCATAGTATGCACACACACACACATTTTCACATGCATATACACGCACAAGACCTCCCATGAGTGCACAAAGACACAGTATTTTCTATGCACATGCTGGCTAGGGTTAGGATACACACAGAGACATACACAATAAATCCCTTTTATGCAGACTAATTGTGCTACACTGTGGTTATGGGAACCAGATGCCATTCCCCAGTCAGTTTTCCAGTGTGGTTTTCCTATCCCTGCCTAACCTCTGTGTCCAGATTCCTCTGACGAGCACCAGCCACTTGTGGCCATCAGCTGCAGCCCATTCTGCTCGGAGCGATCCTTGTCCCCCACACCCATCCCACTCTGGGGCCTTGGGGAGATGACTGGGGTTCCCATGCACAACTAACACATGGCATCTGAAGTATACTCTGGGTTCTTCTGGCTCCTTCTCTGTCCATCAAGGAATTCTGTGACACGGTTGTTTAGTCCTGTGTCCGGAAATGCTGCACTTTACACAATTACCACCTCGTCTCGGCTTACTGACTGTAATTACTTTGTTTGTTCTGATGGTTCTCTTGAGGCAGCATTAAATTGTGATGGAGTTGGTTTTTCAGAAATAGGATTGAAACCTTGCATTTATTTAACAGGCAAATTAGCCTGTTTACTTGAAGCCTGTCATATGTCAACAGACTAAAGAAGATAGCAGACGTTCCACCAGGAAAACAAACCATCCAGAAGGGAAAGGAAATTGCCCATTTCATAAATAAAGGAGAGAATTGCAAATATAATGGCTTAAAGTGAAATTCATATGCCAGGAACATTCTCCTTGAAGGTGGAAAGACTAGTTCAAATTACCCATCTCTTGATGACCATGACTTATAACTGTCTCCCTGGTGTTAGTTGCAATGGACATGATTTGTTATGATCTGCTATGCATATGTTCCCATTTTCCACCAATATGGCCAACGTCCGTCCCCCCCCGTAACATAGGTGTCACTTTGTTTCCCAATCGTGCCATACATGCTGCTTCCAACACCCAAAGAGCTTGAGAGATTGCAAAGGAGACCTGAGTCCTCCACGAATCCTCATATGAGTCACGTGATGAGTCAGAATCTTCTGGTTCAATTCAGAATTTGACTCGAAAGCTTTTGCTGCCTCTCTGGGGCCAAGTGAGACATTTGCATTTGGGAGTTTCCTATATACACACGGCGCTCACTAATGCGGCGTCGCCATTTGAAATCCTCCAAAAAAGCAAGGAGGCAGTAAAGACGGAGGTTGTTAAAGTAATAGTAGTTAGCCTGCGCACTTGAGAGATGCCAGCGCTTCAGGGTGAAATGATTTGTTCCATGTGGCGCCTAGCAGCAGCAGACAGGCAGTCCAGTTGGCTCTGGTTCTTCTACATGATGATGCTCAGTTTGACGGCAGTTTGATGGATGTATTTAACAAACCTCGATACGTACAAGCAGGTTGCTGCTCCGATGAAAACCAGCACGGCTCCCGACTGAAGTTGCACGTAAGACGCCTGACTGCTCGCAGGCCTCGTGGATTAAGTGAACTGCTTTACAAGATCGGACCTGAGCAGCGCAGCCAAATCTGTGAGGTCGATTTCTCTCATGTCAACAGCGGTGAAAACATCACAATGGATCCAACCGTTTTGCTTCAGACTTGGACATACGCTGTAAAACTCCCATCCATCCCATTTTTGGAGAAATTATAGGAGATTGGGAGGTTGAAATATGGATGTTTAGAGCACTGACGTGGAGAAGATGCCAGGTTTCTGGCATCCGCAGGAGCATGTCAACATATGAGATAATTTGGCCTCTCCAGTTTTATGTAATAATAAAAGCTGGTTAGGCTGTCTGGCTTGGTTCATTATTAACCTTCCTCTAGGCAATCTGCTTCTGTCTGGTGCTAATGACAGAACATTATCTTCTTCTAGATTAGTAGAGAAAAATAGATCTTCGCAATGATCTTAATTACTTTCCATCAGACATGAGCAAAACCATGTCTTCTGGGAGAAACTGGATTTGTTGTGAGTTAAATTCCACAGATTATGTTTTTCCCTGGTTGATTCTCATAGTCTCTAATAGTGGCCTGTCTCCAACTTCTAAACCAAACC
The DNA here is from genome assembly GCA_030340665.1 of Neosalanx taihuensis. NCBI lineage: Eukaryota > Metazoa > Chordata > Actinopteri > Osmeriformes > Salangidae > Neosalanx > Neosalanx taihuensis. The sequence continues at coordinate 5,186,871 of CM059313.1, forward strand.
ATACCTATGCAGATCTTATGAAGAAAGTTGTGATCATAGCGCACTACTTTACATTTCCTTCCAGCAACAACAGGCAGTCCAAGCGTATCAAATGAAAGCCAGGATGACTTATTTAGCTACCTTTACTGTTCTGTACTAGTATTAAGTGGGTCAAGTTACATGATCAGATTGGAGTAGCTCCGTTGGTTTGGCTCTGATTATGATTCTTTCATGTTTCTATTAGTTTTTTTGTCATCTTGCTCCCCATCTTGAGCTTGAGTTTCTCCTTAAGATACTCACTACTACTTACAGCACCACAGGCCCAGCCGTTCATGACCAAGTACAGTGAGGTAATATTTGTTCAATTATTTGAGTAGTTGGGTAGAATGATCTCATCCTATACTTCCAGAGCCCTCTGGACCTGCTCCTCCAACCCGGGTCTTCCTGTTCCACCAGGCCTGGGCTTCTCCAGATCTGCCTGTCCCTGTGATCCAGGCTCCAGAGTAGGCTACAGTTCAGGTAGCAGGTGTGGTTCATGTCAGACTGTAGTCTCTACATGTCGTCCAGGACTAAGAGCAGGTGTGGCATCATCCTCCACAAGTTGCGTCCAAATGGAAGTAAATTCCTAATGAGTGTGAGCGTGGTGTAGGAACGTAGTGCATACAGAACAATCTGGTACACACATTTGGCTGATTATTTGAAGAAAAAAAAACATTGGAAGAATAATCCTAAACAAGGATAGAATAATCCTAGACTAAAACTATGATATATACATATGCCATAAACTGATCTTTTATTTCAGTTAATTCATTAAATATTGAGTGCTTTGAGTTGAATCTTACTGAACAAAGACTTCTGGTGAATTTTAATAATGAAGAAAATATTCAAATTGATTTCGGTCCTTTCAGCAAGTTCCATCATGTTGCCACAGTGATTATAAAACAATCCAACATTAATGAAATGTTTAGTCGTATAAAGTGATTGGATTTTCATTTCTTTCCACTAACTGTTTCTGCCCAGAAGTTTTTAACAAACATATACAGCAGTCTCATGAACCAACGGGTCTGTTAAACGAAATGAAGCAAAATGCTGGATGCCAAGAGAATCTGTTTGACAGCCTTGTGTTAAAGTTGCAATCGGTCGTTATGTTTCGGATCCAGCACTTTGTATGTTTATGGCAGTAGCTTGTCAATGGACAATAACCCGCCCCAAGCCCTTTTCCCCTCTTAAACATGCGTAGAATATGAATATTCACCTACTTGGGTGTTCCCATCAGGATAAAGTTGTTCCTTAGGACTTGACTGTATCCTAAAATATCTAACAGTGTATCATTGTCCTAGAAAATGTCTCTCATTCGCTCACAGTCTTGAGAACTGTTTTGTTTACAAGTCTACTGTGATTCTCTAAAAAGGAAGCCAAGGAAAACCAGTGGAACACCTTTGTATGTGTGTTGCCCCTTGTATGAAACTAGGGGAATGATCGCCAATAACTGTTCCAGGAGAAAAACTCCACTACCAGTTGGCCACTTTACCAACTATACAGCAGAGCATTGGGGGAATTCCAACCAGCTGGGCCAAAGAGACAGACTCTTTCGGATGCTAAAGCCATTATGTTTAACGCCAACGAAAATATGCGTCTGGAAAATGATTGACACTTCCTGAAAGTCTCTGTCATCAGCTCTACTGACGGGGACCTGCATCTCCCAGGACGAGGTGTGGAGGTCACGGGGCCTGACCTGGATGGAGCCTGCCTTCTTTAGATCAACCTTGAAACTTGGCTTGAGAGGATGGCTGCAATACGTCTTGGAGTTCTTCCATTTGAAACTGTTGGATGGCGTGCCATCAGGAGTCTGCAAAGTTGCTATCCTAGGATCGACCAAAAATAACACAGAATATGACTGTCAGTCAATTGGTTTCAGTCTTAACCAGTGCATAGATTTTATCTTTGAAGTTGTAGAACGTTGCAGAGTCTAAAAAGGTGATCGCTAGTGCGACTGCATGAATGTGTAGTGAAGCATCTACAGTTGTTTGCGGTGGAGGTCAACATACATTTGTGTGCTCTGGTCAGATGCTATTTGGAGGAGGCAAAGCGTGGGGTTAGAAGGCCAGCTCATTAGGATCGTACTAGGTGCATGAATGGGCATTCTGCCTCTCACCCACCCATGTTCTTTTACAAGGCCCACCCAGGAGTCTTGCCAGTTGATTGACAACCATTGGAATGTATGCCATCTAAGCAACGCCCAAAAAATGTTGTGTAAAATGCTCAAACGAATAAAGTGTTCCCGTTGTTGAGGTAATATGTTTGCCGTTGCCTTTCAAAACACATGGTTGAACATTGTAGGATCAGTGTCTTTCTGTGTAAACACAATTGATTATGTTTCGTTTGTATGTTTCAGAAGAAGCCTGGGGCGGTTCTGCACTTAATGCACAAAACATATTTCATTTGACATTTGACCCAAGTATGGACTGACCTTAACTTGTTCTTCTTTTCTGCTGACAGGGTCCTCCAGGTCCACAGGGAGAAAAGGTAGGCCAACAAGCATTGCTGAGTGCAAAATGTAGTGAATGTAAAATGCTAGAGGTAGAAGAAGTGATAATAACCTCACCAACCTTATGTTTTGACTGAATATACATTTTTGTGCTTTGGCATGAGATTGAATGCCTTTGGAGATACCATATCCTGACTTCTTTGGCATTTTCCTCTCTCTCATACATGAAATCATTTTAAAAGCATGATTTTACTTCATCCCCTAATTTAACTGCTGTATTAAGAATGTAGCTTTGCATGGTATTCTGCTGTTCCCATTTAATCCTCACGTCGTTCACAAATCCACAGTAGAGTACATTAATGACTAAACACCAGAGCTCAAATTGAAGTGTTTAAATGCTTCGCTTAGCACTCCTCCATAAAATTGCACTGGACGAGGAAAAAGAACCACACTGTCTCTTTATAAGTCTGTAGGACCATGGAACCAATTTGTATCCATGCCTACAGTACCCTTCTGCCCACAAAGAGTAGAACCATGCAGAAGCATGAGCTCTCCAAATACACACACTGGGAATCTAACAATCAAGCATAATCCTTATACCTCCTCACAAAACTGACTGAAGTTAGTTATTTTACATGATTTTGAACAGAGACCTGCTTGGTTCAACTCATAATGTGTAATAAAACTACTTCCTTATGCAAACTCAAACTCTTCCCTTCACACAAACCTCGTCTTCATCCCAGTATTATTTTCAGGAGACCATCTCCCACCACAGACAAGCAAGGCTGGGGCACATATCCAGTCTGGATCTCCCCTCTCTCCTCTCATACACAGCCCCACACACACCCCTCTCCTTGGTTACAGCCCCACAGACACCCCTCTCCTTGGTTACAGCCCCACAGACACCCCTCTCCTTGGTTGCAGCCCCACAGACACCCCTCTCCTTGGTTACAGCCCCACAGACACCCCTCTCCCAGGTTACAGCCCCACAGACACCCCTCTCCTTGGTTACAGACCCACAAACACCCCTCTCCTTAGTTACAGCCCCACAGACACCCCTCTCCCAGGTTACAGCCCCACAGACACCCCTCTCCTTGGTTACAGCCCCACAGACACCCCTCTCCTTGGTTACAGCCCCACAGACACCCCTCTCCTCAGAGCCCCCCCCCCTCCCAGGTTACAGCCTCACAGACACTCCTCTACCACTCCCTCTCCTTCCTTATTCATGTCAGTCTGTGTTATCATAAGTGATTTTACTCTCAACCACAATGAATAGTTGAGGTTGGGTGTATTATTTTTCCTCATCAATGTGTTTTGAATTATGCCTCAACCATTTTCTTCTCTGTGGTAGTGTGTGTGTTTTTTTGCATGCACGTGTTTGTATGTGTGTGCGTGCACTCAATGTGTCTGGTCGATCCTGGTGTTTTCAGATGAATTCTTCTTGCCTCTTGCAGGGGGATCAAGGAGACCAGGGGCCGCGGGTATGTGGTTTACGCCAACTCCTTGTCCTTTTCTGATTGGCTGATGAATGTCACTTGGTGTTACTGTATGTCTCCCTCAGCAGAATTGTGGGTAAAAGGTTTGAGATTCATGGGATTCCAGGGATACTATTCTCTCTTTATAGCCAAACACAGCAAGACTCTTTATTTGAAAAGCAGAGCTGGTTGGGCCAAACTACAAATATTATACAGAAACAATGACTGGGAATTCTACTTAGGTGGGCAAAAATGTTCATTTTTGACATTGTTGCTTGATCTAATTCTGGCTCCAGTGTCAAATTGATGTGGAATCGAATTGGCACCATAATAAAGGCCTTTACATTATCTCCTTCCCTGTAATTACTCAAGATTTACTTCAAAACTCAACACTTTGGAGCCACTTTGGAAACTTTAATCATATTCAGCAGTTTAGTTTAACAATATGACAGATGTATACCATCTGGCATTATAGGAACAATTTGTTTTGCATGACCAACTCCAAAGTGCATTACTTTATCAGCCTTTCAATAAAAATTCTGTATAAATGAGAGCTAATTTAAACCCCAAGTTTTTAACTCAGGGACAGGGGAATAATAGGAAAAATTTTCTTATATATTCTAGTGTCAAACAATACAATTTATTTACCTGATCTCATTAGACAAACTCAACAAACCTCGAAGCAACAGCTAGTTTACAATCGTCACACAAACTACTGTCACACAACAAACTTGATTGGTACGAAGACGAATGCCATTCTTTTTTGGGGTTGTTCTTGTTTATATATACATTGTCCTTTCCACTACTCTATAGAATAAGTGACAATGCCAACCTGAAGTTTTTAGATTTTTTTTAAAAGCTAGATAACAGCCAGAATAAGTAGAAACTGAGGACAGAATTGTTCTTGAAGCTTTGCAGTATTTCCTGGTGGAATCAGCTAAAATATACACAAACAGCAGTCAATAGGTGAAGCAAGGAAATAATACATCACCGCTCACTCGGCAAATAGCTCTCTAATTGGGTTAAGACACAGATACGCCTCTCCCAGATAGAATTTCCTGGGGTGGTACATAATTTGTGCCCTTTGAACCCAGACATGGAGTCATCCAAAATGTTTTAAAACCATTAACTTTCGAAACTCAGAGTAATGCCTCCAGTTTCTTTTTTCAACGCTCAGGTAAACGTGATGGTCTGTAAATGTCCCCCCCCCCCAGGAGATATCCACGAGGATTTTGTTTAACAACAGTCAGGATTCAGCAATTACATTAGCTAATAGGATGACATTTTAACTGCACATTCGATTAGTTGGGTCAATTTAACGGAGCTATATCAGGAACATTGACCAAATGAATGAAGCTTAATAAGTGGAGCCCTAAAGAAAGGAATAATGCCTTAGCTCCACAGTGGGGAAATTTCACAGGCGCACACATGTTCAATGCATTGGCCAGAATCAAACCCCCACCGGGAATCAAACCCAGGCCTTCTGTATGTAGCCAGCAAGAATCCTACCACTGAACCACCGGTGCTTCAGCAGAGTTGCAGTGGTTCAGTCAGGGGAGCATCTCTGATGTCAGACCAGCCACATGGTCCCTCCTTCAGACCCCTCAGGAGAGACTTTCACAGACGGTCACTTCCGTCGGCTGTTCCACATATGTCAGGGACAGCCGTCTCAGTTCAGGGTCAGGTTCTCAGGTCAAAGTTTGAGCAAACAGCCCATTAAAACATACTGGTTTACACCAACGGAAATGTGGCTAATGCTCAGGTCTATTTACTGCTATGTAAGTAAATGTTTGTTACTGGCCAACAGTGAGGCAGGTGTGTTTTAATCCTAATGACAGTTGTCCACCAGAGACTCTATGTAATAACGATAGGGTTCACCTAAAGGAACTTCCTGTTCCGTAAGCCTAGTATTCTGTAGTGGTTCTAAACCTTTGATGTGAGCCATAGTATGTTTTATGTGACTTTGGAATTTAAAAAAAGGACAGTCTTTCCCCCCCAAAATTAGCCTCATTGGGCAGTTAGCCTTTGCCCAAGATTTAAATAGAGTTTATGAACAAAAGGTTTCTTTGCATAACTCTTCTATGCCAAAGGTATCTGAAGTCTCCATATGATTCACTGGAGATAATACTGATGAGAAACAGGGTAGATTAGATTAGATTAGCATCAACTTTATTGCCATTACACATGTATAAATACAATGAAACGAAATACAGATGCCAAGCCTGATGCTTTCAACGACTGAGGCATACGTTTCTAAATTGTATTGAATCCATCTGCATGCGGGAAAGAATAATCAACACCACAGATTTTGGTGGAATAATGGCACACTACGATGGTGGGGATCGTACGCTGTGTGTGTTTGTGTGTGTTTGTGGTGGTGAAGGGGAACATTTGATCTGGCATGTTAATGCCATGCTATCGGCATTCTGTTTTCGATTCTCCCAGTATCAGTCTTTGTGTTTACTATAATTGCATTCAGAGCTGCTGCAAGCACATTTACAAGAACACAGCTCACAACCAAATCCCACACATATGACTTGGGACTCCAGAAATTGAAACAAAGGCCATTGGAAATGGTTGGGATTCTCAGTCAACCACCGTGTCATTATTTTCCATTACCAAATGCATACCTTGGAGAAAAGCATTACATTGTGGAGCCATCTTTTCTCTCTAGAGGGGAATATGTTCACATTTCCGTCAGAGCCAGTGATCAGATGGTCGCTGGTTTTCCCCACAGCTCAAACCTCTAACAGTGCAGTTGGTTTCAGTGTGGTCGACAGCCCCGAGCCTACTGTGTTGTCACCAGGACGTACACAGACCACTGGCATCTCTTTACAGGGAGGTGGGGTGGGGGGTGGGGGGGGGATCAACCCTTAGTCCCACTGTCTTCTAGAAAATTCATTGAACCAGTGGTACAAAGCTTCCCAGCGTGTGACCAGGGAGTCTGCTGCATATGCGAGGCAAACCACCTTTCCTGCTGATCAGTTCTCCATCCTCCAGTCTCCACCTCCTAATCCCCTGCTCACGTGCCCAGGTTCCAGTCCATTCGATTTACTTCCAACTCCCTGGAAGACAGAGGGATGTCATTGCTTTTCAGAGCAATTTGAAGCTAATTGTTGTAATGCTGTGCCAGGCATGAACAATCTTAATTGCTCATTCTCATAGTTTATTCTTCGATGCATTTCTGTACAATGCCTCTAGTGTTATGTTTGTTTGGACATACTTGACTTAGTGGGACTTAGTTTGAAATCTCAAACTTGTTGAGAAATATTTCCCACTGTATGATACGGTATGGGTCATGCATGCATTACATTGACTGACAGGTACGAAATAATTTTATTCACAAAATGAAAACATTCCTAGCAATCAGAATTTTAAGTCCAAAAGTATGATCACTAAACCATTATAGTCAATGTGCTACTGTACATTGCTGGGATTTCTTGAACGAAAACTATCATGAAGAAATCTTTCAATGTTCCTGGACTCTGGGGAATGTTGGTAGGAAGTCAGAGACTCCTGTCTCCTCTCTTCGAGTGAAGCCTGTCATTGCCTCATAATTCACTGTTCCAGAATATGCCATTAGGTTTATTTTAAGAAACCAATAGGTTCATTTGATTTCATTTCCGCTAAAAGACTGCATGTTCGTCTTTTATTCAGCACATTCGGAACCGTTGAGTTTTTGCACCAATCGTACGAGTGTTCTTAGCGTGGTGTAGCTGAATCCCATGTCTCAGGTGGACATACAAAGACAAACAAACCCATAATGTGTATTTTACGCATTGTCACACAACCCACACAATCAAATAAATATAACAAACACGAGAAACTTGAAACGAAATAAAGAATGAACCCTCTGAACTCCTTTCAGATTTTAGATAATCAAACCCTTTTCAAAGAGTCTGCCTTCTCATCACATTGAACATCTGAGTATTGAACATCTGGATTTTGTGTATGTGTGTGTTGTGCTATCCTGTGTTGTGTTTCACATAGGGAGTGCCTGGCCTTCCTACACTGGCTGCTTTGCACAGCAATCAGATCCTGACTGTCAAGGTTTGTTGGTGCAGCCCAGCTGCTTGGTCCGACCCATGGTCAACACACTTCGGGGGCACTGCTGCGGGCTCGATGACAGAGCAGGACCAGGCCTAACGCTACATAATGAATCATGGCCAATCAATCATTACTCCCCCACCCCCCACCCCCATCCCCACACCCTTTTTCCCATTTAAAAGCAGAGATATTATTTCATGACCCAGTCATTTATAGCTAATCGGAACCAGAATTAGTATAACCAAGGCATGGTCTGGCTAATGTCCATTGGTGTTAAAAATGATTGGAAGGAACTTGAGGATATGGAACGTTAAACGATAAAACCCAAGTGGCAAAATGTTAGTAAAATATATACTATTGCTTTGCCACAAATACTGTATTTAAATCCATTTTTCATGGGCTTCTTCCTTGTAAAACATACTGGATTCTTGAGAAGAAAATTAACACTCCCATATAATTTCAGTGACGATTCTTGGTGAGAACATACCAATGGATACCACCAAGCTCCTAGTTATTAGGATAGAGTGCCAGATCAATCTGGAGATCAGCAGTGCCCTCCTCGTCTACACCTCCCCGGGTCTGGCTGGGCACTGAGCCCCTGTGGTGATGATGACAGCGCCTTCACAGAGGAGAGGTTCTCACACTTCCCACGTCTGCAGCCCAGTGGGCTTTCCCAGCACCCCTGCGGGCTAATTACGGGCTCTCTTACGTTTAAGAAGACAGGAAAACGCAGTTCTCTGGGAGGGGAAGGGTGTGGATTTCTCCTCAGTCTGTGAAGGCGTTGGATGTCACGTAAAAGAACCTCTCTAATCGAATCTGTTTGTTTTTTTGTGCCTTTTCCTCTTTCCTCCTGTTCTTCTGGGACCTCCTCCAACCTTTCTCACCTTTGACCCTCGGCCTCTTGACCTCACACACCTGCTCAGATGGTCTTCCCTAAGATCAGTCATGGCTTTCTTTCTGCTGACCAGCAGCTCATTAAACGTCGGCTCATTAAGGTAGTGGCTGCCCTCGCTCGTCCGTCTCTCTCCCTCTCCTGCCATGAGGCCCTCTATCCTGCCTCTTCTCCCTGTTCTCTCCTCTGTTTGCATGCCGGCTATTAAACAGGCCGACTGGATGACAAGAAGCCTGTTTTCTGCCCCCAAAAAGTTTCATTTTAAACACAAGGTGAAATGAATCCCCCCCTCCTAGATATTTGGCTGATTGAACATGCCTTGATTTAGACTTAATTTCTCATTACAACAGACTGAACAGTTAGTAATTTTGAAGTAATTGTTTGAATGATGATAAATTAACTCCCATTTAAATGAGGTAAGAAAATGAGTCAATTCAAAGTAATTATTTTGATTAATTAATAGAAAAAGAAGACATTTGTTTTCCAGCAAGACTGATTTAATGTCATATCTTGTGTTTTAGGAACCTTAAGGTTTAAAGCTTACCTACATTCTCATAAAACTACTGACTTACAATCTGCCGCGAGACATTAAAATAAAAAGCTGCAAAATGACCCTCCATGTTTACAGTGTAACCAAGCCACTAAATCATTTCACTGGGACCTCTCTTGTGGCATTACTCTGCTGGAGCCTACAGACTGGTACGCTCTCATGTAGCATTGTGACTTTGGTATTCCTCCTCAGGGTGATCAAGGTCAGGCAGGGCCTCCAGGCCCTCCTGGCCCCCCAGGGCCCCCAGGACCTCGAGGACCTCCAGGGGACACGGGCAAGGACGGGCCCCGGGGTGTGCCAGGCCTGCCAGTGAGTACAGTGTTCTGGACTAGTTCGCGACTCAGTATCCCACTGATGCAAGGATTTATGCCTCCCCTGGGTTGACTTCCTTCTTCAGAAACTAGTGTTGGTACAACCCATATCCATAGCCAGGTAATGACCTCAAGGGGAAATCCTTGTAACCCTTGTAATGAGGGTACGGTAAGCTGAAAAAAAAGAGATCCTGTTTCCAAGAATCTGCCTCTCTATATGAATTGATGTTTACTCCATTTCTTTCCATTAAAGATAATTTCTACCATGTGTTCAAGCCTGTCAATGGCATTGCGCTAATTTATGTACATTCAGCCTGTGAAAAAGAGCTCAAGTTAAAATATAAACGCATGTCAATTATGTTCTGTCATAAAACCTTCATAGGGCTCCAACTGATCATAGTTTTTTTGGCGCAATGAACATCAGGAGTGAAAAAATTATTAAGTGTTGTTTATCTCTTTTGCTCCAAGTTAGGTCATTATTGTTTTCAACTCTTCCAGTTGCTCATTTTAGCAGATGGATTGAGCTTGTTATGGTTGTTCCATTTTTCCAAGAGATTAAACTTGTCTTGCTGCAGCTCTCACTCAAGATTTAAATTACCGCTTTCAGTCAATCACTGATGGAGACGCATCTGTTTACTTATGTGCTAAAGTGAACAATTCTGTAATTGCTCTTCTTGGCTTCAAGTGATCCGTTTTAAATGACACAATCCTAGTGTCCATACCTATAAAATAGCACTGAATAAAAAATATATTTTATACTCATCCTCCTGTTCCAGTTTGACTGTGAGGGCCAAGCCATGAAATGCTCTAATGCAGGTGGTATGGTAGGATAACCAACCCAAAAATAGCAGAATATGTACAGAGCTGTGGGCTAATTAGATCCAGTGCAGAACAGAGGTGGTCAGAATGCCAAAGCAAGCAGAAAGCAGGATGAGAATATGGAAAATGCTGCCACACTAAGTCAGCAGGGACAAACTGATGAACGTCTTATTTAACTGTCATGTCAGGATGACATTATTTGATTATGAAGAATGCAAATGTACATATGTGCATTCCAGATTGGATGTTGCTGCATGTTGGGGGTTGCATGTGTGAGTTTGGTGGCAAGTTTGACAAAGCTGACAAAAGCATTAATGTGGCATTTTGTGTTTTCCACAGGGTGATCCAGGAGACCCAGGGGAGTCAGGACTTATGGTAAGGTATTAATAAACTTCTATATCAAAGATGATTGCTTTGCTGCAGTTGAAGTGTATTTTGGCCCGTGATTGAGGATTGTGCCAAAATCTTGATTATTAAATCAGCCAGAACCCTCCACCATGTTCTTAGTACTGGGGAATGATGGTGAGATCTGAGACTGGGGAGCTGCATGAATGACGATGTCATGTCATGGTTTTTGGTTCTTGGTTAATGATCCTGTAACTGGTTAAACATCCGAATGCGGTGTACTTTTAAACCCACCAGGCACCATTTTTAGCATGGGGGTTTTCTCTCTCTCGAAGTCTTTCATCACAGTAATAGTGAATGCAAATGGATTCACTCTGGGACGCTGCCACACAATTTCTGTATTCATTCATACGTCCAACTTTTTTATTGAATTTTGAAACAAATTTATTGGCATCATAGTGAACAGCAAAAAAGCATATTTTATGAATCCTTGTAAAAAAATAAAACTACTAATATTTCACACACGTAACTCATTATGTAAGAAACTGCTCCAATTAACAGCAACTGGATACTGCTTTTGGTGTTTCTCAAATAAGGCATTTAATGAAAGTTACCTCATAAAAATGCATGGCATGCTGTACATCAAGAAGGTGAGAACAGTAAAGTGAACAAACACATCGATGGGAGGGAGGCGCTGCAGGGATGTACTGTTCAGAGAGCCACTCAAGAGGCATAGTGAGGTGCCATGCCAACCCATTACCGCTATATCCCACCATCCCTAGTGTTCGTTAGAGCAGAGAGACAAAGAGGAGTGTTAATAACATTGATAAGAGCACAAACCTTTCATCGCATCTCACCTTTTATCCTGTAGGGGATCAGCGGAGAGGGTGAGCACAGCTGGTACTTAACAGTGTGCTCAAGAAGAGATGTTGTACAGCACCATGGTAGAAATATAATGTGTTCTACTTTTTCTAAATAGTCTTGGTCAGAATTCTTTCTCAGGGCTTGAAACCCTTTTTTACAAATGACTTATCACTATGATGACTAACTTTTACAAATGTATGTAAAACTGCACATGCATAGATACTTTCAAAACATTAACTTTACATTTACATTTATTCATTTAGCAGACGCTTTTATCCAAAGCGACTTACAAGAGAGAGCTTTTACAAAGAGCATCAGTCATTGAGCATAGCAACGTGATAGACCCCGAACACAGTGGGTTTTTTAGGTCGTGAATTATACCTCATGAGAACCAATAAGTGCCAAGGGAAGAACTATAAATGCATAACACAACGATTGTGAACATAAAGCAAGAGATACAACAACAACACTGGCAAGTCACCATCTGGGGACCAACAAATAGTTCTAAACAATAACTGAACAACAACTGAACTGTTAATGAACATTTTACAAGTCATATGTTACTACCTTTGACGCAAGCTGTCTCTTAATGCGGTCCAGTGAAACGGCAATCTTTATGTAAACAAACAAATTCACAAGATAAATCGTAAATGGCTCTCACAATGAGAAAGCAGCACCAGCGGGCCCTGTGAAAAATCTACCCTGCACTCTTTAATCCGAGATGGGTGCTTAACATTTCACTCGTTTATACACTCGGTGACACTAATGTACTTTTAACAAGAAATAATGTCTTCATTTGGAAGTGGGTCCAATTTAAAATCAACATGGGATGAGTCTACTCACATCCCAAAAGATGTAAAGCGATACGGAGCCACCAGCGCTGCACATCACTGTAGTCTTCTGCAGGTTGTCAGGTGTCTTGAGTTTCAACCTCAAACATTTGGCTTCTGTTTCTTCCCTGGCCTCGCTTGCTATGGTTCTCCATAGAACTCAACTTGCTCTCCCTACAGTTCTCCACAGAACGCAGCCTGGAAAATAATACAATAAAGAATAAAGTTTTGGAAGAGGTTTAATTGTCTTTGAAGCGGTCAATCATGTTTTGGTGGCTACATTCTGTGAAATGTTAAACCTTAAGAGCTGAACAGAAAACTCTCTTTTCCTTATACAGCTGACTGATTAGCATGATGCTATGACTACACAGTGTGTTCGCATACACAGTTGTTCTTTAAGGTAGTACTGTGACTTCTGGACAGGATTGAAGGGACCCAGCCTACAGAGCTAGAGGCCACTTGACTTAATTCAACATGTTGATGCGATGCTATTGTTAAAAAGGCAAATCGTCGATGCCAGAGTTTTCTAAAAGCCTTGCAGGACATGTGGTTTTAGTTAAGAGAATTAAGCTCTTGTGGAGCAGAAAGGAGGAGAAGAAAGAAAGTATGTGCAGGAATCAATTCAAAATCATCAGAGCCTTAAGGTCTCTGTGGAGAAAATCGTCTGCTTTCCAAAGGTGGTTTGTAGCCTTGAACGCAGCGTTCATTCCAAAGGTTCATTTGGCTTTTAAATTCTAAATACGGAACATCAGTACAGGTTAGGTGATGTTCCTTGCAAGACCCAAACATAGTCTTCCAGCAGCTCTCCTTACCATCCAAAGGTCAAAGGTCACTCTAAGCGTTATCCAGCCCCTCACCCTGAAAAGGCACTCACAAGACTAATGACATGCATGTGAAGGTCAAATTTTTGTTATATCCTCCTATGTAATTAGGAGATACTTTTAATATATATTCTTGTCCCTGATATTGAGTTTCCTTTTATTCCCATGCCAAACATCAGGAGCAAAGATGTGCTTTAACAACAGTAGACACAGTTGAAGGATACATGTTCTACCAGATATTGACATGAGAATGACCTGGCTTTTTGAATCAGCTCATTAACCAAAAGGAAGCAGAAATAATTGGAGCTGAAGTCTTTTAATGTCACATTAAAACAAAGACATGTCAGAAGCATGTTAGGACATCATCTTTCATAAAAATATTTAACAATATCTTCAACGTGAAGAAACTTCCGGACGAATTGATGTCGGCCCTGATGCTTCAGCTCCGGAGGCCTCTGTTCTCACGTGGCTCTTCCTTCATTCGCACGTTAATGTGACCCCACACCATCTGCAGCAGCTTTTTTTGTTGTTGTTAAATATACAAGAATTTTTGGTGGTAGGTAGGGGGGAAAGTTGTTCATCAAATTGAGGTTTTCGTAATGAGAACAGAAGGTATGCACCATAAACAGAGCTGGAACTGTAGGTCATAAACGTGTGAGAACCTGTTTGCTGCTGGGAGTTTTACAGGCCAGTCTCCTAGAACATGCTAACACAGCATCTGAAGGTCTGTTCAGAGAGTCTACAGTTCTGCTTACCCTATCTACTGTTTGAGGCCTAATTCAGCATCAAATGGAATCAAGCATTTTCAAATAGTGTATTCCCTGTACATCTACCTAGGTTTTCCAAAACTGTAGCTTGTTGTACTACTTAATGAGGAGAGCTTTGAGACTTCTTATTGTCGTACTGGGAATTATATTGCTAAATATACCAGGCCAATCAAAACAATGATTGCAGAGGAAAAACTGTATAACGGAATCTTTTTCTTTTTATCTAGGGACCTGAGGGCCCCCCGGGAATCAAGGTAATAACAGAATTAATTTGTCTTGTTTCATTTAACCTGAAATATTTCCTCGTGTGGTTATTTAGAAGGTGAGTAATGTAGTTGTGCGCAAATTCAGATGACTAACACAAAGATAAACTACAAACAAAAAGGTTAAATAGGGAAAAACAGACAAAAGTTTGATTTGCTTCAAACGGTGCAACACGGGTCCAATATGGTGTTGATGTAGAGAACAGATGTGTTCTATCCAGCCATCAGGTAGCTGCCAGTGTTTTTCCTCATAACCTAATCAGACACTTCCTGTCTCCGCTGTCATTGGTCGACAGGCAGATCTAGCCGAAGGGACTTGATGACACACTGCTGTGTGAATGACGCATGATGCTCCCTAATAGAACGCTGTGTGCGTATCCTTACGCTGAACTTTAGTATCTGATAAGATGGCTTTGTTAATAGTGTGACTCTTGAGGGCACATAGTTATCTACCACTTAAAATGTTATTTGTTATCCAATGTTATTTTTGCCTGTTTGGTGGCAGTAATCTGTTACCGAAGTTGGCACATATAGTCAAGCTTTGTGTGGACTATAGCTGAGGTAAGATGCTGAAAACACTGTGTCCCACTATGGAACCAAGCCTTTCCACGTGTTAACCACCATGCACACAGTGGTAGCTCAATAAACACTTACTTTTAAGGCCTCCTGAATCAAAATCATTGTGTCTAAACAAGAACACGGAGAAACAGACCCACACATGCTTACACACCAACACACATATTTTCTGGCTACTCATGACATTGTGGCTGCTCTCCACTCCTATGCTCCCCTGGCTGTCCAATGTTGCCCCTCAACTCACAAGTCTTAAAATAAGACGTGAGATGTTTGCTCTGGCCGGGTCTTGTAAGGTCATCAAACATCTCCGCCTGGCTTAGGAGAGCAGTGGAGGATCTCGTTGCCGCCTAGGAATGTTTGCCGTCCGTTTTATCCCGCCTGTTCATGCTGGTACGTCCAGCGATGAAGGCTTCTCGCCATGCCGTCGAACTCCCAGCGGTTCTGCTGGATAACGGGGAGAGAATTTGTCAAACTGATGCAAATACCCACAGACAGAAAAAGAGTGCAGCGTCACAGAGTCTAGTAAGCGTTCAAATGTCATGACTAAGGCTATTTTGAAAGCTTTGAATTGAATTTCTCTTTTCTCCTCTTAGCCATAAACATTTGTTTAAACCACAATTTCAGTGTGACTTTCTACCTTCAACGATGGGGATTGTGTTGCCCAGTGGGTAGAGCACTTGAATGTAGATCAAAAGTTTGCAGGTTAAAATCTCCCCCTGTATTAAGATATATGCGTTTGAAATCCATATTAGTTGATTGTGATATTAAACTAATGCTTGCTCATTTTTCTAGGGTTCTCTTGGGTCTCCCGGCATACCAGGAGTTGATGGACTGAAGGTAGGACATGATTTGAGTCAAGGACATTGACCACTCGTTCAGTGGTCTCAGGTGACAACTCCAACCATGTTATTACTCCTGAACCTACATCAAAAGTTCTTAATGTGACATGTGAAAAGGTTACCGCCACCTTCTGCAACCTGTTTTTAGCTTTCAGTTACTGATACTAGCCCAACACGTGGTTTTCACGATGTCAAGCTTGCCTTTGTGGCAGGATTCTGTCACAGATTCTCACCATTTCAAACCTCTGCCCTCTTTATGAGGAAGGTTTTGGGCTGCGTCTTCCATCCGTAACCGCCGAGCAATACGATGTAAGCTTTCGGTTAGATCAACTTGCACTTTCATTTTAACTAAGTTAGATGACATAAGGATGTATGAATAGAGAGAAGACAGCGCCCTGTGCCTTCTCCACAGTGGAAAAAGGAGAGTTGGAAAGCAAGAGAAATAAAGATGATCAGAAAAGACAGCCTCCTGGAAAAAATCAGGTAGAATGAAAAAACAAATGGAATATAACACTTTAAATTGAGCTCTGTTGGATAAACATCGAGTCAAGCATGAAATAGATGTTAAGAACATTGCCAAAGCATTATAAAAGCAGACAAGTCATGCTGTTTAGAACCACTCTGAAGTAAAAGAACATCTCAGGCCATTCTTGGAATTTTCATTCGGCGGTCAGTGGAAGGTCGAGCAGGAGACTGATCTGACCAAGATATCAACTCCAATAAGCTCCACTCCAATCTGACCATCATTGGGTGGGATATATTACAGTCATGTTAATGACTACCAAATGCTGACTCACAATGATGATGATGTTATCCCACATCAACGTGGACAATCTTTTCCGATGGGTCCACCTGGCAGTGTTGATCTACAGGGAGGCAGGACCCCAGCGTGAGCTGCCTGTGTGTTGTGTTGTCTGTAGGGGGAAGTGGGGCCCTCCGGATTAGATGGAACTCCTGGCACTAAGGTTTGTTGCTCATTGTTATGCGTGTCTCATCACTCTTGTCAGCTAAGGGCCTTGATATTGTTTTGGCGGGTCGAGTCTTCTGTTTTTTCCCAGTATCCTTTGTGCATCCTTCAGGCATCCACGGTGCTTTTCTCAAGTCAGCTTGCTTCATTAAGTGTTTCACAGCAACACAAGCCAGATGTGGCCATGTTCAGTCGGGTTTTTTACTGTACCAAGCATTTGTGTTATCAATCATGTTTCTTTTGGTCAGCTGTATACGTGCTTTTAACATTGCAATGTCTGCATTTGCCCTTTCACATCCAATATCTTATAATCCCTTACATAAATATATGGTTACATAGTTTTACTGCTACCTAAATCACAGTTCAGTTTTGGTAGGCGGGCATTAAAACAATGTAAGTTTGTTGTAAAACGTCCCGTTTGTGTTGTACAAGATGTAATACTTGGCCTGGCTATGTTTATTTTGAAACGACATTTAGGGACTTTCTCAGACAGTTCACACCCATTGGCTATTGGAAGACAAAGCAAAAGCAATATGAGATGCTTTCTATTAATCTAAAGTGAATTTAACCCCCTGATATAATCTGACCTGGATTTGCTGCCAAAATACCCCCTTCCAAAACCTTTCCTTACCCCAAAACCCCAACCTTCACAGAGCTGCTGTTTTAACCATGCTTTCTTTTCCAACAGGGTGAAATGGGAGAACGAGGTGAAAAGGTGAGAGCTTAACTTCCATCATCAGATGTGACTTCACACCACTCTTTACCCTGTCTGGGGTGCACCTAAAGACTGGTTGCATTTGTGTGCACAATACCCATTAGTACAATACCAACTGTTAGATGTTCTGATGATTCTCATTTAAGTGTGAACAAAACATTTTTAGGAAACTTCAGTTGACCTTATCTGAAGTTTGACCATGACCTTACAATTTCACGTAACCACTTCTGGGTATTTGAAAAGTAAGTCATTTCCAAAAGGTACATTATAATTATCCACTCTGGTCATTAGTTCAGGCGTTGATGTTGAGTCACTGAACTCTCATAAGACCAAGCCTGTTTAGCCAAAAGACTCTGTCTCGGACCAGAAAGCCCAATCAGCCTTGAGTCAGAATCTACCCAGAAGCCCTTGCTCCACCCTTCCCAACCCTAATGGGTTCTTGTGCTGTTGTTGGCTGGGCCAGAGAGGGAGGTGAGAACAGTCAGCCTCTCCCTCGGGTCAGACAGGCAGGAGGGGGAACCAGATGATTCACAGCAGTTCCCTGGCACCACAGAGAGGGCCTTGTTTGGTACAGTGGAGCCAGGAGCCATAAGCAGCCTTCAAAGTTGCTCTACTCCAAATACTTGCCCTTCAACTACAGGAAGTTAGCCGACGGTTTTAACAGCTTGTACAGAAAGTGAGCCACCAATATGACAATAACGTCCATAAATCACAACACACCTCAAGATATTGAGATAACATTTCACTGGGTAATCCTGTGCAGTCAGCCACCATATAGACACACATTCACACACAATTCTTTCCGCATCCGCTGACATGTTTGACGATGTTGGATGACACTCCTGATCCTCTCTGAAGTTCACCCTGCCTGTTTTTGTTCCTGCAGGGGGACATGGGTGAAGATGGCCTTAAAGGAGATGTTGGAGAGAAGGTATGTTTCATATTCCCCCCCTTTTGTGGCTGGCTGGGGTGGTGGAGGAGAGGCTGGGTGGGGAGGTGGAGGAGAGGCTGGGTGGGGAGGTGGAGGAAGGGCTGGGTGGGGAGGTGGAGGAGAGGCTGGGTGGGGAGGTGGAGGAAGGGCTGGGTGGGGAGGTGGTGGAGGGGTGAATGAGAAGGGCTCTCAACTGTCCATGTAAGCCACACCAAGCCAGCCAGGCTGGAGCTACGTGGAGCTAATTTGTTTGCTCTGCTTTCTGGTTGGATGCCTCATGTGTTAACATGGGATCATTTATCATTGAGACAGGCTAGTCACACACCCTTCCAATTATAGGTGGGAGAAGTCTTAGCAGGACACGTATTGGACCTAAGATGTGGACTTTTTGATAAATGAGGCCACTTCATTGATTATTTAGTTGATTACAACTACAAATATTGAAATCTACCAATAGAACATTCAAGGCTATTTCTTTCTAAAATAATATTTATAAAGATCACAGTGTCGCTGTGAAGTTTATTATGGCTGTCTTTCAAATTTTCCGAAAAGCACTTCATTCTCTAGAAACAGATATTGGTAGAATGGGAGGTAAAAAAAACACATTATTTATGACTGGTAGGCAGGCAGAAGGGGCGTGCTTGGAATGTCACAGCCAATTTATTGCCAGTCGAAGCCAAATAACTTTGATAAGGTCTCACTTTATGGATATTCGGGTTTGAATGCTGCTGGAGATCTGCTGCCAAGAGGGAACTTCATCCATCCATGGAAGGTGGTGGACAAATAAAGTATAGGGTGATAAAAGTTCTCAGCTTTGATCTGATGGACATAACTCTTTTAACAGCCGGTTTGGGGAAGAGTTTCATGACAAAGCTGAAACCTGGCAGTTGTAGGGGAACTCAGTGTCCTAACACAAGCAGTTGGTCATCCATTTCTTTATAATACCAATTTCCGCTTACATAAATATTGTCTTGGTATGTTCACTAAGTATGCAAAGGTGTTACTGCAAGTAAAATAATGACTGATTTTTATCTGGATTATCGAAATATTATTCAGGAGCAAAGCTCAAGTGGCAGTCAAATGGACCCAGTTCTTAAAGAGCAAAACATTGAACAGATGGTCAGAGTAATTGCTCTCTGAAGGTACAAGGAACTGTTCAGCATGCAGTCTAGACTAATCTGCCACTAGTCAAACAGACAAGAGGAATGGATTATTCAATACTGGCACTCATACATAGAATTGCTTTTTTACAACAACAGGAAATGAGAAATGCTGATTATTTATTCTTAGAACGTTATGGTGCTGTAAACTTGGGTTCTAATATCTGGTGTGGCTAGAGACGGTACTTTCTGGACATCAGGAATCATTGTCAAGAAGAACAGTGATTAGAAGTGTCAGTAAATATGTCAGATTTGCTGTACCTGATGTTAGTTTCTTAGGGTTAGAATCTATCTATCCTATCGAGGCACTTGTTGCTCTTGTTAGCCAGTTGTCACCCCTTTGAAATTCTTGTACTCACTGTGAGGTGTATTATTGTTGCTTGCTTTCGTACAGGTACACTCTTGCATGGTTGAGGTTGATGTTATTTAATTGTAACTATATTTTACTGAATATTCTTGTGGTTCTTTCCTTTGGCACCTGTTTGGTTTCCCACGATGTATGCTCCATGTTCTGGCTACCCGCAATGTTTGGGGCTTGTTGTTATAATGAGTGACCTATGCTCTTTTGTAAAGCTCTCTTGGATGTTGCTTTTGATAAATAAATAAATGTAAATGTAAGTCTAGTACAGGCTCCCGGAGGAGAATGTGGTGATGAGGTTTGAAAAAGTGAAACTGAGAGCCTAATAGGGCAGACTGGTGTATGCGAGCAGACTCGAGAGTTAACGTGGCTACAGAGTCCAATTGTTTTGACAGTGGACTTCAGCAGTGTGAGAATAAAGAACGAAAGGAAAGCGCCCTCCCACTCTTCTCCCTCCCTCTCTCATCCTCGCCCAAGCGACAGAAGCAGCCGCGAGACTGTCAGAGCGGCAGTTTGTATCAGCGCTCTGCTCAGCACAGATGGCAGTCCAACACTGAGTCATAACAGCTTGTCTCGGAGTAACATAAACATGGAAATGACTTGGCTGACAGGAACGTTAAGAGGGAGGCCCAGCGTTTTGGACAACCAAACGTGGAATCTCTCAAATTCACTCTTTATCTGACTCCAGTAGAATGTGAAGTGATTTGATCGCACCATCTGCTGAAAAGGGGTTTGGTGTTTGTTTGATAGGCAGTTTTGCCATGGACAAACCTGGGATTTTCCCAGAATGCTATTCCAAAATTGCGCAGGTCTAACACTGGACTGTCCGCAAACCAAGGTTCACATGGATATCTTTTCCCTCCGTCAAGCAATTAACTTTGGTGTGAGGTGTATAAACATTTTACAGGGTGTGAAATTAGCTCTGACAAGCTGTGCTCAAAAGACAGACCTCAGACACGGGGGTGGGGAAAAAATGCATTTTTAGATTTGAAAATGGGGGGGGGGGGGGGGGAGTAAACCATCTAATTGCCTCTAGAGAATTCTGGGAGAGTTTGGCAGGGGTGAGAGTGGAACCGCTGCTTGCTCTCAACACTTGAAATCTAATCCAACACTTGAACATCAGGTTCAAGTTCAACAATTGTCCGTTGCTCCTATGTTTCAGCCAATGAGACTTGATCTGTCATTGCAGTGGAGATAATATGTCTAATGGTAACGCTTAACTGAAGCCATGCTTAACCATGCCAGCAGTGTTTCCTCAACCGCTGCTGTACTTCCCATTAGAACAGTCTACAGCCTAGTTGCGAAGTGGTTACAGAAGTTGACGTTGGGACAATTAGCTCAGGTTTTTTTCACCGCCTGTTTTTGTCTCGGCTGCTCTTTTCGTCACCTGGAGTTGATTAATCAAGCGTCACCTTGCCCAGATCGGTGTCTAGAAACACACAATCTCAGAGTCCTGTGCCTCAGGCGGGCTAGTCCCCAGTCGAGCAGTAGCTGTCTAGTTGGGTGTTGATTGGTCCTTCAACTGCTACCTTTCAAACAATTTTCGCAAGCAGCAATTCACGGTTTCGTATGTTATGTGGATTCAGGGACTTGCTGAAACACGGAACCGTCAGTGTGTTCATTTTGACTGACTGAGTGACTGTATTACTACGGTCCACCTTCACAGTCAGTCCCAGCCATTTCATGGCCAATGGTTGCCTGAGTCAGAGCGCCTGTAACGATTTGAGCCAGATGTGAAGGTCTTTAATGCAAACATCCCTGCCAGAAACCAACAGGTGCACACCAGCAGCTACTTTGATGTCTGCCCTGTTAAAATAAGACATTATTCCTAGGATTAAAAAAAAGAAATACCTGAAGTATACATAGGAGTTGACTTCATATTCTTTCATCACAAATGCTGGATGTCTCGATCAAATCCTAATTGCTTTGACCTTTGATTTAATACTTCATTTAGCAGACGCTTTTACATTTGTTCAGTCTGCTTTGGAAACAGGAACCAATGGTAACAAGCACCATTGATTGTCACTAGTTGTTGTTATTTACAGCCCTGAAAACCCACTCCCCTCCTTCAGAACGTCCTTCCCACTTTAGTGACCTAAAATAGGTTCTAAATGGAACGCACATCAGGCTAGCGCTAACGAAACGTAGCTAAACGACTGGCATGAAGGGGGAGGTTCGGGGGCATTACTTGGGTGTTATAGAGGCCTGCAACATCCAGCTGTTACCATTAATGCAGTTTATTGCTAGCAAAAAAATGCAGCAATTAAACATGCCTTGTGTGCGCTGCGCATCGTAATGATGACCATAAAAGCTGGAGGGAGGAGGAATTCTTTCAGCAACTTCTGAGGAGCAAGGCACATGTGAAGTGTAACCGCAGATTTTGCACCAGAGGCAAGCGCCCCCCCCCCACCCCCACCCCCCTACCCCAACCCCTCTGCCCCCTCTCCTAGCAACAGCCTCTTCTGTACCCCCTCTCATTCGAACAGCCCCCCTATTTGCCCCCTCTTGTTGTTTAAACCAGTCACCTACCTGCCAGTCCTTACTTTTGCATAAGTGGCACAACTCATTTTGGTTTGGAGGGTTCAGTCCTTGTAACAGGGAAGCAGATTGAGGAGTGTCTTGGAGCTGAGGGAACAAAATAAATGTTTCCTCTGATCAGGGGCTCTCAGTGGAGAGAAGCAGCGTGTCCATTAGAGTTAACGTCCTCTTGTGCCACACCATCAGTAAAAACACCCATCCATCTTTTGTCTCCCTTAGGGTGAATCAGGCTCGTCTGCTGCTGGGATCAAGGTGAGCTCGAAAGTTTGACCGTGGTCGAGGACTACAGTGGATGAGTCTCTGTGGTGCTCCTCAACCAACAATAACGGTCAAATGAAAACAAGCACTTTGTCTTCGTTCCAGGGTGAGCCAGGAGAGCCGGGCCGAGGAGGAATGAAGGTAGGACGGCTCAAAAACAACATCACAGTGACGGTCGCAATAATGTTGGTCTGCTGCTGGTTTGGTATCCACAATATGACAGACTGTAGATAAAGGACATTAAGGGAGTCAAGTGGCGGAGCAGTTAGGGCATCGGGCTGGCAATCGGGCTAACCCAGTTCGAATTCCGTCCGTGCCAAAAATGACATTGTGTCCTTGGGCAAGGCACTTCCCACTACTTGCCTTGGCAGGAATGTCCCTGTACTTGCTGTCGCTCTTGAGCATCTGCTAAATCAGTGGTCCCCAACCTTGGTCCTCAAGACCCACTGTCCTGACCCACTGACCCACTGTCCTGCAGAATCAGGTGAGTGGGAAGGGGGAAACATCTAAAATATGCAGGACAGTGGGTCCTGA
The DNA here is from genome assembly GCA_030340665.1 of Neosalanx taihuensis. Taxonomy (NCBI): domain Eukaryota; kingdom Metazoa; phylum Chordata; class Actinopteri; order Osmeriformes; family Salangidae; genus Neosalanx; species Neosalanx taihuensis. Next base: position 5,210,198 of record CM059313.1, read on the forward strand.
GGACCAGGGTATGGGGACCACTGACTGTGCTAAATGACTAAATGTAAATGTAGATGCTGGGCCTGCCTGCTGAGGCTGAAATGGTAAAGCGTTCCCACCGTAACATCGCCTGCGAAGGCGGAAATGTCAATTAATTACCGAGCTAAAGCAGCAAGATGGAGTGCTGAGATGACTGATGCATGAGAAGGAATATGAATCAAGCATGCAGAACACAGCACAATAGCTTTACACAGGTTCCATGAAAAAGACCTGTGCTTGAACTTGTACCTTATAAAATACCAATGAGTGATTCATCACTTATGTAAGCAAAAGCTCAGCCCATGGGTGTATAGACTCTGCAGGCCAGGGGTCATAAGTTAAAGAGTGTTTAGTTAAGATGATGAAGTGAGACCAGAAGTGTGGACTAGACAGGTGGGCGGAGCCTTGTCTCTGGAAGCATGTTAAGGAGGCTCCCAGAGGAAGAATCTTCCGGCTCCTTCCTGCTAGCTCTGACCATGCAGAGAACCATCATTCAGACCCAAGTCTGCACCCGCATCCCATCTAATAACACTATTTACCCCTCTCAAGCACACCCAGTTAATCCCCATCCTTTCTCCCTCTTGCAAAAATGAAGAGGTCCAGGCCCACAGCTTGCAGCTCAAACCTATTTATGCTACAGTTCCATCATAAACACTTGAAGCCATTTGTTTAAATATCCAGCCTACATTTTCATTGGCATCCAAGCTCTGATTAAAGAACACTCTCTGATCCCTACTGAATCCTTCCCAGTGTGGGATATTGAGGCTCTAGTTTTACCATGTTTTCTACAAGGGGATTTACAGGCTTTTTTACACAACACCATTACGCTCGATCATCCTCAAATTGCCAAATAAGTATTTTATGTGTAAGTGTACCTAGTGTTATAACTGCAGTAGGTAAGACTATGAAATGTATTCAAATATGAGAAACAGCACCCCCTCTTCTTTTCTGAAGTTCCATGCTTTTCTCCAGCTGAAGTGAAAAGAGTGAGTGAAAGTGGTTTCACAAATGAAGCCTTTCAGAAGGTGATGAGCTGGAAAAGGGTTGCTGGAACATGATTGGCTGGAAATTAGCGGGCCCTTCCAAAATTAGAAATGTACATTTCACTGGTTATGTGCTGTTTTTATTTGTAGGGGACAAAACATGTGTTACCTTTACATTGTTTGGAGACGATTCCTTGCACAGAACTTCCAAGGGGCTGTCTGACTTCAACACAATACTATGATGGTTCACCTGAATAGATCATCTTCCCTTTTTTTAACCAGCTTTTTGTTGCATTTCAAATAATAACTACCGTTTATAGCATTTTGTAGTACCCTCGACTCACAGTCGAAACATGAATCCAGCATCCTTACCGCATGAACCTCCACTGACTGCATGATCGTCTGGGCTAGAGTAATGACCCTCAGCTCCTGGCCCCCAGCTGCTTGACTTACAGAGACAGGCCGCTTTTGCTGGGTCCCTACAACGACCAGAGGGGCCTCTGCACATCGCAGCTTGGCTGTAACATGTCACACTTTTCCTGTGTAGGGAGAACCAGGACTTCCAGGGCTGCCTGGACTTCCCGGGATTAAGGTAACTTCCTGTCGTCGTCCTTCCCAAATCATTCCCGGTTTCGTCCCCATGTCCATCCTGCGTCAGGTCAGTGTGGCAGGTCAGCGTAGGCCAGCAAAACCTTTCAACTACTTGAGGTTGTTTGAACACCGAAGCATTCAATTATCGTATGAATTATGAACAAGCCCTTCGAGTTTAGGTGCGAGAGACTTTACCGAGGATTCTAGGAGCGCAGATGTGCTGTAGTAAGTGGAGACGAGAGCAGGGGCATGCTGATGAATTGAAGTGCTGATTGTAAACGCTTCTGAGGCAAGCACTGCCGTTAGCTCTGCCAGGGGATGACATGCCCCTTACTTCCTGTGACATCGTCTGAAAGGGCTTCATCATTGCATTCAAAACTGCATTCAGATTGATTGCAAATAGGACACGTGGTTGGCAGTCGAAAGAACTGTACTTTCAAAAGCGAGTACTCTCCTTGGTTAGTGTGGGCAGGGGGGTGGGCAAAGGGGCGACTGCTAGCAGGTGTGACGTTCCAAAAGGGGAGAATTGCCCGAGTTCTCCAGTCAAGTAGCTACTGTTCGCTTGGCAGTAACTGGTCTAAATCAGTACACTGCCTGCAAAGACATTCAGTCACCAAAACAGAACTCAAAGTTTCCCTAACCTCAACTTCACCATATAAGTGCTGTATGAACCATAGAACATGAAATCATCCTATGCCTGAGCTTTTAACGTTTGAATGCACAGGCATGATGAGACAATGCTTGTTGCTGTTTTGGTTTTGTTTTCTTCTACCTCTTTTTGTATGCTTGTAACCTGTTGGCCTTGTAAAACTCCCTTCCACTTTATAAACACTGGTTTGATTTAAGGGTTTGTGAATGCTTTTATTTGTAATCTCCCGATCGACTCACATGTTCTCTGAACGTTACGACTGAGCGTTTGCCGAACTTTTGGGTTTTCGGTACGGTTCATCAAGAACTGTGGCCAACATCTTCACTCCTAGAATTCACGAAAGCAACATGTCACAAACATATCTCAGCCCATTGCAATGAAACACAATGTTTTGGTTACTAGTAGTAACTTTGGCTGTGCCACAACATTGTGTGTAATTCTTATAGAGTAAGATATTCCACAGGCGTATACTGTATATCACCAACGTTCCACTTCCCATAAACTCAATGGGGCATTTCTGCACCCTTCTTGGTGTTTTCTCTTCGTGTGGAACCAAAGGGGAAATGTTCAGTCACACCAAACTTCAAATTAGTTCTTGTAGACTAGACTTTGCAGGCAACTTGGAAGTCAATGCAAAAACTTTCATGGTTTGTGATTACTTTCAAATAGGGTCAGCTCAGTCAGCCCAGAAGCTGGCCTGAGGGAGTGAGCCACTAGTGTGTGAAACCACAGTTTCTGATTGGACTCTGAGGTGCACTTGGGTGTGTGTGTGTGTGTATGTGCTGTACTGTGTGTGTATTTGTGTGAGTTTGTGTACATTTTCTTGCATGTTTGGTTTTATACCTTTACATTAGTTGACTTGTTTATATTGAAGGGGTTTTGTGTTTATGTATTCAAGTAAGTGTTTATGTATTGACATGCATGTATATGTGGTCGTCTCATTTGAACCTCTCTGACATCACGTATGTTCAGCTCTTGCCACACACCGTGGATCTGGGCCGCTGAATGTTAGGGGTCACCAGTGTGGTTCATCACTCTAACCCTAACCCCCTGACCCTAACCCTAACTCCTGACCCTAACCATGACCCTAACCCTAACTCCTACCATCTGTCTGCAGGGAGAGCCGGGATTCCTGGGGCCCCAGGGAGAGCCAGGACTTCCAGGACTGCCAGGAACCAAGGTAGGACCCTGTCCATCCATCTCTCTCCTAGTGGGCTGGAGGCATCACGGCTCCTGAGCTGCCAGTTAGAATCAGCATCTTCTCATTCATCTTGAGCACCCCATCCCCACAGACTGATCTCAGGTCTGCAGGCGGCATAAAGTTGAGCCCCCCCGGCCCCACAGACTGATCTCAGGTCTGTAGGCAACATAAAGCTGAGCCCCCCATCTCCACAGACTGATCTCAGGTCTGTAGGAAGCATAAAGCTGAGCCCCCCCCATCCCCACAGACTGAAATCAGGTCTGTAGGCAACATTAGGCTGAGCCCCCCCCCATCCCCACAGACTGGTCTCAGTCTGGAGGGTTATGTTGACTCAGGCCCTGAGACAGAAAGTGGCCGTGCAGGAAGTTAAGCAGAGTGTCTTGAGAGGCTGCTGTCTTTCCCCTCCAGGGGGAGAGAGGAGATCATGGCCCTCCAGGCAAGGGAGAGCGGGGCGAGACTGGACCAGTTGGACTCAAGGTGAGTACGACTGTGTGTATATTTGTGTGTGTTCAAGGACGTGATGTAAGAAACGCACTACACCGCTTCCTCAAAGCAACTAATTCAGCTTCCTACAGTATCACAAAGCATCATGGGCATTTGCTGCCATCTAGTGACTTTATAAATCACTTTTGAACACTTTTGAAAAAAACACTTTGGGCTACGTTTGCGCTTCTCAATTTGTAAATGAGGAAAAAATATCCCTCCTTTGTCCAGAATTATAATTTGATCCTATTCTACAGCCATGGACTCCTTGCCTAATCTTCTGCCCCCCTCCTATAATTGCTTTACCCACTGGGGTCACCCTGTGGGGTTCTCACTGGGCCCCACAGTTTGAGAACCACGGGCGTGCAGTCATTTAAACTATCATGACATGAGAGAAAGGCTTATACCAACAACTACAATAATGACCCCTAATCTTTCCCCTGGGATCAGAGAGCGTAAACATAGTCGAATCATACCCAGTTCAGTTTCCCAGTGTTTAGTCATAAGCTAGACTTCAGGTGGTTTGGCCCTAGTCTAAACACGCATAAGGCCCAACATCAGCAACAGACATTTCATATCCTATCAGAAAATCCCGAAGGGAATGGTTTCCATTTATGTGGCCGGCATTCTGGTTTCACTGAAGTTCAAATAAACACATTTTAATTGCATTCCAGTTGTGGCATAATAAGGTAGTGATAGAGCTTCTTAAGCACAGCTGAGTCCGGAAGCCTTCAGAGAAATTGTTGTTTAACTGTATTTAACTCTTGAGTTGCAGCCTTTAGTAGACTGTTTTTCCAAATGTTTTGGGGAAATTTTGGTGCACACCGTGAATCACAGATAATCCTCTTTATGCGGTTCCTTGATTTCTAACATGCGTTTCATTTTGAATGCCAGGGATCTCAAGGAGAAAGTGGAGTCCCAGGCCCTAAAGGTTCAAAGGTCAGGTCATCTACTTGTCAGTTATTCTGACATTCACTCCTCTCCTCCGTATCCATAAACCTGACTCGAGTTTGTTCTGGCTGTGTCACAGGGCGAGTTTGGAGAGAAAGGAGATCTAGGAGCCATAGGTCCAAAGGTGAGTGTTTAGTTATAAACGTTTAGAAACAGGACGACTTTCTGATGCCCCCTCCAGTGTAGGGGACAAACTATTTCGAAGCATGTTGTGAAGAGCAATGCAGTCCGATTGCCACCAGAGGGCAGTGCCCAAACCAACAATGTGATTTGGTCATTGTACCGGCAATTGGAGTCAGTTATACACTTTCAATTTATTTTGTTTAATCTCGCACAATGACGCATTGCACCCCATGACCTTTAACCCCAGGGCCCACCTGGACAGAAAGGAGACCAGGGTGCCACTGAGATCGTCGATTACAACGGAAACATCCAGGAGGCTTTGCAGGTGAGGAACTCTTGTCAGTTTAACGTGTGTGGATCTATTGATGGCTTTTTTTTGTAGTAAGATACCGATGTGTGTGGGACATGTACGATGCAGTGGTTATGAACACTACTGTGGATCATCAGTCCAGGAAGCCTGGGGTGTTCTGGCTCCCTACATGTTATATGTTATAAATGTCCCTGAGGTGATATATGACTGTGTTGTTCTGGTGAGGCTTCTTTGATATATACGTGCGATATCCCTGTCCCTCCCAACGCTACATCTTATCTTGATGGTTCCAAACTCTCAACAGAAAGATGTCACACTGCTTGATGAAAGATATCCGAGGTCAAACTCCATCTAGAGCTCGTTGGGTCCGATGCTAGACTCGCTGAGTTAACCCATGGGGGGGGGGGGGGGGGGGGGTGAGTGAGTCAAAGCATGCTGACATGCTGAGTATTTGGTGGTTAACCCATAATCTTATCTTTCCTTTCCTTGGCCGCCCCAACAGAAGATTACCACTATAACAGTGACGGTAAATCACCCTCCCCCCATTATGTGTTATGAATGTTAGTGAGTGACGTCTGTCACCTTTACCCTGGCATGGATCCATACCCTGAACTCGCCCTGCCCCAGCCCTGTTCTGTTTTTTTCCTATTTGTCTCCCTCTTTATCTATCCTCCTTTTCTTTTTGTCTTGCCCACTTGCCCATTGCTCTCTCTCTTGCTCTCTCTCTCTCCCTATCTCTCTCTCTTCCTCTCTCTCTCTCTCCCCTCTCTCTCTCTCTCTCACTCCCTCTCTCTCTCTCTCTCTCTCTCTCTCTGTCTCCCCTTAACACATCCCCCCCCCCACACACACGTTGCTTAACACTGACTGTGTCGGTGAGTTGTGCTATGGTGAACTCTAACCATGCTGCCCTTTAGAAGAATTGAGCCGGATGAGGACAAAGGTGATCCTGTTTGGAGAACCTTATGAATTATTTCTAGGAACATTGTTTGCATCCTTAATCAGTTTATGTACTTACTTCAAAGTCAGTTCATTGAAAGATAATGGTCAGTCATAAAACATTCCACTGATCTCTAGTCCGCTGATTGCCACTAACCACTGGAGAGCTGTCCACTTCTGGTCTTTGATTATGGGTTACAAGCTCTGAAAGAAATATAGGTCAATGTCATTCAATACATTCTGAACTGAAAGTGAACAGCGGATTATTACTTTTAGTTTTTTTTTCTATGTTACCTAGTTTAAACTGAACTGTGAGAATGGCCCCATACTGGTGTATGTCTGTCACCATGGTAATGATGATGATGATGATGATGATGATGATGATGATGACGGTGTCTCTCTGTGCATGCAGGGCCCACCAGGACCTATCGGGCCTGCAGGACCTCAGGGTGTCAAGGTAAACCCCTGTGTGCTTTAATAAAGTATTCTGAGGCTGAATACACAACCTCTTTGTCACATTCTTTCAGTTTGGCACATCGATACAACAGGACATGACTAAGGCCCACACCAAGAAGGGAGTGGAGTTTAGTCACACAAATGGCCCATTATCAAAGTGATGGCATTTGATATTATCATCATACTATATCATTAATGTACACAATTTTTTTTTTCTCAAATCATTTACATCATTGTTGTCGCTTCAATGGGAAATCAAAATGCATTTTCAAGAACAGTCACTTGATGTGGGAATGTACAGTACATTCAGTGATCACAGGAGTGGGGGTGTTTTAAGTATGATTCTGTGTGGGTGTCTGGGTTTTAGGGTGACCAAGGAATGCCTGGACTGCCTGGACTAGATGGAGAGAGAGTGAGTTGTTCTCCCTGCCTTCCTCACACCTGTTCCATCCCCTTCCGAACACCAGCTGAGAACGTAATATAACACTAGAATAATACACAGATCTCCACATACTCATAATACTTTACACTTAGTCATTTAGCAGATTCTCTTAGTACAGGGACATTTCCCCCCTGAGGCAAGTAGGGTGAAGTGGACTCAAGGACACAATGTCATGTAGCCACAGCCAGGAATCAAACTTGCATCCTTCTGGATCACTAGCCCAACACCTTAACCGCTGAGCCACCTGACTCCCCATAAATGAAGCGAACAACATGCAAAACAGGATCATTCCAATTCCTAGCTGAATTTGCGACATGTTTCCAGGGTTACAAAGGTTCGAAGGGAGACATGGGCATCCCCGGGACCTCGGGTGACAAGGGAGCCATCGGCTTAACAGGCTTACCGGTAACAAACCACATCATCAACCCACATCTACAGCATCACACACAAAGAGCTTTTTAACCACATGGATTTGTCGTATAATCTGATCTGATTGTTTCTGTTTGGTTGCAGGGTGTCAACGGTCTGAAGGGAGACAAAGGGGACTCAGGTCTTCCTGGACCTCAGGGCACCTCTGTAAGTATCTAAAGCTGAAAACTTTAACTTTTGTTACTTGGTTGATTATTTTTTTGTTGTCTGCTTGTTAATCAGGAATGAATCTCTCTGTCACACAGATAAATGGGCCCCCTGGTGCCCCTGGACCTCACGGGCCCCCCGGCCCCATGGTGAGAGACTTTTGAACTTTGTCCAACAACCAGAGATATTTTTATACAATCTTTGGAAATCCATGTTTTCTCCTGGTCTACACCGAAAAGTATTCATATTTAGTGTTAGTTGAGTTGTGTAACACTGTAAAGTCCAGGTTGTCTTTGTTGATGAGGTGGTTTGCAAAGCTGCAAACAACACGTGCTTTAGTTAACGCCTGCTTCTGTCAGACCCTGTCTATAACAACATTCGCAGTATGTGTTTAGGTTCCTGTAGTGTCACGTGTCTAACATCACTAACACAGCACCGGGGTGGAGACCATCTTGGTCATTTGAATCAGAAATTGGGAAAGTTAGACCAACAGAATTGAACGTTTCTGCTGCAAATATGGAGTTTTAAAACTATGAGCCTTCAGGGCCTTAAACAATAAAATGATTCACTCCACTTCTGCAACAATGGTCACTCAGCTTTTAGCAACAGCTGTAAGAGCAGCTCACCTTGTCCACACTGAGGGGGGAGACAGAACTTAGTTTGTTTGCAATTTCTCTTTCAGGGTCCACATGGCTTCCCTGGACCAAAGGTAAATCTCTAAGTTAAACGACAGCTTGTGAGCAATCAGTACCTTCCCTCATTGTATAAAATTCACATAAACCATTACCTAATAAGTGACCCACCATATCTGTCATGCTAACATGGAAGTGTCCTGTATTTTACCCAGCTGTGGACAATAGGCCCTCAACACCCTCCTTCACTAGATGAATTATCTCTCATTGTCAATGGTGAAAGCCGAACTTAATGTTATGTTGCTTTCACATGACGATCCTATTTCTGAGATCAGGAAAGGAGGGTGTTTGAGGTTCAAGCTAAACCTGTCTGCAAGCTTGCAGTATTAACCTTTACACATGGCTGCAGCCATGGGGCCGGGGTTTCGAGAGCGTGCGACCTGCTGTCCGTCATAGGCAACCTGCTCCTCTGCTCCTTTAGGGGGAGGGCGGGCTCCACGGTGTGAAGGGTGTGCGCGGGGAGCCAGGCCACAAAGGGGACCGAGGACCCCTCGGCCTGCCTGTAAGTATCTCACACAGGCATCCCCCCCACCCCCAATCCAACCCCCCTCCCAGCCTCTATCCTCCTCTCTACACAACACCCTATCCTTCATCCATCCATCCATTTTCAGCACTATATACTCTATCTATCCTCCTCAACACTCTCTTTGTCATCCATCCATCCATAGCACAATATCCTCCTTCATCCATCCTCTCCATCGCTCTGCTCTCTGCTTCCGTGTCAGCGGAGGAGTGTGCCTGCCTGGCCGTTAGTGTGTCTGCTGTCAGTGTGTGTCTCATCCTCCTCCCCGCTCTCCTCCTCGCTTGCCGGCTCCAGCTGTTGCCTCCATGCTGCTCAGCAACCTCCCCCCCACAACCCATCCCCTCCCCAGGTCCTCATAACCACCAATAAGTGTCTTCCATGGTGCTCATCTTGTACTAATCCCGCATTGTTCATGTCACTCATACCTCCATAACACCACAGGGAGCCTCCGGCTTGGACGGCAAGCCCGGAATTAGGGTGAGTGTCATGTGACCCAAGAAGCTTCACCTACCCGTCCCTTTCTCCCACCATGACCCTTGACCCGGACATCCCCTGCCATCTCCCATCCACTGAACACATTTTGTTGTCATAGCGATCGGGTTCCAGTTTGTGTAGCCTAGCTAGTCAGGAAGCAGGAAAAGGGGCTAGTGAGTTCATAAACCTCCTGTGGCAGACCACTACTCTATGGTCCTGAAGTCTGCTGCTATTTAGTGGTGGGCAATCCACCTGCTCTTCTATACACAAATAAGCAAGCCATTGGCCTCTTGTAAATGTTGTGTGTCTGTCAACAAGTGTGCCATTAACATAGCATTAACAGTCACTCATACATTAACAGTGTCCTCGGTGTTATAATGCATTTGTGTTCACCGCATGCTAAATGGTAGGACTGCAACAGATGGCACCCAGTTTATGAAATGATCGAGCAACATACATCCAGGTGTTTTTTAGCCTCATTCTGTACGTTGAAACGGCTCCCAACAACCCAGTTCATCATCAAAAGAAATGATTGCGTCATTGGAGTTTGGTTACCATATTGTTGGATGCAGAATGTGAGGATCTCGCTAAAGATATCAGCAAGACCTTGTCTTCTCCTTCACAGGGTATGGATGGGCCTATGGGACCCTCAGGTCCAGCTGGCCCAAAAGGCGACCTAGTAAGTCGACCAGCTAAGCTAAGACTTTAGACCAAGCAACCCTGGTCCTAGGGAGCCACTGTCCTGAAGGTTTTAGCAGTTTTCCTGCTCCAGCACACCTGATTCTAATGAAGGGTCGTTATCTAGCTCTGTGGAAACGACTCTTAATTCATATCGGGTTTGTACTAGAGCAGGGAAACATCTAAAATCTTCAGGACAGTGGCTCCCTAGGACCAGGGTTGCCTATCCCTGCTTTAGAACCTTTTGCTGTTGCTGATAGGCATGGTAGTTGAAGATAAGATGGAAGAAGAAGGAAAACTCATTGTGGAGTTTTGAGAGCACCGTGTGTGTGTGTTTGAGCTTAACTTGGATGCGTTTTTCTTCAGGGGGAGAAGGGAGCTGCAGGTGAACCTGGACCCAGAGGACCGTACGGCCTTCCTGTGAGTTAAGACGAGCTGAAACCCCTGAAAAACTCACTGCACTGCACTAAATGTTTTAGCACAAAGCTCAAAACTTGGAAAGCTGCAAGTGTGTTTGGAATGTACCTGTTTGAAAAGAGAGAAGGCTGAGTCTGTTATTTCCTGTGTTTGGTTTCAGGGTGCTACTGGGACTCCTGGCCTTGATGTGAGTGACAATCCTTATGTCTAATGTTTGCATTTTGTTGCCAGGGGAACATAGGGGTTGATTTCTCGAACATTTCACAAAGTAGACCAGCTGGATTTGGATGTCAAAATGGCTTCTTAAGCAGGCTACTCACATTTTCTGAAAAGCTCAACTGTCCTGCAATCTCTCTTCCTCCTTCCTCCACTCCGCCTCCTCCCTCCTTTTGTGTTCATATCCCAGCCTATGACGCGCTCAGTCCCGCGTGAACCTTGTTGTGAACCTTGTTTTGGATAGGTGTTTAGAGGATAGCCTTGACCCCCCCCCCCCCCCCCCTCCACCCCACCCAAACCAGAGGAATGAACTGCAGTTGTATTTCACAGGGGTTGCCAGGCTTAAGGGGAGAGAAAGGCGACCTGGGGGAGAGAGGAGAAAAGGTAGACGTAGACGCGCTGCATCAGGGCATGACCCCTTTAACTTTACAGACAAGAACTGGTGTCAATGGACAATTAAAGTGTTGAGGGACCTAAACGTTTATTTCTATTGATCGAGGGAATTCGTAACACTTTGTTTGAATGGGGGTGTACATATGACAGCTGTGAGGGCTTATGCAATTGGACAATGTAAGTAGGTCTTGTTATTTTTGTGTAAGATTAGCTAAAGGCCTTTATATTATCCGCTGCCATAGTATCTTTAGTAGAATGACACACCTACTATGGTTGTGGCTCCTGTTATTTAGGATTAGTCATATTAGGCTTTATGTCATATGAAGTCATATGCACGGTCCCATCAACCAAGGTGCATATTTGTATTCAATCTGATAACCATCTTAAGTTAATTTTTTTTACAAATCTGCTACCTTATCAAAACATCCTTGTCAATGCTCTCAAATTCAGACTTTCGTTTGCCACCATTGAATAATTTGCCATCTCATGAATCAAAACCATTTAGTTCAAATCACATTCTGCCTTCGATAGTGGTTTCAAAAGACTTTATCTCCTTTTGCTAGCAATGACCAAATGACAGGGAACATGAATCTAGAGCCAGTCCATTGACAACAGAAAGTTACTCACACTTTGTGCTGTTTTCTGTTGTTTTAATGCATGTTTAAAAACCCCTTCACATCCCACCATCCCACTGACATCCCACAATCCCTCCCACATTGTGTGTAAACTGTTCGTTTACCTTAGCCTTTTGTAAATCCTCCTAAAAGTGTCCTAGTCTACCACTTCAGTGTTATGAGTGTCCAGATTTTTTTTAAAGACGATGTATCCTTCTAGATGAAATGCGTTGTACCGATGCATGCACTCTCTGTGCACACGGTGTGCAAACAATAACACGATTAGTATTGTCCACGTTCGCTCCATCTTCCCTTTGTCTTAACCAGTGTCCTGCTCACAGCCTCTCTCTGATCACTGCCTTATGGGTGAACCTTCTCTGGGTTTCATCGGGATTGAGGCTAATTCCACATTTTGACTGACTCAGTCCAGGAAACAGCTTTAAGTGAACGTGAAAACCAAATGGTGTGATGTGCCTGTGGATGTAACGGGATGCTGTGCTGTTGTGATGACTTTGTGTTGACTGTGAGGACTGGGTGCGCACTGTCTCTCTCAAGGTGTTCTCCCTGATACCCTTTCCTTCCCTGCTGCCCTTCACTCCCGCTCTTACCAGTCCTATCTTCCGTTCCCCACTTGACTTTCTGCCTTTGCCTTCTCTCCCTGCCCCTGTGGAATGTTCTGGACTCCCTGCTCCCCCTTCCTGTCTAACTGTGTCCTCCTTGTGGGCTACAGCTCTCCATCGTAATATTTCTCCCTCCCTTTGCAGTGGTCTCCCTAATGCTTGAAAATGACCACGAAATTCAAAGTACATTTTATAGATTAAAAGTAAAGTGAGGTTTCAAAGTATAGTGAGAGCTACTGTCATAACACATGCAGTATTTACATGTTGCTGTCAAAGTTCAAACCTTGGAAATTTCAACAGCATGGAGATACTTGGTATAACATTTATTCATTTAGCAGATGCTTTTATCCAATGAGTATGAGTTCCTTTTATGTTCAGTCTGCATCATGTCAATAGTACGACAGCATGTATATAGTGGTTTGTATCTTACACATACGTAGCTTTAATCACTGATGGTCGTTCTTGGTGGGCCCAGCAGCATTTGACTCTCATTCTCTGCCTGCTACAATGATTGAGCTGACAAAACTATTGTATCCACAGGGGGAGAAGGGAAAGAAGGGCAAAAAAGGGCCTAAGGGGGAGAAAGGAGAACAGGGTGCTCCTGGATTAGATGCACCTTGCCCATTGGTATGTCCCAACACTGAGCTGGTCTCCCAGCCACGAGCCACGGTAGACCTCGCCCCCCAAAGAGAGGAGCTGCCCCTCAGCCAACCTGGCAACCAGCTAGCCCTAACCAGCCAGACACTGTTCCCCTATCCAGGCCTAAGACAGACACTGGTACCCTAGGATGCTTACAGACCTGTTTTACTCTCCCATCTCTAATCAATCTGGTGTGGGTCAGAATGGAGATCAAAACTGCCCAAATTCTCCAAAACTAAAGAGAGATTTTCAGAATGTGCCTTTTGAACCACAGCCCTGGTGAGGCTGTGTGAAAGATGGTCTGGTTGTGATGTCACTAGGTGCCAGGGCAACTCCTCCCTCCTGTTCCTGACAGGGCATGTCAGGGAGCCACACCCCTTCTGTAACACTACCGGTCAGGGAGCCACGCCCCCTCCCTCTGTAACACCCCCAGTCAGGGAGCCACGCCCCCTCTGTAACACTCCCAGTGTGGGAGCCACGCCCCCTCCTTCAGTAACACTCCCAGGTCATCTTCACAAACAGGGTTTCCGGGGCTTTAAGGGGGAGAAGGGGGAACCTGGGCAGCCTGGTCTGGACGGGCTGGACGCCCCGTGCCAATTGGTACAGTATCTCTCTTCCTCTACTCATGCATGCTGCCGACCTCCTCTGCCCCTCTGGAGAGGCCATGCTGGTGTCACTGTCACGCTGTGGTCACATGCATGGCTTCACAGCATGAAGAGCCTCCCGCTGCCTATAGTCACACATTCATTGCATGTCAGCCAGATGGAATGACCTCCGTCACTGCATTTTTAGTTTGATCATTAATGACAACTTCGGCCTTGATGGCTTAATTCTTCCTAAAGACATTTTGTCCTCACTAACTGTTGCAAGCCGCCTCTCCCAGACACTCATTTGTGAACCAGTATGTAGTGTAATGCTCAAAGTGAGTGTTGTTTGTAAGAACACACACATACTGCATTGACACACAAATAGTATTTACTACCCTTATTTGTAATGACTCCTTTGAATGGAATCTCCCAAGCTTTTTGATATCCTTAGTAAGTGCGTGCCAACAGAAAAATAAATAACTGACCTTACCTTCCCAATTCCCTGTTAATTTCTTGAGATCCTAAACTTACTCTAACCTTGGAAACCTAATTCCCACCTTCTGGAAGCACGGCCCTCCACTCCTTTAACCCTTTCCTTCCTCTTGATTTGTACCAATTGGGCCAGACCGTTCCCAAGAACATGTCGACCAGTTACTGCCTTACTCCATGGCGCCAGCCCCATAAAGATTCACAAATGTTTGGGATCAACTGATTTTATACTTTTTTTCATATACATTTATATATTTGTTTAAAATATATATTGTGAATGTTGCATAAAGCATGAAAATGATCTAAGTCACAATATGTTTGGAATCTGTCATTTAGAACTTACTGTTTAAAGATGACATTGTTTGTCTAATTGGAATAGACTGTTTTAGTCATTGAGTGAGTTTCATTTTTCGGTTTAAGAATGTTAATAATATAGCGTTTGATCACGTCAAAGGACCAAAACCATTGCATGATGTCATTAAATTAGCTGTGTGATACATGCATGAATTTTCAAATGATTTAGCATTTTACCAGGTCTGTGAACCATTAGGCATTTAATTTTCTTTTATTGTCTTAAATAAATTGTAACAATGTATAGTAGACTTTACTTTACTTAGTAGTAGTAAAGTACTGAATTGTAGTAACATACTATCAGCAGTATTTGGTGTTTCTAATCTAATCTGCTTCCCTCCATGTCCTGACACCAGGGCCCCGATGGACTTCCAATGCCTGGATGTTGGCAGAAGGTAAATGACATATAATAACACATCCACACACACAACCACCACACACTTTAAACATGCCTTCACCTCATCTGATGTTTGCTGGTGTGTATTTTAGCTCTGGCTTCACCCCAAAATGCTTCTGCATGGATTTGATATTTAACTGTCACCTGTCAGTCACTTGTAAAGGAAGTAGATCTCTAATGGTCAGACCTGGAAAATGTCACCTCATATCTCCTCTCTTACCTCATCTCTCTGTCTCTCTATCTCTTTCTCTCTGTTTCCTATTGTCTTCTTTGCAGTGATCACGCTAATCCGAAACGCATGGAGTTTGTAAATAATGCATATTTTATGGTATTTATAGTTTGTTTGGGCGGGGGGGAGATAGTAATTCTTAAATCAGTGTGTAAAATGGGGGGAGAAAAAAAATACCCAAGAAGCTCCAAGGTTCCACCATAGCTGCTTCAACTCACCTCGCCGTGTGGAAACTGTTTGTCACTCTCACACCTGCACTGTGAACATCAGATATCTGACCCACCGCAGACCTCAGTCTTTGCATGCCCAGTCTGCTGTGGTTAAAGACTGCATGGTCATGGCCCTGATGAGAGTCAAAAGGCCGGAGGAAAAGGAGGAGAAGGAGTTGGAGGATGAGGAGCAGAAGGAGGCGTCGGAGGGATGAGGCCTGACTCCTAACCCCAGATGCTAGGTGTTCATCATCCATTGCCACTATACTAGCTGAAATAATGGCTTCACCCCCAAACAAAGCATCATATCCCCTCTGTCCCACAAAAAAAAATAGCATGAGAACTGTTGCAAAAGTATATTTATATGTATTGTACATACATATTTCAGTGTTGTGTGGTTCGACTTTTATGGCTTTCCCCGAAAACGTGAACTCACCGTCCACTTTCACAGCAAACAAACAGATCTCTGAATGCATCTTGTCCTTCTTTTTCTTTCAATCTTCTCAAGGGAGTGAACCCATGGCTGGTAGCATGAGAGGAAGTATAGGAAATGTAGATGAGTTGTTGGTTATCTACCTGTGGTGAGTTCTGAGTGTACAGCAGCTGCAGGTGGGTTAGATGGTTCTGGGGTTTAGTCCCCCAACCTTTCTCTGAGTGATGCCTCCAACAAACACTTCTCATTGGACAAAGGAGGAGAGAGTGGGGAAACTCACTGCACTGCGCGCAGCCAATGGAAAACAAGGAAGGCTCACGAAAATTGACTTTGTATTGGACGGGCCTGTGCGGGATCGGAGCGGGAGGCTGGCGTTGACGGAGCGTAGCCAATCATCTCTCACTCTGGTCTCTGGAGGTCCCGTGGAGCATGACAAAGAACAACACTGAGAGAGTCAGATGAATTCTGTGTGAACGATGAATTTATTATTATTTTTAACTCGTTACCATCGTTTCTTTCTGTCAGTGTTAATGACCTTTGGTGCCTCTAGCTATTGGTATTCATTCCTTTATGAACAATGTACAACTCTCTAACTATGCTTTGAGTCAGTGGAATGGTTTATGGAGCAGAGTGTCCACCCCAGCCGTCTAAACGTGTACATGTTTAAAAGAACACGTGCGTTGTGCGCTGTTGTCAATATGTAATGAATTTTAATATTAGTGGGCGTAAAAGCAGCATGTACACCATGGTGTCCTCTGAGAACATGTTGTGTAGTAAACTCCTGTATAACACATTGAAGTCACTTACATATGATTGTACAGCATTTGTGCTAAACCCATGGCTGTGGATGCTGATCTGTAACACTATTACTGGCATTGAAATTAATGGGGTTCATTTGTTATTTCACTGTGTTGACAATGTTTATTGAAATCTTGTGACGCAATATCAATTTGAAGTATTGACTATATACTTTTTTTTTGTCATTTTGACCTTGTCAGTCAGTTGACCTATGCTATTGATCATGTCGATCTATAGTTCGCCCATGCAAGTTAACTTTTGGTAAATTACATGGCAGCCATAAGACTTTGAGATAGTGTGAGACTGCATGGCCTGACTTTAAACATTTTCTACATTTAAAACTAAAGATTGGCTACTGAATCATCTATACTCTGTTCTAGTTCTCTAGCTTGGTTACTAGAGAACCAAGTTCTCTAGCTTGGTAACTGATACAGCGGTTCAGATTCCATCATTTGGAATTAAGAGCAGTATTTTCAAATACTGCTCTTTGGCTTTCATAATGTCAACAATATTCTCTGCCAAAAACAAATAGATAATTCACTTGTATGCTGAATTTATTTGATTTAACCTTGTCATTGAAATGTAATACCATTGCTTTATGAGATTAGGATGTTATCATGCAATGTGTACAGTAATACTTGTCATTTATGTGTTGATATTGTTGGTTTGTGGCGGTTGACCACTCTATTGCTTGTCTATCTTCTTAAGCCAACAATTAGTGTGTGAGCATTATGTTTGCTGGTTACACAGATTTTGGTGTCATTCTTGGTGCTACCTGCTTAATATTTGAAATAACTCAAAGGGTATTTGTTACCCGTGGCAACCAGAGTGCAACAATGTTTTTTTGTTTTTACATAACAGTTTTAATGATTATTGTGCATACACTTTTGTATCTGTCTCACTATTTTAAGTGGTACATTATTTATTTTTGTATTTTGTTCTTAAATAACCATTTTATGGGTATTTTTCTGTCAGGCATTCCTAATCACGTAGAGGTACTTTTCTTGGGCCCTGTTGCTAGGATACGTTGCTTCTGTCACGCAAAGGTGGCATTACACAAACACATCACACACAGTACAATGTGAAGGATGTTTGTCCTAAGGATCAAATAGATGTATCTATAATTTCTGTGTTTTAGTTTCCAATCAAGCCCTAAGATCCAAGGCCTTACCCTTAAGCTGATGCACTGATGCATTTGAGTACAGCATGGAGAAGTCTGTTAAGTATGTCGAAAGTGTTCATATGAAAGAGTGTGTGTTGATGGGCTTGACCGTATGATTGTCATCCCCTGGCCAACGACATACCGTAAAATGGTTTTTGTCACCTTTCTTTTCTCTGTACTCGCGCTCTCTCTTATTTCTTACTTATTCACTCACTAGCTCTCTCTCTCTCATTTGCTCCCTCCGTCTCTCTCTTTCAGACTGTCGCTCAGTCCCTCTTTCTCTCGCACTCGTTCTCACTCACTCTCTTACTCACACTTGTTCTCTGTCGCTCACTCGATACATTTCACTTCCTCATGATCTCTCTCTGTCTTTGCATTGAATGTAGCTTGTCCTATGTGAGGTGGCTTTGTTCTAGTTCAGTAAAAGCACACGCTCATTTGACAAAAAGTGCCATTTGTACTTAGGTTGATGTACTTAGGTATGCAGCATCCAAAAACAGCTTTGTTACAAGTCTCACATTTCTGTTAATCTCCTTTCATCTCATTGGTCCCACATGAACAGTACCACTACAGTGGCAAAGAAAAACAATTTGATATGCAATTGTTGATGTTTGCAGTTACAGTGATATTGATGTGTGTGGAAGCTAAATGTGTTTTTTTTATGCCTGCTCATAATCACAATTAGAAGATGTTCTGGCATTTCTGAAAACACATTAGTTGCCATATAGATTTCTTTCTTGTCTTTTTATTTCCAATATTTTTACGTACAACTTCATTAAGGTACAAAATATTGTAACTTCAGTGATGTGCAGCTAATTTCTTATTTCTATTTGATTGGATTTGACCTTTGCTTACAGTAATAAAGGGTCTATTGATTGTGATTTACAGTCATTTTTATTCAGTGTTCCTATTAATACATATTTTAATTGTTTGTCAGAGACTGGTATGGGGCCACATATAATTCCTTCCTCACACATGTCTGAATCACATTTACAACTATGGGAAATATACCCTTGATTGGAAATCTGCTTCTCCTAATTCATAGACTATTTAATTTGATGGGATAACAGATATTTTCCTGATAAACTGAATTCCTCTTTTACATTAATAAGCTAACTCCTAACCAGCTCTTCAAAGACCTTCAGTTGTCAGTTTTACTGGAGCAGTAATACTCGCATCCTGCCATGGACGCTCTTATGACACCAGAGCAACCTTTTCTTTGCTGTCTAATTCAGTTAATTTCTTTTGTTGTTGTTTGTTGTTGTTTTGAGTGTCTGTATCACTCTTTTACACATTTGCAAATGGCTAATGTTTGCATTAAAAGTACTTCTGCACACATATTCTGCACACGTTATTTCAAAACATTTCATATGACTGTATTGTGGGAGCCAAAATAAATGCAGCCATTCAAAAACTTTAAATTGTCTTAATTGAGCTCTCAGCCCTTCTTTTCTTCTTTTCCTTCTTTTGACCTCCAAGGGGCAGCATTGAGAGGTGTTGTGCAGAATTCCCACTCCCTGCCAGTATTCCTCCCCTCCCCCCACCCCACCCCCCCCCCCCCCCCCCCCCCCCCCACCCCTCACGCGTGGACGCGTGCATGACCTTCCCTGCATATTTCGTATGGCAAACCGAGACTTCACGAGTAAAATGTTAAGCCTAAATTCCCTTGTCTTCGGCTTTGAGGAAACTATCAGAAGGCTTTTTTTTAATTCGTGTTGCGTAATAATAATTGATGCTGCGCTGCACTTGAGAGCCTATCAGATTTGTATGTCCGCTATGTAAACTCTGAATGAGTGTTTCACGAAAATAGGCGCAAAGTTGGGCTGTGCTTGAGAAACGACGTTGATGTTGTGCTACACCGTCCTATGATCGGAATTAGGTCATATGGGAATTGTGCTGTAGTTGCCACTGCTGTTATCGGGGGGGGGGGGGGGGGCACACACACGCGCACACGAGCACACACAATGTGCTCGTGTGCGCGTGCCCGCTCGAGTAACTGAGACGTGTGCAGCTGCATCGCTATAAAGTCACTGTTGCCTTGTCCAACAACACAAGTCTGGACACTGGAAACTGATAGTCTTGCACAAAGTAAAAATCCAAGATGACAGAGGAGACATTTGATAAAAAGAAGACCATAGAACTGAGGAAGAAGCACATTGGGTAAGGAAAGTGCTTTGCTGACTTGATGATCCCAGTACAGTGCCTGTTTAGTAACGATTATAAAATCAGCACATGCAGATCATCAGATTTGCATGAAGCGTGATCAGAGAATTACGTTTACGTTAATAATTTGAAGGTTTGCAGTATTTAAGACTACCAAAAAAGTTATCAATTGCCTTGATAACTCCATAACTTAAACCTATACGCTCAATGATAAACTTGACAGATATTCAACACTATCTCACATTTCAAGCAGTCCACATCTGTATTTTCATACATAATATTCCATTATATTCCATAATAATCATGGTCCAATCAGTTCCAAATCACAACTATTAGTGTATTAGTTGTTTATTTAAATTTTAAATGCTTTTGTAATAAAATAAATACAATTAAAAAAGACAAGCACAAAACAATGTATTGTAGTTTAACAGTAGTTTAACAGTATGACAGCAGTGGGGCTATTATTGTTTATTAAGCGTCTTCAAATATTGCCTAATGGTATTCATTATTGTAAATATGTCACAATCTGCAGCTTGTATAACTAGTTTGCTGACCTTTACATATTAAAAGGTTTGGGTTGGGCTGTTGCATTTTTTATTGTTAAAAATAAATGTGCATATCTATTCATTTTAAATAGACTGCTGTTAATTGATCATGTTTGTGTCTCTGTTGTGTTTTGATCATCTTGACTTCAAGTTAGTCGTAAGTGTTCTTTTTTTCTAAAGTAGTGCTGCATACCAAACACTTCAACTGTTGCAGTGTCTTAACTTGCTAGACGTGCTTGGTTTCATTTCAGTCCGTCGTGCAAAGTCTTCTTCAGTCACGATCCCATCAAGATTGTGCGTGCCAGAGGCCAGTACATGTATGATGAGAATGGCGAACGCTACTTGGATTGCATCAACAACGTGGCTCACGGTAAGCTGACAGTAAACCCATTCAATATCACGGAGAGAGGGCAACTCCCATTAATGCACACGTTGAGAAGCACTTGTCAGGCAACCTATGACACACCAAGACATTTCAGCATCCTTTAAATGGGTTATCCTTGCAACGCTGTACATTACAGTTATTACACAGTTGGTGTTTCGGTTCAGATCGAGGGTTGGTAGTGGGAGAGGGTATTTCAGCGCTACTGCATGCGAAGGTGTTCTGTAGGTGTTGGTGTCCTGGTTTGCAGTGGGCCACAGTCACCCGGAGGTGGTGAAGGCAGGAGCGGAGCAGATGGCTCTGCTGAACACCAACTCTCGCTTCCTGCATGATAACCTGGTCAACTATGCCCAGCGGCTGCAGGCCACCCTGCCTGACAAGCTCTCCGTTTGCTACTTTGTCAACTCCGGGTACGTCCGGGCTCATCTCCACTACGACACCTGTGGTGTCCTCACGCCACCGTGAACATTAACACTTCAGAAAACATCAAGTATATAATTAAGTCTTAGTCTTAAAGTCTGGGCCTCTGTCAACACACAGGACTAGCTGTAAGGATAGAATGGGACCTTGTTATGACTAGGGTAGCAGATCAAATATTGCATTTGTACCGGTACTCAGAACCATATTACGATTGGAGCTTTATAAAGCTGTTCCTGCAGATGCATCCACATAGGCAGGAGCAGTCAGTGCAGAATGAAATGGGAAGTTAAGAAGCAGAGCACATTTCCGATGGGGAAAACAGACAAGGCAAGCCAACCAATAGCAAGGAAGCATCAAGCCACTCCTGCAGTAGGTGGTATGTGGCCAGAACTCAGCTGTACACTCTGGAATGTGGCCAATCACGCTACGAGACGCAGACAGCTCGGAACTGGTCTAGACCACTCCTACGGTACAGTGTGTGCCAGGGTGTTATATTGCCCTATCCATCTTATGTAAAAAGAGGTTACTCTAAAATGCTGTGAACCGCCATACACCCTCCAAGCCCCCACCACATATTTTTCTGATTCAACATATTCACATGAAGTAGAGAAAGTCAGAGTGTCTGATGAAAGACAGAATGACAAGACTTCTGTTTCTACAGGATATTTCAGCATAAAATGATTCCGATAGCTCTTGCTTGTGTCATGGCCATTACTAAGCTTGTGTATCCTGTGGTTATTAAGTAACTCAACACACTTTGAACTTTAGCTCCGAAGCCAACGACCTCGCTCTTCGACTGGCCTGGCAATACACCGGCAACAAAGACATCATAACACTGGATAAGTAAGGCCCCAAATTTTCCAGAGGCTATTTTTTTACTGTTCATTCCAGTGATGGAAAATTATAGTTAGCTTAAATAAGTAATATAATATAGTTTAATTCAATTTCACACGATAAAACTGGAAGACGTGTCTATGTGTGCTCGTGTTTGTGAATGTGCCTAAGAGTGGAACAGACCTGAGTTTCCTCATGAACTCACTTAGTCTACCAAGCATTTGCGCAATCATATGAGGCTCTCTCTGACGCCGTGCTCAAGCTGTTTCCCGTGTCTGCAGTGCGTATCACGGTCACGTGTCATCGCTCATCCACATCAGCCCGTACAAGTTCCACCAGCTGGCAGAGGCAGAGCAAAGCCTGTCTGTACATGTGGTGAGTGCACAGCAGAATCAACACACCGTGATGCCTTAAGATGGGCCTGACAGCCTTTAAAAAGCATTTGGGAGCGTGTGAAAAGGGACAGCTAATTGAGTTGGAAAACCTGGTCTTTACATAAATACTCATGATTTCGAACTAACTCCAACCACCCCCACCCCCCCTCCCACCCCCCAGGCACTGAGTCCAGACACGTATCGAGGCAAATACAGAGAATCCCACCCAGATCCCGCCACAGTGTACGCTGACAACGTGAAAGACATCATACAAAAGGCTCATGCCAGTGGCCATAAGGTACAGTGATAAACTGCATCCACTTTCAGCTCTGGGCAGACTGCAGCCTTGCATGACTGCAACACCTTCACAATGGAATACATGATTTCATTTTTGATTAGTTTCTTATCATCGTAACATCGAGACTTTTGAGTTTCTGGGTTTCCAAATTCACATCCCTCTACTCTCCCATACACAGGAATCCCACTGCATCAAGTTGACACCTCTCTCCATGAACCCTCAATAACATTTTCATTTTCCGTCCCTTCTTCTTTTTCTTCTTACCGTCTTCTATCGCTGTGTCTCTTGCTTCTCAGGTTGAGGACCAAAGACTGGGGGCTCAGTAGGTGACTTTCTACTGACTGAGATTCCTACTGACTACGATTCCCACTGACTACGATACCGCACTGATTCGCTGCACTGGTCCTCTCACAGGCTTAACCCTCTGTTCCAGGAACTACCCACTGCCTCCCTCGTCGGAAGCAACCAGCTTTGATTGTGATGTCTGGCCCACTTCAGTGGGCTGTAGTCCCACCCTAGGAAGATAGATGGTGCCATTAACACCTGGTGGATTAGTGTAAAGACAACCCGGCGGAGGACAGAACAAGCCTCTCTGTATGATAGCGTTCTTTAATGCTCCCTTGTAACCTTGTTTCCCATTTTTACTACACTCACCACGGCCATCTCTGCAGTTGTAGGTGTAGAGGGAGCGAGGGGGGACTAGCATTGCTAATGGACAAAGCGAGACTCATCATTTCCAGATAGAAGGCAAAGACATCCACAGGTCAAGGGCGTAGATTTGGCATGGACGGAGGGGACGTGTCCACACCAATATCCAGCAATCATTGTTACGTCCCCACCAATATTATTTGGTCCCTTCAAAAAAATACAAACGATCGGTTAACGTCTCATTCACGGTAGCCGGGGGGGAGGGGGGGGGGGTGATTAGGTCCCCACCAATGCCGAGACCAAACCTACGCCCTTGCCACAGGTTGTGTGTGGAGTTTTGATCTCAGCCTTGGATTTTGTCACCCCGTGTCTCAGTCACTCTTCCAGGGGTGTTACGATCTTCAAGTTCTTTAATCTTACGTCCTGTTCTCTTGTCCAGATTGCTGCTTTTATCGCTGAGTCCCTGCAGAGTTGTGGTGGGCAGGTTATTCCCCCTCCAGGCTACTTCCAAAAAGTGGCACAGTATGTACTCAGCACTCATGAACCACCTAACCCTAACCACTAGGGTGGTTCTAGGAAGCCACTGTCCTGAAGATTGCAGCTGTTTCCCTGCTCTAGCACACCTGATTCTAAGGAAAGGTCGTTATCTAGCTCTGTGGAAACGAGCTCAGGTATTCGTATCAGGTGTGCTACAGCTGGGAAATATCTAAAATCTTACTGACAGTGGCTCCCTAGGACCAGGGTTACCTACCCCTGCCCTAACCACTCACATACTGTTAAACATGCTGTGCAACCCCCTCACCCCCCTAATGGCATATTTAGTACTTGCTAGATTGCATAAATTAGTTATGGTATCATTACAGCTGACACAACAGGCTCCTTTCGAATGCAATGTCCTGAGTGTGTGTTTATGTGCAACCTGTTCCCTTTCCCAGTCATGTACGACAGGCAGGGGGTTTATTCATCGCTGATGAGGTCCAGGTGGGTTTTGGCCGTGTTGGCACAAAGTTCTGGGCCTTCCAGCTGCAGGGGGAAGATTTTGTTCCTGATATTGTTACCATGGGTAAACCCATCGGCAACGGACACCCCATGTCCTGTGTGGTGACGACCAGGGAGGTGGCAGAGGCCTTCCAGTCGACTGGGATGGAATACTTCAATACGGTACAACACAACATCATCCCACTGTACCAAACACTGTCATTCTATACCATGGACATTCACATTATGGACTATCACTCCACACCATATACTATTACTCTAAAAACCACCCTCCCCCCAACCCCTGCCCCTAGTCCACTGTACAAGCACTCTCTGTGATTTCCATCACATTGCATCACTGGCTCTCTTCGAGACCATGAGATTGCTGTGCCTGTGTACTGAACAAAAGGGTCTCTGTTTCTCTCTGGGGTCTGGGCTCGGCTATCTCAGTTCGGAGGGAACCCAGTGTCCTGTGCCATCGGCCTGGCCGTGCTGGACGTGATCCAGAAGGAGGAGCTCCAGAGCAACGCCCTCCGCGTGGGGGCCTACCTGAGCAGGCTGCTGGAACAGCAGAAGGACAAGCACGTGCTGGTGGGGGATGTCAGGTACCTGCACACACACACACATCTACATACAGTATAGACACTCAGGCACGCAACACACTCACACTTCTACATACAACACATATACACTGGCACACATACATACACATACATCTCCATATAATACGTACACTCATGCCCACTACACACACACATCTATTGTACATTCTGTACAGGACATTGAAGAATAAACAAACACTGTTGTACTCTCAACTAGCAATTGTACAGATAGTGCCCTCTTTTTATTGTATTTAATGTTTATTTTTTATTCCACTTGTCTTACTCTTATATATGTTCTATGTTAGCTCTTTCCTGCCACAGTAAATTCTGTGTTTGTGTATCTTGCATGGCAATTAAAACTGATTCTGGTTCTGATTTATTTAGCAGTTTTGTAATATGTAACTGCTTTGGATTTATCTCCAGCATGTCCAAATTAAGCATGCATATTTTTTTACTGTTTTGGAGTTTGCCTTTTATCAAACTAGTACAAAATGTCTTCAAAGTATAAAAGTTGCATGTTATGCAATGACAGACAATGCTGAATGCAGTAGAAACAGAGGCAGAGATAAAGAAAGTGTGCCTGTTTGGTGGGTCATAATACCACGTTACGTCTGCTAGGGGCTGTGGACTGTTTGTAGGGGTGGAGCTTGTGAGGGACAGGTTGAAGCTGACGCCAGCGACCGCGGAAGCCCAGGAGATCATATACAAGTGAGTGAGTCCCTGTGTTCATGTTACCAATGGTGGGAAAATACAAGGTGCCTCCAAAAATGAATGACACAAGAATGAGTCATTTATTTGATTGAACATGGAAGCCATAAAGAATTTCTGTCAGATGATGTCATATCATCTGTGTCGCCATGGCATTTTTGTTGTTGTTTGTAGACTGAAGGAGCAACGCGTCCTCCTGAGTGCGGATGGTCCTCACCGCAACGTGCTCAAGTTCAAACCACCTCTGTGCTTTACTGAGGAAGATTGTGACTTTGTGGTGGAGAAGATTGACCAGATTCTCACAGGTACTCTCAAACTCCTGAATTGTTCTAGAGAAGAAGAAAAAAAATACCAATCCATCCAGATCTTTCATCCAGAATGTTAATGCCAACATGACTGTAGTTGGGGGAAAGCCTGTACCATTTAGGCTGGGGCCTTTCTGGAGAGGCTCTGGTTTGATTCTGGCCCTCACCTCTCCGCTACATTTCCTGTCACAAAGGCAAGAAATGCTGAAAGCAGAAAGGCTGAATACACCTATGATTATTATTATTAATAATAAAAATAAATATCCATTTAGCAGACACTTTTATCCAAAGCAACTTACAGTTGGTACAGGGACAGTCCCCCTGAGGCAAGTATGTGAAGTGCCTTGCCCAAGGACACAACATCACATAGCCACAGCCAGGAATCAAACCCACAACCTTCCGATCATGAGGCCAACGCCTTAACCCGCTGAGACACCTCTCATTTCCAAAAGTTATTTCCAATACAAAGTAAAGGACATTGACTAAGAATAGCTGGGTCTTAGGGTTACTGTTCAAACATGTAGCTGTTAACAGTGTGTAAGCTAAGCTTCCGTTGTCCAGTTCTTATAGTTCCTCAAAGGTAAGAGGGGAAGGGCCATTTGTCAGGCTGTAACGTCAACATTTTCTTGGTATTTAGATCTTGAGAATGCACTGGACCTACACCTTCCTGTCATGGAAAACACTGAGAATGGAGGCCACAAAAGGAAGGTCTCCTCTGAGGAAAACAGACATCAACCAAATGGAAAGAGAAGCAGCAAAGAGGCCCTGCTGCCAGCCTCCAAGACGACGAAGACGATGAAGAGGAGTCTCACATCACCTCTAGATATTTGAGGATACGGCATATTGCTCATCCTGCCTTAACAGGGATACACAAAGTGAATTAATTAAGTGTTTTGCGTGAAAAAAAAATATTAACTGCACCTGCTACTATAGGCAGTGTTCTCTCAGGTTATTTACATTGACAGTAGCAGAAGGGATGAATTAAGATTTATTAAGTATTGTATGTGAACTGAAGTATTATTGTCATCCATTCACATATCATAATTCCTAAAGTATTTAAAGTATACTAAAAGTATATAGTATATAAAAAAATGTAATAATACTGTAACTGTTTGAGACAAGAGAAGTATGTTTCTATCACGTTGCTATGCTCAGTGATCGATGCTCTTTGTAAAAGCTCTCTCTTGTCACTTTGGATAAAAGCATCTGCTAAATGAATAAATTTAAATTATCCTAACGCCAGTCCACTGGATACACATGTGTACCCTCAAGCTGAGACCCCAACACTGTCCTGGGTTCTGCGATCTTGGGGGCCCTTGCATGCAAGATGAAGAGCACGGTGCAGTAATCTCTTGGATTATTAGTATTATTTGCATATGGTCGTATAGAAATGAATATCCATTCAAAAAAAACATGTAATATCAATTTTTTTATTACTATTACCATTTGATTCTGGAAAGAAAATATTTCCATTCTTAGTAGAAAAAAAGTCACAACATGCTTAAAGGCATTTTCAAGAACATGTCTACAAAACATCCATTGAAAAAGTTGCTGCAAACCCCACTAACATTTGCTTGGCGGCAATAATAATTTCCATTTAAGAAAAGTGCCCATTCCCTAAAAATTGTTGCATCTCAACAGACTACACAGACACCTTGTCTCCTACAGAATGGTCAAGCACAACAATCTTAAAGGGAAATCAAAGTATTATCACCACGGAGGGAAATCATAGATGTGTTTTTTTGGCGTGGAGTTCAATGCTTTTTCAATTTATTTTACTGTCTGGATTCCATTGAGGCTAAAGGCTGTAGCTAAGTGTACAGCTGCCTGCTGGATCCACACAACTGCTCCTCCTGCTCCAATCTCCTTCAACCCATCAGATATCCACTGCAGAGACAAAAGCAGAAACAGACAGCTGAGCATCTTGTAACAAAGCAATCCTGGATGGCTGGTGCATCACTTCTCTTTACAATACATTAGAGAGAAACTCACGGTAGCTTCATCCTCATGAACACTCTGGCCATGAAGAAGC
The DNA here is from genome assembly GCA_030340665.1 of Neosalanx taihuensis. Classification (NCBI taxonomy): domain Eukaryota; kingdom Metazoa; phylum Chordata; class Actinopteri; order Osmeriformes; family Salangidae; genus Neosalanx; species Neosalanx taihuensis. The sequence goes on from CM059313.1 coordinate 5,238,127, forward strand.
TCAGCAGCACGCTGACAAAGCCAATGAACAACAGCAGGAAGCGGTTGAGTTTGGGGATGTTGGGCGCGTTGGAGCGGTCTAGTATGATGAAGCCAAGCCCCCCCATAGTGAAGAGAAAGCTGGAGGCCAGTCCTTCCATGATGTATTGGCCGTTCACTCTGTCAGGGACAGACATCCGGTGATTGCATGAATTAACCATCAGACAGAAGATGAACCTTTATTTGTCCTCCAGGGGGGGAAATGGCAGAACACACCACTCGTGAAAAGCAACATAATGTGCATTGTTCAGATGAGACCTTACCTGTATGCTAAAAAGGCGACTGGCCGCTGGTGCCCATGTTCATCGGTCATTGATCCGACACTGGGGGGCTCCACGATCACATCGTAGATTATTCCTGAGAGTTGGGATCGGAGCCAAACATTAGCTAACAATTGCATAGGTGGTGTTAAACCTGGCCTGGATAAGTAATAGTCTTCTAACTTTGTACGTTTTACATAAACGTGCCTTTGCAGCATTGCTGTTCGTCTATTTCGTCAATGCAAGTTCACGCAAGCCAATTATTAAAGACCTTGTGATGTAGTTAATGATCCGGTATCTTGATCAGATGAACAAGATGACCTGCCATTGTCGTCTCTTACCTCCGGTGATGAGAAAATAGGACACAATAACGATGGCATACACCGTCATGGCTGATGGCATGTGCAACCACGAGGGCTTTTTCAGTTTGATGTTGGGGCATTCTAACACAGCAAACGGTAACCCGTATAATGTCTCCATCTTTTTGCAGTATTTCTCTTGGTTCTGCACTGGTGCGATGATCAAACTGGATAGGTCGACGTGTCCAGGAAGTTAAGATTGAGCAACCTAAAACCCCATCAATGACTCTACACAGCCCCCTCTAGTGGCAGCATTTAGCCTGGCTGAGAATATTCAGACTCAGATTACTTTATTGATCCCCAGGGAAACTCCTTTGTATCAACGGCACACAGTCTCGCAAAGTACACAAGGGTAGGGGTGTGGGGTAAAAGATTAGAATAAACAGTTAAGTCCCCCTTTGCTTTGTTCCAAGTTTCATAATCATGCACGCTGTCTTACATTTAGTCATTTAACAGTCATTTGTCCAGAGTGACTTACAGCAAGTAGAAGGACATTACCCCCCGAAGCAAGTAGGGTGAAGTGCCTTGCCCAATGACACATCAGGAATCAAACCAGCAACCTCCTGATTACCAACAGGTGTCAAACTCATCTTTAAGGGCCACTAAGCTACCTGACTCCCTCACTCAGATGCATGTGTCCATGGTTCATCCAGAATTCTAATATTCTGACATCTAATAGTAGTTAAGTTTCAACAATGCCACTAATAAATGTATTGTTAGTTGATGATGCCAATCAGTTTGCTGCCTCACTACTCGAGTGTTATGTTCACAAAAACAACCACCAGTAAGGTCCTTCAGAGGATTACATGATTTTATAGTTCAAACATACCATTGATTGTTTTTAATCAATTTCATAAGGACCCCCATTCTTAAAACACCTCATTAGTAATGCAATTTGCTTGTCACAACATGTCCACAAGCAGCATTTATTTAAACCCATAATTTGACAGCACATAAACACAAAATCAGGACAAAGTATTATTCCCATTTTCTTTTATTGTCGCAGTACAAATACACATTTACTTAGATTTCTGGCTCTGTGCCTGTGCCTTCAGCACCTTGACAACGATCTTCTGCTCTTCAATTAGGAAGGCGCGCTTGATCCTAAAGAGACCAAACTGTCGTTAGAGTCCTTAAATGACATTTAATCACATTGACGAGTAAGGTTTCAAGATTAGATCCTTTTTCCCCCTTTTACTTTACTGTTTATAGATGGAAATTCTTTAGACATGTACATTCAGTTAAAATGCGAGAAAACATCTCGCTATAGCTCTAGTACCAACATTGCTGGTTTAAACTGCTTTTGGGAGAAGCAGGATTTGTCTCTCCAAGTCCCAAGTCTTCAGACAAAGACTTACCTGTCACGCACACACTTGGCGCACATAGATCCTCCGTAGGCTCTGCTGACGTGCTTCTTAGTCTTAGAGAGCCTCATCAGGACCTGGGGTCTGACAGCACGGATCTACACAAACAACAAACAAGGTGGTCAATACATATTCCACGCAAAAGACCCCAAATAATCCATGGGCATTCCTTGCTTAACTAACTAGACAGTTGGTGTAGCACAGGTTTGGACACCCCTGGTACAGAATAAGGATGCTTACTCCGCGTAGTCTGCCGGGGCAGATGCCACATGCCGATTTGGGAGCCTTGCCCACTTTCTTGGTGTACAGGTACACGATGCGGTTACCGGGAGTCCGGGACCTGCAAAACAACAACATGAAGTCCCATGCTGATCAGCGAGAAAGTACGAACGAGCAATGTCATCAGAGCCACACGTTTCCTTCTCCTATCTGTTTTCTACAGGGCAGAACAAGCTACTTACAGTCTGGTCTTGTTGGAGGCGGTGTTGTAGGATAACCTACGACGGTATGTCAGGCGTTGAACCATCTTGATTCTAGAAAATAAAACAAAATAGACGCTGTTAATAACGACACGTTGCATGAACAAAATAGGCAAAACTAGACTTTAAATTAAGCATTTCTAGTTCGGCAAGCTACTGTTCAGAGCTAGAGCCAACAGCCTCGTTTCAATGAACCAGAGTGGGGTGAAATGCACATCAAGTTTATCTTCACTTAATGTATATTAGAAATAGAATATGTAGAACATTCTTACTTTTCTCTTTCGAACGCCTAAAATTCAAAGACTAACAAATGGAACTAGGCTCGCTCTCCTGCCATGAACTGGCTAATAAGCTACCAGGGACCAGTTAGCATTACAGCCTTCCTTGGCCGATATGGAAACATCCTTACACATCACTGAAAAACTATCAAAGTGGCCTAAAATACACGAATCCCATGATAAACAAGTAACTCAACACTACGTTGTTCATCTTGGAAATACGGTCAAATGTCATAAACAAGAAGATTGCAATAGATTATATGATTCATTTTGGGAGAGTAATGCTAGGACGCCATACCAGTTGTCACCGAGACCGGAAGAGGAAGGACAATCAGCAGAGTCAAATTTAATGTTCGCGAGGCAAATCCACTGCCCTCTAGTGGTGACTTTGTAATTTCTCTGTCCAAAACATGTTGGGATGGAGTGATTACACAATATTAAGTTAATCAGGCTTCTTTTGCTCTCCAAGTGATAATGTGCTTCTTAAATTAAAGCAATTCAATGGGCCAAAATGCATCTTAGTGTCTGTGTTTGGTTGATTCAGTTCTCCATCTTCATCACACATCAAAGTACATTCAATAACGTACCTACTACAAACACAGTCCATCAGTGTATGATTGATTCATTAACTGGGCCAGGGTCGAGCCAGAGAAGAACCACTGAAAGTGACTTACCAGGACTTTAATGATTGGTTATTACTGTAGAGTACAGACGGGAACATAAATGTACATTAGATTAGATTCAACTTTATTGTCATTACACATGTATGAATACAAGGAAACTAAATACAGTTTGGCATCTGATCAGAAGTGCAAGAGAGGCAGTTATGTACAGTAAGGACATGAAGTCAGGGTAAAAGTAATGAAATAATGAAATCGTGAATTCAAAATTTCCATCAGATGGCAGCACTCTCCATCCAGAACAACTGCAAGATACTTTTGTCAGATCATACTATATGAAGAGAATAAAGGTATATCTAGGTGGATCTAAAATACACGGTTACATAAAGCACAGTACATATTTTAGAGACAAGTTAGAGACAAGTATGTTGTAGCTCTGTGGATGACAATTTATACACACATTTGAAAGAAATCAAATGCAAATCATATCTATGTAATATCTACACCATAGTCGTCTTAAACCTTTTAACCACAGGTCTTAAGATGACAGCTGTGGGACCCCAGTGAGATCAGTGGGGTCTTTCTGGACACATGTCTCTCCTTAGACTCCTCTGGTGGAGACCAGAGAGTATCACCTTAAGTGCACTTGATTATACAACCCTCTCCGGCCCCCTCTCTGTATCTCCTTAGGCCTGGTGTGTAATCTGCTGAGATTTAAACCTGCTGCTTCTGGTTAATAAATCCTACTGCGATTAAAATAGGATTAGAGTTCTGCTTTCCAGCCTAATGACACGGGAGCATGAAACAATTTTTATTTATTTATTTCGCAATTTTTCGTAGTCGTCTCTTATTTGTTCGCCACTCATCATGAAACATCCAGACGGGACCTTACTTAGTTTCTGCCCCCAGACCTGCTGTCTGCTGGCCTGCAGGTCCTGCCATCTGTAGGGTTGGGTTGGGGTGCTGACATGAGGATTAACTTTATAATACAGAGCACACCCAGTATCAATGCTGCAGCATTACAGACTTTTGCGCAGATAACCGCAAAAGACTGTTGGGTCCTAGCTGAGAACAAGAACACACTAGATTATCGGAGTATCCACTGTCAGAACAGACACAGGACGTTAACATTTACATGGTCTTGAGCTTGCTGATCACATATTTAGTGATCGCAATGAGTTTCATCAGCAGACGAATGCTTTTAAAAGCTTTTTAAGTATTTATAAGACCGATATTAGCAGTCATCTTTAGCGGTAATGGTCCTTCTTCAGAACGAAGGGCTTCACAGAACCAAGCAATAGCAGAGACTTCTTGAGCTTGCTGCCTAATGCTAGACCACTAAGCTTTACCTGCCCCCTGATACAGTGATATTTATCATTCCCCAGGATTAAGTGAGAACTGAAGTAAAAAGGTTGTGACGCTGGAGGCAGCAGCAACATTAAATGAATGTCTACTGTAACAGATATTGTTAAAGACTACATTAAGACAAGTGTACGATATCCAACGCCTGACCGGCAGGCAACATCCTCAAACTACCTGCTACACTTTACACATCTGTAACAGTAACTCAATTTGTTGCCACTGAGTCTCATATTGAAACTCACATCATAACATGACATCATAATCTTGATTTGTGCTGTTCTTCAAAGTCTCCTTACATCATACCATGCCAATGAGCTTGAAGCTAATGTCTTTTTTCAGTGAGGAACACCCCCCCCCCCCCCCCATGGTAAACAAAGGATGGGACAAAAAGATCAAAAAGATCAATAGAGTGTTCTATTTGCCCTTGAACATGGCTCCTGCATGGCTGCTGATCCATCCACCCATGCATCCATCCATCTTTGTAACATTCTTTCCAACTACCATGTGCAATGTCAATCATATGCCTGCTCTCACTTGCTATAAGATCTCAAGGGTTGTGTTTGGTTTAGGTGAGTGTTCTACAAAGTGTTTGAAGTGACAGTAAGCATCTTCAAGGTGTCGCAAGACATTGCAGTAATGCAGTGTTCTCTAAAACGAGGAAGCAGCACTGCAGCGCATCCTTTCCATGTGACAGTGGTACAGTGGTGGAGGCTAGTGTCTCACTTTCACTGCCTAGGTCTACTCAGCCTCTGTGTTTACCGATGAGACCTGGCTATGGATTAGCGCTCTGCTAATCCCTTTAGCGGGACCACGAAGATGAATATTCCCATGTAGCCAACAATCCCCCCCCCCCTCCACCCCCAGCCTCTTCTGTTCAGTGGTTTCGTCCATCTGCATAGGGGTGTTCTGTATTTCAAATCTGTTTTTATACAGTGCCAAACCAGACTGAACCATCCTGTCCTAAATACTCTCTTTTCACAGACCTACAATATTGACTGTCTGCTTATAAACCTACTGTCTCATATGTGGGTACCTGATATGCTCATATAAACTGCAATACGAATCTCTTATTTCATTGGTCTAAGGTCTCGCCAAGCCTCTTTGGCCAGTTGAGTTTGAATAGATTAGGAAAGAGTAGGCAGTCCTCCTGTACTCCTTTCATTGTCTCGACCAACAAGTGCTTTGGACAATAGCTACTGTTTCATTACATGAATTCAATAAAAACAACTTTACCAGCTCCCTGCACCTCTATATATCCCTCCAGCCCCTGTCCCTCCATCCCCCAACCCCCCTGCCCCACTGCTGACAAATCCACACAACTATGTGGAACACAAAAGCTTGGATTTAGCGGCTGGCTTGCCCTGAGAGTGGGATGGGGGAGTATGACCTGGGTGGATCATTCTGTTGTTTTGTTCCCGGACGATTTCAGGCAAAATCAAAACAAGCGCCCACCCTGACTAGTCATCAGTTTTCCTGCCGGAGATGCAGCCAGATCTGGGCCGTTCAATGACAAGGAGAGCCTCTGGGCTTTGTTGGAAAAGAGCTGACTGTTTGACGGGGAGTTCACCAGATGCTAGCCAGAAAAGAACCCTGGTAACATATTTCCCATGACGAGATGCAGTACATTCAGAAAGCAGGACCCACACAACCTAGAGGGCCGACTCCTTATCAGTTCATACTTTTTGTGCTGTTTGGAATTGGAGAAAATGACGCAATCATATCATATGAAAGGCGGATTCTAATCATGAATCTGATCTAATCTGACCTCCTGGAGGTCTCGAAAACCCAATGTTACATTCACTTCTTATTAATACAAAAAGTTTTTTCCTGCTGACGGATGAATAACCTGGAGAACTATCAAAATGTCCCAGTCTTATAATTGATCTTCTGGCAGAAAGGTGACCCTGCACCTGACCCTCTGTTCCAACTTTGTAATTGACTGGTCAGATGGACCGAAGTTTAAGCCAAGATTTTTTTTTCTTTTTGACAACGGTTGGCAGGAAGAGTGATGCTGAAAGACACCTTTCGATCCATTGTGAGAAGTGCACACCAATGCATAATGGATCAGGCTGAGCAATTAAACACTGAATCACTTGCAAGTAAATGAGTGCCCCTGTGGACGTCCTGTGAACAGAAAACGTTCAATGCCACAATAGAGTGAGAAGAACACTTTTACTGTCCGAGGGTGATGTAAAGGTGTTACATTATTAAGCATTGCTGAGGAGCTCTGGGGGTACGTTCAAGACCGCATGACTGAGCTGCAGAAGATTCTGCTGATGTATTTACCCTGTGTATTTATGTAACAGACTGTCAGTGCTTTGGTGCATGAATTCCTATTTCAGTCTCAAGCACAGAACTAACAATAACAGTAAGTTAGTAACTTAAGGTTGAGGCCCCAGTATGTCCATGGCATAGAAGTATATGAATACAGATGTATTTAATCTCCTGGACCACACACTTACTGCTGGTTGATACATATGTTTCAATAATGTTACAGCCATGCTTTGCCTGTTTGAGCAGTGGAAAACACTTACTTACTAGATACTTACTTGCAAAGGTTCTTATTAATAAAATTATAACAGCAAGTCAAATATACTGTTCACAGAATTGTACTTTACTGTAATAAAATAATAATGTTACTAAACTTGTTTTGCTTGCTGGTAGAGGTCTTAAGGCTTCCTAGCAGTAAAGCTAAAACACTATAAAAATATATTAAAAAGTGTCATTTTTTTTAGGCCGCTTCATATGGATGGATTCAAGAACTCTGATGTTTAAGGCTTAAAGGAAGTGTTCAAAACAAAAACCATATTAACGCTTGAGGGGGAGGGTCCATCCAAGTCCTGGCTCTGCCATCTGCGGGAGTGAGCGCTCCACCCATGGTGAGCTGTCAATACATGGGCTGGGCAGGGTCTGGGTGTTGAAAATGGGCTGGCAGACTAGCTGTCTGTCTGCCTCTGTTCCACGTTAGGTCATTTGTGGCGGGGTAAAGGAAAAGAGAGGCCAATCAATGAGGTCAGTGAATCGTGATTTATTATCCAGTGTGAGGGCATTAGTGTCACACGCACTTTGTCATGCTGCGCACAGATTGCATGTCTGTGCCTACCCAACAGCGCTGATTTGGCCAGTCTGTTTATACTCAGCCCTGGTGAGGGTTTTTTTGGTGGAGAAAAAAAGCGAACCTAGGCATCCAGGGGTTAAGGATATGAAGGTCAGGTCTCTGCTGAATCACTTACAATCTTGTGTTATCAACTGGTACCTCTAACGCAGGTTGACCTTGAAGCTCTGCAGACAGACCTGTTTGCTCGGAATCAATGTCTGATCTGTGACCTCCATCGTGACCTTGAAGTTATGGCGAGCGTGGTTAACCATTAAGTCGCATCACTCAAACTGAAACATCTAAATATTCATTCACAAAAAAACCTTAGTAGGGTTGTCTCCCTGTCAGCCAAGGTGGAAATACCGCCATTGCATATGCGTGTAACCACGGCAACATCCTCCATCCAAGGCAGGGTACCACTGCAGGAGACTCTGCCCATGGCCACGCTCGCGCCGTCTGGTTCTCACCTCTACAGCCTCGCGTGCTCACGTGGTCACATCCCAACGACTTGTATTTGCGGTCTCGAGTCTTTTACGCGAGATAAGCGAGGCGTTTTCAACAAAGAAGTCTATCTCTGCGAAACGGGGAGGGTTGGCACTCCGAGAGGTGCGCGTTTGCAACCGGTTTGCCGGATGCTCCTCCTCTAACGGCGGAGCGGGTAAGGAACGTCACAATCTGCTCCATGAGAGCAAAAAGGGCACGAGAGAGGACACCTCACCATCAACCTGCTGCGTTACCTTCGCTGTTCCCTCGCCTCTATTTAAGGTAAGAAACGACTGCAGATTTGCATGTTTGTCGTTGTTTGTAATGAATCGGATTTACGCAGTTGAGTCAGAATCAGAATCATTTGACGCGCTGAACAGACCCGGGGGGGGGGGGGGGGGGGGGAACATAACGCATCTTTTAAAAGAGAAAATCTTTGGTGATTCGTTGTATCGAAGCAGGGCGAGAATATAGTCTGCGCAAGAGAATTAAGGTAACGAACATGATAAATGGGATGCGTTTCAGCTGCTGTTAATGTTGATTGGCAATTAGTCATACGTGTGTCTCTTCTAAAATTTTATTTGAGACCTGGATATAGGCTTTTCCTCTGAATATCTCATGATTAATGACACAGCTGGGTTGTATGTTTTTCATACTCACAGGGTTAATTCATGATTAGTTTGTAATGATACAGGAATAATTGCTTTAAAAAACGCAAAGGTAAAGTCCTTGAGATCTGCACTCAGCGCCATAATCTAATTCTGCTGCGACTGAATAGGTGATTTAGTGAAGTTCGACAAATATACGGCCTGTAAAGTGCCTTCATTTATGTTTTTGTGTGTTCTAAGTCAACAATTATCTTCTGTGCAGTTCTTAAAAAAAACATTGTTGGCTCATGTAGTAATATAACATAGAAAATGTGTTGGGCATTACTGGATGGCATGTATAAAATCTTACCTCCACCATGAAAGAGTTTGTTTACAATTTCAGTTATGCTGTGTTTCTGTCAAGTTTTCTTTCATGTAATATAGCCTAAATTGTATATATTTTTTCTTTCATGACTGGAACAGAGGTTAATATGAAGACACAATTTGGGAAGCCAGACCCTGGAAAAAAACCTGGATTTCTCTATTAAATTTGAAGACCAAGGCAAAAACATGTATTGTCTGTGGTAAAACCAGTACGCGTACAGTATTTCTACCCAACCACTGAGAGCCAGGACAGACAGCAGCATCTCAATGGGTTTGGACAAACCCTGCTTGGATATGGTTGAGCCAATCCCCCTGTCAGGTGCCTCATGCATGAGGCTCCATCACCAACACCTCCGGAGGAAGCTGAGGCCTGTGAGGATCCTGGGCTTCGTCCTGAGCCTAGCAGCCATAATCGCCGTCTCATTCTCCTTCAGTGCCTTGACCTGGAGCTCCAGGGGGCTTTCCGAGCATGTCCTCCCCCAGGATGCCATCCTTCAGTTGGACTCCACACCCCACAGGACTCTGCTCTCCACCCAGAACCAGATGGACCCCAATGTTTCTGCCGACATGCCCGTGGCCATGAGGTCTTCGGCGAATGATAGCGCGAACCAAGGGGACTACCCTACGGATCTTTTCACTCTGGCGGAGAGACGTCAAGGTGCAGTGGTGCTTCACATGTTCGGCATGCTCTACATGTTCATCGCCTTAGCCATCGTGTGCGACGAGTTCTTCGTCCCGGCGCTGACGGTCATCACTGAGAAGCTGGCCATCTCAGATGATGTAGCCGGGGCCACCTTCATGGCGGCGGGCGGCTCAGCACCAGAGCTCTTTACGTCGGTCATCGGAGTGTTCATCTCTCACAGCAACGTGGGCATCGGGACCATCGTCGGCTCGGCCGTGTTCAACATCCTCTTCGTCATCGGGATGTGCGCCATCTTCTCCAAGGAGATCCTCAACCTGACCTGGTGGCCTCTCTTCAGGGACGTGTCCTTCTACATCCTGGACCTGATTATGCTCATTGTGTTCTTTCTGGATAACCAAATCACCATCTTTGAGAGCATCTCACTGCTTTCAGCCTACGCTGCTTACGTTGTCTTCATGAAGTTCAACGGAAATGTCGAGTCCTTCGTCAAAGGCTGCATGCACAAGAACCAAGTGGTGGAAGTTGAAGTTCAACCCAAGGTGAGTTAGTCAATTTCTCAACCTCTGTCTCTTTCTTTTCCTCTCTCTCTCTTTCTCTCTACCTCCCTCAAAGCTTCAGCTTCATCTCCTCAGGCCTGTCGACAGAGTAACGTCACACTGACCGTTTCAGGTTTGAAGTAATGCGATAATCAAGAGTTTGGCGGTTATTCTGTTTGGGAAGCTGGGTGTAAAAAAAACACAGCTGCATGATGGGTAATATTTCACTTGGGGCACATAGAGATCCCCATTCACGCCCACCCTCTTTTCACCTACATTAACAACAATGTCATGTCAGAACCCACAACACACATCCATGAAACTACACATTTTATCATATGAGAAACAAAGTCAGATAATCAAGTACAATAAAGACAAAATGTCGAAGGTTTTACAGTATTTTCAACATAACTGCCAGTAAAGGCTTGCTTGTGTTTTATTTATATATTGCTATATTTATAGCAATGATGGCTATGAGTTAGTCTAACAATGATTGTTGTTCCCCAATGTTTATAGGTTGTGTTCTGGTCAGACTACTTCATGTCCTTGAGTTATTGCGGTCTCCAATCACACGGATTGTGATGTAGATCTGCAGGTGTAGTTCATGTGGTGATTGCACAGTAGGGAAGCACATTGATTACAGTTGCAGGGGAGACCATTGTATAGATTTGATAGAGCTGAAAAGGTGATTGATACCGAGTGGATATTACTTAGCGTGTCTGTCCGCTATGCACCCTCACTTCCAACGGCTGCCTCACCCAGGCTTTCGTACAGTATTGCTCTGTGGGATTAATAAAACAGAGCCAAAAGCCAGAGTCATTCTGGGTTAAGCTTGGCAAATTGTGTCCCAGTTTGCCAAACAAATCCCTGGAAATCGAAGGAATCTGTAAAGCCATATTTTATTTCACAAGGTCTATATGTAAATTAGTTAAATAGATTTTTACATCTACTATACATTCACCATTTTGTATTTACACATTTATAGTAATTTGTGTGTTTTTTGTTATGCTGTGTCATTCACATGTCATTATACATTGCACAATACATAAACATAATAAAGACATTGCCTCTCATAACATTTGCAGCTACTGTCAATGACCTTTAAGGGCAAAGCAAAGACATTTCAGCACAATTTGATAGGGTTGTAAAGATTATCTGGAAGGATTTAGGTTACTTTGTGACATGAGATGAAAATGAGTTTTGTAGATATGAGTCCAGATTTTTACTGTACTGTAAAGCTTTAACTAAATCAGGATTTAATCTAAGTACATTAATTCTATTTTCTGTTGTCAACAACACAATAAGGGATCGAACTGTTCCAGACAAAAAAAGTAGCCCTCTCCAAAAAATCCTAATCGTATATACAGTACATACTGTGAAACAATGCATTTTTCCATAGAAATCAAGAGTATAACAGCGAACCTAGACTTAGAAACAGTCACAGGATTTCTATAATTGTGGGGTTTTCGACTGGAGTGAGGCAGGCATTATCGTGTCCTTCAGATGAACTTGTGTGAATTAGAGAGGGGGGGGGGGGGATTGACAGGTGGGTGCGTTAGATGAGGCTTGTCTAATTTTTAGTCATCTTCATAATTTCTTGTGGCACAGCGAGTGTGTGCTCTCAAGTTATTTGCTGAGTAATGCTCCCGCCTCACCCCGACACCCTTGGACCAGCCCCAAGTCTCTATGTCTCTTTTGACCTTGTTCTAGTGAGATATTTGACAACATAAATCCAAGCACGTAAGAAAAGGACAGTTTCCATTTTGTATGCTTCACGAATGCGTTTGATGGTGTCTGCCTTTTTAAAACAGCTCAAAGGTGGTAATAATTATTGTGTATTTAAAGGTATGTCTCCGTGGATTTAGGTTATAACGTTTCTGTTTTCATTATATAGTCCGAGCCTCTTGGGTGAATGATATTCTGAGGTACTAAAAGACAATTATAGACTGTAATTCTCTAAACAATATTTGAATTAAAAAAATAAGATTTAGACATTGCGTGACAATGCTCAGGAGTATCATGTATCGGTTTAATATTTAATTGAAGCAGGGAAAGTGTGCGTGTGTGTGAGAATTATGTGCAAGATTTTATTTTGTGGTATGTACTGAAGTAGGTATACTTCTATAAAAATGTATATATTTTCTATGGATGAGAAATGTGAGGTACTCAAATAGTTTTCTAGGAATGCTACTTGCATGATCCCTCAGAATGAGGGACATGATAGGGTTCTATCCAGAAGTCTGACTTGATCTAGGACCTTCCCCACCAGTCCTCTCCTAGTCCGCCTTGACGCGGTAACAGGCAGTACACTAAACATGGATGTCGGTAACATTACATAGCCGCTTGTCCTGAGAGCTTTTGCCCTCAGCTAAAAGGCAGACTCTCAAATCCTGTCGGACAGTACATTAGGACAGTGGAATGCATTGCGGTTGTCAGCGTAGACATCAGCGCAGGGGGGTGGGGTTAGGGGAATGCAGGGGAGATCCGGGGTGTGTATGGGAGGGTGACCCTCAAATAGCCAAAGTGAATCATCGATTAATTGGCAGCAGGCCATAGCTGTGTGCATCCATAATGACTGGCTGGACCCTGATAAGATGAGGGAGTGTTGGCAGGAGTCATGATGGGGTGGAAATGACAACACTGGCCACCACAGAGGGTGTTAAAGTTCCTGGGATACCCTGGTAGAGGCTGAACTGGGCTTATGGACTGCCTGATTTCTGTACTATTTTAACGAGTGCATCGTCAACGTACGACCCTGTTCACGTTGCAATCCAAATTTGTAGCGTCCGTCTTATCGATTCATCTCCGGAGCTTGTGTTTAGAAGCGTTATGTCACCCTGGCTGTCATACGGTCATGTGACGTGCTTTGCTTGTGGTCAGATTGTTTTAGGTCTAGCATGTGAAATGGAGCAAACAGGATCAGTAGACGGGTCTGGAATCCAACTAAGTTCCTCCCCGGGGTGATAATATATAACCTCATCGATACCTCCTGTGGCTTCTGTCCGTCCCTGTTCCGTTTCACACATGCATCTGCAGTGAGCTGTGGCTGTCGTGGGCTGGGCCGGAGACTCCAATGGTGTCAGCCTGTCTAACTACAGCTATGTGAACCTCTGGAACTCACTGGTCCTGTTAGCATCTGGCTAAAACATTTCTAGCTTCATCAATACTAATCCCTGATAAACCCTCAATCCAATTAGCTAAATTGTGCCTTGTGATTACATGCTTTACAGACACCGACCGAGTTTGAAATATGTGTTTCATTTTTGTGTTGGGTGGCTGGTGTTAGACAGGATTGTGTTGCGTGTGAATGAGGGGTTTGGTGTGCTTGCGTTTGTGGGTGTATGTATGTGTGTGTATGTGGTGTTTCGGTTTTTATCAAATTAATCAGCAATCGTTGAAGTCTCCAAGAAATCCCTTATTAACTACTTGTCTCAGAATATCTAGACACACAGTTTAGATTATATTTTTCTGTTCTCCATAAACTGTCATGGCAGTTTAGGAGTGAAGTCACTAGAGAAGAAACCCAGTTTCAGAGTTGTTGAAGTTAGATTCCCGCAGTAGAAAGATCCAGTCAGTGTTCTATAAAAAAAAGAAGAGGAGAAGCTTCGTTGAAAAGGTCGTTGAGGTCACGCAGCCTAAGGCCGCCTTGATGACTGTGATAGCTCCTTTCCCTTCAACTCTCGCCAAATACTTGTCTAGAGCCGTATTAACGCATTCATGAATTAATTCATGCTAATCACACGCTAATACTAGTGTATCCATGAGGGCTTATCTGCTAAACTCATGAGGCCTTCTGTTCTAGTAATGGCTGTTCAGCCAGCACAACAGACTCCCAATGCATCACCCATGCTTTTCCATTGCCTTTTCTAACATCATAATCTATGACTGAATGAAGGCAGCCTACGCTGTCATTGATGACGCTAGCATGCATGGATGGCAAGGAGAATTCTTTCTGGATTATTTAATCTGTACGTTGACCTCTTTACTGGATATAGTAGCGCACATGGGAAATCTATAGTGTAGCAAACCCAACCCCCCCACTCATCAGAACAAAGTATTTTCTTGATTAAGTGGAAGTCTTAAGTGACTTTTGATTTTCTGCCGAATGCGGATTCGCTATAAATAGATCGTAGAAGAAGTGCGTAATTGTAAGCCGGGACCAAAGGGTCTCTTCCTGGCTTAGCGAGCGATGGACAGTTTAAGGGATGAGTTGGTCGTTGCGGTTCTCAACTGCTGCGTGGGCTGGGTCAGGCCTCACACCCATGCCTGGCTCCAACAAACGTGGGTCATTCTCCACGTGCCCGCACACACACACATACACACACACACACACACACACACACACACACACACACACACACACACACATGCATGCACATACACACACTGTTTGTGACAGGATGTGGAATAGGCACATTGCCCAAGTGTGTTGAAAGCACTGTTCAAGGTCATTGGATAGCCGTTCCCTGCTGACTGATGCAACACCCAACCCTACATCTATCCAAGATGGTGGTGGAACATCGGCTCCTGGATCTCTTTACATATTTTCTTTAACGGTATCTCACTCTGCCCACCATTCCTCTACATTCCCTCACTGGCCAATCAGAAGAGAAGCCTATAAGATAAGGTAATCCTTTATTTGTCCTGCGGTGGGGAAATTGCAGTTTGCAACAGTAGCAGAGTAACAGGTTCAAATATAAAAATACAGTAAAACACATAAAAAATACAAAGTACAAGATACAAGCAATCTTTTCAAAGATGGCAATAAGGAGTAAGATTAGAACAATCTGGAGAAATGTGCAGCTGGTTGCAGATGCCAACAGCATTTGCTGAGGTAATCTCTCATCCACATCATGTCAGTTGTGGATGTCAGTTCAGACTAGATGATGTTGAATTTGTAAATATATGCCAGCTCAGTCACAATCTCCTGATATCACACTGCAAAAAAGACAGGAAATATTATACTATATGATATGATGTGGTAGAAAATACAGTATGGGTTTTTACTAATGTAGATGGATCTGCAGAAATGACTTAAAGAGTGTGAAAAGTATATGTATGAGTGTTTGTCACATATAGCGTGATTCATGAGAGCATGCATATGTGTTTGAAGTACTATATGTATGCTTGAACTATTTCAAGTATGCACATTTATATAGTGATGTTAGGCACAATATACTCACGTCACATTGTTTATTTTCTGTAAAGCTATACATTGCTCTAAAGTTAAATAGATGTAGCGTTTAAGCATGTAGAATAGATCATTAAAAGAACAAAGGGAAATCTGCAGCATTAGAAAGTCTATCATAGCAAACTGCACTAGCCATTTCTCTCAGTTCTCAGGATTATCTTGTTATCTCTTGCTCTCTTTCATTGTCTGCCTGATGTCTGGCTGCTTTCAAAAATACTGTCTGTGGCGGATGAGATTAGCTAGCTAGATGTTTTATACCAGCCAAGCAAATGCATTTTGTTTGGTGAGAGAAATTGTAACTGTTAGTGTTGGAAAGGTGTCTCGTGAACAGAACGTGCACCACTGTATGAGCATGTTGTGTGATGGTTCTGTTGGTTCTGAATGTGTCTCAGACTAACCGGCCTCCATAGAGTAGTAGAACCAGCTATTTCTGGGGGGAGACGATAAAATAATTATCCTAATAAATACTCAGCAAACTGGATTTTGGCGGGGGGGGGTGGGGGGGAGCGTTGGGTGTTTCATAAGCGCCCAGCCCCAATATGATTTGCCGACGTCGTCCATGTTGGATAAGCCAGGGTGTGCTGAGGCAGATGTTGGCTTGTAGAGAGAGTAGAAGGTGTGACCTCTGATACATTACCAAGCTATAAATAGCCCGGCAAGATCCCCCATCAGGAAATGCTTCAAAGGTCTGTTACAGAGTGGGTCCAGCGGAGGGGGTCTGTTGCATTTCCTCCCAGCAGATGTGGACATTATTTTGGTCTCAGATGTTCCCTGGCTGCTGCTCGTCGATGAGCCAGGCCAAGGTGTTCAGTCTGCTCTTGGTCATGCTAATGTGTTGCTCAAGCCTGCTTAAATCCCACTCTGTACATCTATAATTCCAGATAAACAGACTTTAGGAGTTACTGCGTGTCTGGGAGGCTTAACATTAGGGTTGTCTGCTTTTTGCCATATCAGATGATATCGAATTGTCGAAAAATTCAATATCATCTGAACTCCCACAGTGTGCAAGGGAGTTTACTGACAAGACGATGCATTTGTGTGCGTTTGTGTGAATGTGTGTGTTCCAAAAGAATACTGTTCTTTTATTACTTCAATCGGGTATATTAAGGAAAGAACACAGGATGTGTGCGTGGAATTTTGATTAATTGTTGTGTCTTTAAGATTGGAGATTGACTAATGAATTGAGTTGATACTGAAGTAGACTAAAGTGCTAGTCTTCTGATGTGGTTCCATGATTTGAAGGGAAATAGAAAACAATCTTTGTTGGTACTGTATTGGTATGAGCAAATACCAACCAAAAATAAACAAGTCTGCGAAAATGTTACTGAAACAATGATGGAAAATGTAATTGTTCTTTTCTGTAGAAATCTACTTGGGTTTCATCTTAGTTATCAGCTAAAGAGTGCCTGCACCAAGTCAAAGCTTTCTACGCAAAGGTTTATAAATGTACTTCTCTGTCTTGTAGCTTCATAGTTGTTAAGTTTGCAGCTCAAACAATCCCACAGGGCTGTTGTTCCAAGGCATGTGAGTGGGAGGAAGACAGGAACCTTCTCCCAGAACGCCTGGCCAGAGAATGAGAAGGAGTGTCCTGATTACAGAGAATATCCTTCTAGTCTTCTGGTATCATTGAGTGGGGTTTGAAAAAGGCATTTATACCATGCAAACAGTACATTACATGCTGTACAAATACACATTCGTGTGGACACATTTTGGCACATGGGAAAGCTGATCATAAGGCAGGCAGACAGCATCCAGGATGTGGCTTTGATCTGTGTAGAGAAGGGCCTGGTCATACTGTCTAGCAGAGCTGACAGGGAGAAGCGGAAAAGGAGAAATATATTGGACATGAGTTTCTCTTATTCATAGCTCTGTCCATTTACCTGGGATAGTGAGTTGTTTACATGCAAGTAAACTGTGCAAGGAAGTCAACCTAAATACGATTTACACCAAACAGGCTGGGAGAGAGGATTGTTTCTTTATGAGCCTTGCAGAAATGAAAACTACTGTTTCCTCAGCTCTGTATTGTCGGCAACACTTCCCAATGTCATTGTGTTTGGCGATGCCTTTGTGCATAGTCAATTGGATTACTTGAAATAGAGTTAACTGTGAGAGCACGTTTCTTATTTGCGTTGGAATATTGCGGTACTGCTTGGAGGTCGTTCTAGTGTCGTGTGTGGCTTTGTCAGTATTGTGTTGGGATGGGCTCTAGGTTTGAACAAGTCTTTTGACATGTTTTCATGTGGATGTTCGAAGCACAAGGGACAGTTTTAAAAAGATGCGTGTGCCATTCGCCACTTGTGCGCTGTCCAAGGTTCTCATAACTTCAACACCACGGACAGCAGCAGCACCTCAGCAGGACTGAGGGAAGCACTGCCTCCTCTCCCCAGTCAGGGAAGTACTGCCTCTGCCTCCTGCCTCCTCTCCCCAGTCAGGGAAGTACTGCCTCTGCCTCCTCTCCCCAGTCAGGGAAGTACTGCCTCTGCCTCCTGCCTCCTCTCCCCAGTCAGGGAAGTACTGCCTCTGCCTCTGCCTCCTCTCCCCAGTCAGGGAAGTACTGCCTCTGCCTCCTCTCCCCAGTCAGGGAAGTACTGCCTCTGCCTCCTCTCCCCAGTCAGGGAAGTACTGCCTCTGCCTCCTGCCTCCTCTCCCCAGTCAGGGAAGTACTGCCTCTGCCTCCTGCCCCCTCTCCCCAGTCAGGGAAGTACTGCCTCTGCCTCCTGCCTCCTCTCCCCAGTCCATTCTACTGGCAAACTGCATGAGGCAGCTTCCTGGTCAAACACACACAACTTTGAGACAGGCGGTAGCGGGAGCTCAACCGCGGCAGGCTCTCGTCGGCTAGCTCAGGGCCAGAGCTGATCTCTGTGTGATCATTGGTCCAGAGATGAGACAGCAGACCGGCCTGCCTCGGAGGCTGCCTCACATGAGGCGGCGTGTCTCTTTGATGCTTAATGAGTGTGTGTTGTGCTCTTGAGTGGCGCGGGGGGAGAAAAGGAAGGCTGCTTATGAATAAGCTCTGGCTTCGACTGACGTTTTCAATGGAGGCCATTTCCATTGATTTGAACATTGTTTGCATCACACTGTTGATTTAGGCCGCCTACAGCCGAAACAGGCAGATGGTTGGAATACTGCTGTAGCATTGGTCCAGCTCTAAGGATGAGCTTGAATATTGCTGAATATTTCTGTGTTGCTTTGGAAGTTTTTACCCCCGAAAATATTGTGATATAATATACTGTTGGTAGATAGGCAATGTTTTGTCACGCTTAGACCATGCAGGGACTTTCCATGTTAAGGTTTAGTAACAGTTTGGAAATTCAGTAAAAGGTTTTGGGTTAAAGGTTCTGTCCACGTTTGGTTATGTTCCTCTGATGTAAATCAATCCTGTCCCTTTTTTTCTTTCCTTTTTTTTCTTTTGGCGACAGGGTCACATATGTGGGAAGGTTGTGCGCTGAGGCCAGAGAGAAACTGGAAGCCAAATCGATGGAAGGCTATTTTTGGAGAGCCCTAGTTGAATTAGCTAATGTAACCACACTGTAAAAGCACCATATGAAGGGCATTGAGTAGCTAATGCCACAGGTTATTTTGCGCGAGTGTGTGGATATGTGTTATGGACATAAGGGGAGCATATTGTTGCTCAGTTGCTTGCAGTTAAATAAACACATTTTTAAATGAACGTTTTATTGGGAAATAGATATTCATAACGCTGAATGATGATGAATGGATCTGATATTTTTTTCAAATTCATGTCTGCTTTGAAACAAGGGGGAATAAACTAATTACAATCAGACAATCTCTAATTGGCTAATTAGGAGAAGCAGCTGACTCCGTCAGTGAATCTTCTTCAACGCCCCCAGTGTCCACTTGCCTGCTCCATCGAAGGCAATTCGCACTCCGGCTCCCAAGGTCACCTTGCTGTACTGCGTCAGGGTACAGCGGAGCCGCGTAGATGTTCCTCCCAGCCTCGCGGCTCCTTCTCTGATAGTGACAGGGATAATGGCTGCTGCAAACCGTCCTCCCTCCACATCCTCCGCCTCCCCCGTTGGCTAAGATAAGGTGTGTTATCTGAATCCCGGGTCTGGCAGATGACCGTCAGCTGACATGCTGACGAGGCGCGGGGAGATGCAGCGCGAGGAGGAAATGACAGATGTGCCGACTCGACTGGCTCTGGAGTGACATCGCCACGGCCGTGATGACAGCGTATAGCCTGAATTTTTACCAGTTCTGGGGCCAATGATGTTTGCAATGTTAAAATGAAACATGGTCTATGGTAATAGTTCAAAGTCTTTACAGGAAGCCCTATAACGTTATGTCAGCATAGCCATCCTTTTCTTTTGAGTGCTTCATGTTCCCCCTTAAACTATACAGTCGTTAGCTTTTGGTAACGACTTGCCTCTGTGTACGGGACTGCTTAACTGATCAGTGCACATCTGTCACATTGAAATGAGAGCATGACACAGCGATTTCTGTGTCCTCACTTCTCCATCTACAGGGGAACGGGGGTGGATAGGGGGAGGGGGGGTGGGGGGGGCATGAGAGGCAGGTGGGGCTCAGTCCTGGAGGCTACGTGGAACTTTGCCTTGTGGGAAATCAGCACCCTGGCAGCTCCTGTAATTAGTTCTGCTTGTTAGAAAAATGAAGGGGTTACTAATTAGCAAGTGGATGGCTTCTTGACTTGTTGTTTTTTCCCCTTTTTCCTTGAAGATCATCATTATCTTCTCCAGGCAAATCCAGACAGAGAGAGAGAGAAAGGGAGGGAGAGAGGCGAGAGAGGCGAGAGAGACAGAGAAAGAGGAAGGGGGGGGGGAGGGGGGAAAGTGGTAGCGGGAGAGGGAGGGAGGGAGAAGGACGGAGAGACAAACAGAAACAGAAGTGAGTCGTGCTCAGCAGCTTTGTGCGTCTCCCGTCATCAGCCCGCTCTCCTGGGGTCCTCCTGTCTAGCTTTGATGGACAGCTTGCCTACTGTACACAGGTTCAAGCTCTTCACTTTTCTTGTAAACCAGCAGCCCGCACATACAACGTAGCTGGGATAGTCACCGTTTCACATTCAAAGATGGTGATTGTGGTCATAAAGACGGCTTTACAACACAGTGTATTCAAAGTTTATTTCCATTTGTCGCAAGTACAGGTACATTGGAACTAGAAAAAAATTCCTAAAGAAATTTTGAGTGTGCGTGACTCTGGCCCGGGACTCTCCCCCATATATCAATGACACTGTTGAGTCATTTTCTGAATATGACTTCTACCATTGCTTAGGTATGTGACAGATCAAGCTTTCAACAGGTGTTCATATGCTGATGCACTAGTAGTAGCGTTAACACTAATTTCAGTAGGATTAAAGACAGCTCCACTTGAGCACACTGCCACAGTTTAGGTTTAAGTAGTAAGCAAGCAGTAAACAATTGGTCACTCTGTGTCAGGTAGCACTTTACATTACAGTTCAGTAGCATAGTAATAGTTTGGTTCTAATTTGATAATAGTGATAAATGCTTTCAAAAACTTAGAGTGTAAAATGACCCAAATACATCCAATGCCAGAATTAGGCCATCAATGGCTATGACTTTGGTATTAGAAATACACCTTTTATCAAAATGATACCGCATTATAAATATCAGATAACATTATAAAGTTATACAGCTGTGTTAAATGTCAAATCAATCCACATGCAATCAAACATGTAACAAATCAGGATTCAGCAATACGCTAGCATCAAAATTCACAAAAAGCACTAGGTCACACAGTTCTGATATCACACTAACAAAAACAGTGCTTTTTATCCAACATTAATTGAGAAAAACACACACGCACATACACATACACACACGCACATACACACATACACACACATCTATATATATATATATATATATATATATATATATATATATATATATATATATATATATATATATATATATATATATATAGATAGATAGATAGATAGATGTGCATACACACAGGCAGTCTGTACATTAATGACTTAATGATGAACTGTCAATCAAACCATTCAGTGCAATGAATCACTTAGTAGCAGACACACAGGTTCAATCATCTATAAACTACAGGACTACAGGACTCCCCATACAACACTAGCCAATAGTTTGCAAGGTCAACCAGTATCCAGACGATTATGAATGTTTTACAGCAAGCCCCCCCAACAATTTAAATAGCAATTCCTAAAAGACCTGTATTTAATCCCCACTGTTTCTCTATGGAACTGTCGATCCCAACCACCCACACACCTCCCCAATACCTGGTTGGATTCGTCTGGACCCCACCACATTAACTCTGGCCTCAAACCCCTCCGAAATCGCCCCCCCCCCCCCCCCGAGCCCCCCGCAACGTCACAAACTCCGCTTGAAAGTGAAACTAAATCATTCGCGATTGTCAAACCTCTCCCCCAAACAGGCTCATAGCTCATCAACCCGACCTCCCACACACCTCCCCAATATCTTGTTAGATTCCTACGGACCCCACCACATGAACCCTGCCCTCAAACCCCCCCGCACGAGCCCCCCCGCCCCCCGCAAACGACCCTAAACGGTCAAAATGCACACAAATAACCCCCCCCCCCCACTACCCTCCTTACAACCCTCCACCACCGTCCTGACTGATAAGCACATGAATACATATAAACCCAAATGTTAAAGAAGTCAAAAACCCACATCTTATATAGCATGCTAGCAAAACATATGCTGATGCACTAGCAATTAGCTTAAGCGCTAATTTCAGCATTGGTCGCTAATGTTAGCAAACAGCATATCTTTACAGCTAGTTGGAATGTCAGTTGTAAATCCTGACTGATAAGCACATGAATACCTATGAGCCCAAATGTTAAAGAAGTCAAAAACCTACATTTTAGATAGCATGCTAGCGAAAGAGTTGAAAAAAGATGTTCGCTTACCTTAGAGACTTAGAGCCAGAGAGGAAGAGTTGAGTTGGAGTACAGTTTATAAATACACCCGAAACAAAAAGAGCCAATTTGATTCCTCCAGTAAATATCCTCCAATTAAAGTTATTAAATGTGAAATGAATTAATGTTCGTAAAATAGCCACCGTCATTCGTGGCCACCGTCTCTCCTCTTTCAAGCACGTTGCTAAGTAACGAACTAATAAGTTGCAGCTGGAACTGTCATGGCAGTTCGAAAGACAGAGAAAAGGCTTACAGCACCCCTCGAACAGGAAGGATTTCTGGCCAAACCGTGTTTCCAATCATAAAACCAGGTTAACGTGAAGCCGGCTGAGACCTTCCTGAACGTCTACATAGGCATTTTGTGTTGAGAAGTGAAGAAATGTGCTCTTAGGAGCAATTCTAAAAAGTGTTAGTTTTGTTTTCCTCCTGAAATTTTCCTGACACTTTTAACATGGGAGTCTATGACGCTGTTCATGGGTGCTGCGGCCGAATCTTCGCATGTCAAGCTAAAACAATAAATCTGACAGATAAAGTAAAGCAAGTGTGAGCTAGAGGACACATTTTCCTACGTTTCTATGTATAAATTGTGTCTGTAGTGGTGCATTTGAGGCCATGGTAGTCAAATACGTTTTATTTTTTAAACACAATTCTCTCTCTTCTCCACACTCTAGCGATGACATCACCACTCTACCTCTCAAACATTCTCTCCATTGACACCTATTCATTTTTTTGGTGTGGTTTTTGGCAATTTTTGGGCAAAATTGTTCGCCAAAAGTCTTAGATAAATCATAGCACACATGTCGGGGCCGAGCCGCACGTTTTGATATAACTTTTGTGTATATGCGTCAAAAACTCTGGTAGGTGTTTTGAGCCAAAAAAACGGCGTAAGAATAAGTATAATAATAATAATAAACGCTAGTAATAACATAGTGTGCGCCTTGCAGCACGCACACAATTATTTGGTCCTGCTTGGAATTCCCGAGTGGCTTATCTAAGCGTACAAAATACAAACTTAACCTGGAATAATAATACCTGACTTAACTGATTGTCTGGGGATTTCAGGGAAACAAAGTTTTAATGTGAAATAGAATCCCCTTAAGCTGTTAGTAATGCAATCATTGCTTGAGCATGATCCTAGCTAGGTGTTTACATTAACATTTATTCCTTTAGCAGATGCTTTTATCTAAAGCGACTTCCAAGGGAGAGCTTTACAAAAGAGCATAGATCACTGATCATAACGCAACGAGATTGCGGGTAGCCAGAACATGGAGCATACATTGTGAGAAACCAAACAAGTGCCAAAGGGAAGAACCTCAAGAGCATTCAGTTAAACAAGTTACAATTAAATCACATGAACCCTCAAAAAGTGCAAGACTGTACCTGTAGGAAAGCGTATACAGCGTGTTCAATTGTTTTTAAACTTGAACTGTACTTCGAATGTAAGTCGCTTTGGATGAAAGCGCCTGCTAAATGAAGCATTATTATTATTATTAAAAGAAGGGTAGCAGTGACACTGGTCTGCAGTTCTGGTGTTACCATCCTGCTACCCTCCCTACGATCCCCACCACAGTAAAAAGATTTGCCTGAATCAAAAGCTACATCACATGTATGACATGCAGACTTGGATAGTTTGAATGAACTTTTAATCAAACCACTCTAGAGAACCGCCATTCTGCAATGTGCTATTCATGAACGACATCTTCAGAATTAGATCTGGCTTCTTTTACACCACACACAGTTCTGAATGTGGATATCTGGATATCACAGCCATGTTTTCCGATTCCTCAGAAGTCTCCCTTAAAGCCAGAGACAGAGACTAGCCAGAGACTAGCATGAGACTATCAAGCCAGAGACTAGCATGAGACTATCAAGCCAGAGACTAGCATGAGACTAGCAAGCCAGAGACTAGCATGAGATCGCTTTTGACACATGCCTCTGCGTAATGCAACGTTGCAGGCCCAGCGAGTTTGTCAACCCCACCCCCCTAGTTTGTCAACCCCCCCCCCCCCCCCCCCCCCCCCCCTGATCTGTTTCCTGAAAGCGTCCTGATGTGACATTACATAAGAACGGCCACCAGAGCTGCTGGGATTATCATGCAGCGCTCACTCCAGAGGACATACCCATCTGCCTGTGTGATTATTAGTCATAATATTAAACATCGCTTTAATGAGCTCTCCCCCACCAGCCCCTGACTACCTCTCCTGCCGTGCCCTGACCTGCTTCGCCCTTACGGCTGTCCGTCCATCCATCTCTCTGAAACAGTAGCTTGCCTTGCAAGGACTGTGCTAAAGATATGAATTCTTAATTTCAGCAGATTTAGCTTCCGGCAGTTTCCGTCTCATTTTATTTTATAAAATGGTGCACTGGTTGATGATGTGGTGATTTGTATGAGCATAAGAAGCTCCTAAAACAGGCAGGAGGACACAGTGATCAACATATCTTCGTCCATCCACCAGTATCGGCATATTGTAGATGGTTTTCTCTGTCAGTGGATTGGCTACGTGTCTCTTAAAACAGGTTCAAAGGGTGACGCCATTGTTCAAATTCATCTAACATTTAATTCATTTCACCGTCTTGGGGAAAGCTCAGGTTTTTGCAATATCGCGTCTTAAACGTCTCTTAGTCAGAAAATCTCATTTCATTTCATTGACCATTGACACGGGCGACATGAGAATGTCCGAGGCAAACGCAACACAGCATTGGGAAGCTGTCCTGTCCATCATCCCTCCATCATCACCAACCATCAAAAAGTACCGTCTCTCTGCTGTCCTCATCCGTGAGTCTCTGGTTGTGTTGTGTATGGCATGCTTCACATATCTGTCCTCTTTGTCTCTCTTTCTCTCTCTCCCTCTTTTCTTCCTCCTTTCTGTTTACTGGATGTGAAGGCGAGTCCCGAAGCACCGGAGGATGAGAGCAAGCTGTCGGTACGTTCTGTCTGCATGGAATTCTTTACGTCTGTTTATCTGTGTTGGTCTCGTTTCCGTTTAGGTAGCACAAACTCCTCGTTTCTTCCTCTCTCTCTCTCTCCTTCCATAATGTGAACAAGAGCCATGTGTCCTGTGTGCTGCCGGTATATTTTCCATGCGCTCCCTGTACACGCACTGCGGCGTAGCTCCTGGTTCCTGCAGGCCTCGACAGTGAAAGTGTTAAACATTGCATGTGAAAAAACGCACCAGTTCTAGTTCGGTCACTCACACCTCCAAAACATGTTTGAACACTTACAGATGGGAAAGATTTAAAGGAAGTGTTGACGACCGAATGATTTGGGAAGGGGTGTCTCCTTTTCGCTCGTGCCCACCCCCCCACCCCCCACCCCCGAAAAAGCACCTGGATTCTCGGAATAATTCGAGATTCTGGGCAGGGAAAGGATCATTCTGGGTGGATTCCATTAAACCCTGTCCTCGTGGCCTTTTGCAAGCGGTGCCGGCGATCTGATCCCCTCCCCGCCCGCTCACACCCATATGGGCTGGCAAGTTAGCAGCTGACACCTCCAGATTGCGCCGTCGCATCACCGCGGGCGAGCCAGAGATGGACAAGTTCCAGACAGGCACCGCCTGTGAAGGTGGCCCGCTTCCCGCAGTTCCTTAGTTCAGCTTGAACTGCCAAAGTGACCTTGGGCAAGGGGTTAGGGTCCCCCCTCAGGGCTGTTTCACCAACACCACCAAACTCGAAACATCAACAAGAATACCAAGGCCATCTGGCTGTCTTGATCGGATGCATGTACTTTATTTTATTAGATGGCATGGTGTTCAATTGCTTGCAGGATTCATGTAAAGGATGATGGATGAACATGCTTCTTTTGGTTCCAGCTGCTGGAGTATGGTACTGGGGTTTGATTGGCCCTTCCCTCTACAGGTTCTAAAGCTCTCTGTATCTTTTATACTGAATCACTGACACTCAGATTTCAATCCCAACACTCAAAAACTGTTAAGAATAAAATGCTGGTATTGTAGATGTATGAGTGTTTTCATGGGTCAGCACTTTCCTAAATCTGTGCTGTTACTTTTGAACACCCTGTGCACCACAAACAAAAGTTAATTATGCCCACCTGGTCCTCCCCCCTGCAGGCTAGACCTCGTCTTCAGAGGGGGGGGAGTTCAGCCTCCCTGCACAACAGCCTGATGAGAAACAGCATCTTCCAGCTGATGATTCACACCCTGGACCCCCTCAGTGAAGGTAGGACACGAGCAGAACCACTCACAGGCCCAGGGGTCACTCCCAGGCCCAGGGGTCACTCACAGGCCCAGGGGTCACTCACAAGCCCAGGGGTCACTCACAGGCCCAGGGGTCACTCACAGGCCCAGGGGTCACTCACAGGCCCAGGGGTCACTCACAGGCCCAGGGGTCACTCACAGGCCCAGATGTCAATCATGAGCCTCTCTCTGTCTAGATCTGTCGATCTCCTGACTCCCTGGCAGACAGAACCAGGAAGGGGGAAGCTCTCACAACACTGGTGTTCCTCAGGAGAGAGGTTTAGCTAAGGCTCTGGGCTTTTCTCATTTTGTTGCTGTTATACAGGTTTAAATGACCTTTCACTTGAGAGGATTTCAGTAACTCCTGACAACATCCAGTCAGATTCAAAAGGACCTCAGGAGCAAATTGTACAGATCGTGGATGTTTTCCTGATCTAGTGACAACAGCGATGGCTTTGAAATGAAACGTGTACAAGTACATAAAACTGTGCTATGAACCAGATATGAAACAAATAGCGTACTGGTAAGTGTATGCTGGATTCATCCCTGTACCATGAGTGAGGTGGTGAGGTTCTTTCTTGGAAATACTCGGAGGTCAAAGTTATATCAGCAGTCAATCAGACAGATATTTCCTGTAATCCAAGATGAAGGCCTGCCTTCGTGTGCTGGGGACGCAGAGCTCTTTGTTCTTGGAACATGGGTGGAATATTTGATTTCTGAGATGTTACGAGTGGTGAAATATCAGCCCCCAACCAGAGCCTGTCCCAGGGCGCAGTCATTTCAGGCATCCACAGGCCTCACATTTCTGGAAAGCGGAGCTTTGAATGAGTCGATTCAAGGCAGATTAATAAACTGTGCTCTGACTGACTGCAAAGGGCCCCATTAACATGCATCCCCTTCTTGTGGCGCTACCAATCCTAGACGCCCCATTACTCAATGAGTTAGTCACTCCATCTGGGTGATTAAGCTCTAAATCACAGCCTAGGATTGCAATAATGTGCGAGGGTATAGCTAGCAAGAAGAAGGACCGCACTGTAGGCCTCTTGTCAGATGAGGCATTAAGGCCGCCACGCCGCCTTTTGGTCTTCAAATGGATGTGTAATTACGATGGCAGGATGGGAGCTCAATGCTATTTCGCGTGTTTTTCCTCCTGTGAGACTTCCTAGCTCTTGGGAGGCGTTCAATAATTCTTTTGAAGGTTAATGGTCTAATGTTCTCTTTTCTTGGACGATAGAGATATCCGTCCACGGATAAGAGCCCTGTTCTTTTTCTGTAAAAGGACAGTGAGATAGCCATTTGGTCAACAGCACAATACCAGACTAGATGTGGGATTCTGTCTTCCTCATCTTGGGAGGGGTGGGGGTGGGGTTTGGGATGATGGACATACCTCACATACACGAGGCTGTGGTGAACCCGTGCTGGACTGCCTGTCAGCACAGGGCTGTTTCCTGTATGCGATACGTTGAGAGGTTGGTTCCTGCTCGTCAGTAACCTCCAACTTCCCTTCACGGAGTCGAATCGTCTTGTCCTTAACGTGCGCCGTTCCCTGCAAGCTCTTAGACTTTAAGTGGCTCGGTGTTGCCAGCTCAGTGAGTCCATCTATTTTTCATAGGCACTATTAAAAGCTGTGGGCTTGATTCAGACGGAAGTTTTCTGTACAAGGCACAGAGTCTGACGTTTTTGTGATGCCAAAGAACTGGTGGTGGTTTCTTAAAGAAATTAATATCATTGCACCCATTTTTTTGCTCAGGATGAAGCACATCATTTCAACCATATTTACATGTATTTCAGTCTATTTTAATGTCAAGATTATATATATTTTTTTCCCTTTTTTTGTTGTTTTTTTTCTTCTTCGATGGTCTTCCTTTCCCCTCACATATGACTAGCTCATATGTGAGGGTGCTTATTTTCATCGTTGCACAGTTTCAGAAGCGTCAGACCTGGCCTGTTCCAACATATCTTATAACATTCGAAAGTCATCTGGTTTATCTTTTTCCTCTCTCTCTGTCTCTGTCTTTTTCTACTCTTGTTTCTGCCTCTGTCCCCTCAGAATTTGCTGACTCTGGTGAGTTCCAACTCTAATTATCTAATCCCCCAGATTTGTTCATTCTCATTCCTGTAGCCCAGAGATTCGTTCCTTTTGGTTGTAGAGTTCTTCTCCTCAAAATGCCGCTGTGTCCATCCCTGTCTGTTCCAAGTCAACAACCCTGTTTTTTCCGCCGTAGATGTACTTTTAATAGACCGATCCTCTATAGCGGGATCCTCTATAGAGGTAATCTCTAAAGAGGTGTTCACTATAGTGTCTTTCTCTATGGAAGTATTCTCTACGTTGGTGTTCCTATAATTGTATTCTCTATAGATGTGATTTCATTGTAAAACCATTTCGTATTGTTCCCATTATTATCCTTTATTAGTTACCCCCAAACTAGTCTTAATTTCACATGTCATAGAGTACTAACCAGCTGTCTCCATCATTTACATACTTGCTGTTCTCCATCTACAAATTCAAAGACCAATGTATCTTTATTTCAAATGTTTTTATTTATTTTAGTTTTAGGCTTATGTCCAGTTATTCAACTTTGTAACAAATTGGGTGACATACACCACAATTCTTCATGGGACTTGGCAATGCTATCATGAATAGTTTAACCTTGAATTAAATATGGAACCGTCCAACCTCTTAGTGGTTGGCATCGCCTAATTCTGCTGGGAAAAGGAAATCCATACTGTTGAACTATATTACCTTGTTGGGGGAGTGTGTGTGTGTGTGTGTGTGTATGTGTGTGTGTGTGTGTGTATGTGTGTGGAGGAGGAGGAAAAGGGACAACAACACGTTAAATGTTCTCACCTCATCTGCATGGAGCCAAAATGCTCACTTTGGAGCAGCGTCATATATAAAGCAGCAGAGCCTCAGGGAGATGAGGTCAACCTTGCCCTCTCAGCAGCAAAACAAACGGCTGTGGTCAGGTGCTCGTCCCATAGCGTCCTCAGAGCTGGACCTGAATGGACTGGACCTAACAGGACCTGACCTCTGGGCAGCACTCTGATTGGCCCTGCTCCCTCTAGTGCTGCTTTATGATTGGACTGTGGATTACGCAAACTTATATGTGACCTTGTAGCCGGACTATATAGCCTGCGGAACAGAGGGAACAAGGTCAATTGATAGAACTGGGAGAGGTTAGCCTCCAGTCTGTCACTCAAACTGAGGCTGTGGACATGTCAGAAGAGGCTCTGTGCTTGGCTGACCCATGAATACAGTGAGCTTCTAGCACTAGGCCACACCCCTTACCACCAGGCCCCTCCCCTTACCACCAGGCCCCCACTCCCCAGCCATGGTCCCCAGTGATGCCCTCACCGATGGTCCCTAATGCCCCCTTCCCATACCCCCTACCCTTGCACTTTCCCAGAAGCCCACTTCAACCTAACATGGAAATCATTACATCAATGATTGGCTCTGGTGAAAGAATCATTGTTAAAAGCGTTCAGTCCCAACACAGACTGATGCTCATGATGCTCCAACCAGTCAAAGGAAGACAGGCAGGACTTAGAGGTCACCGCACAATGACGAGAAGTCTTTAGCAGATCGCTAAGTGTGCTCTCTTCCTGCCCAAGATGATAACGTACACATGGAGTGGTTGTGTTGACGTTAATTAGTCTTCAAGCTGTGTTGGATGCAGAGTCTGTCCAAATTATTATTATGTTGTTTTCTTCTGACCATTTCCGGTGATCTTACTGTGTTTTACCAGTACTTTTTTTAACATTACTGTCTGTACCGTACTTTTTTTCTTCTATTTTCTTTATTCAGGTGGAGGTATATATATACCAGATGGATCATTTTGGTTTATTTGTTTTTGCACACATTTCACTGACACATTAAAATCAATAATCGCCTCAATTGCAACACCTGCAAGCATGGTGATCTGAGAATTGAGAAATACAGGACCTTATCTATAAGGGATACTAATCACTTGTGGAGGTGTTTCATGTCATGACATTATGAAGTGTCCTGGCTAGTAGACTTCTGCTTTGCACTTATGCAGTGATGTTTTGGTGAGAGAGAACAACTTTGCCCGTCCCTTTTGTACCGTGTGTGTGTGTGAACCTTCAGGATGTGCTGTTTTTACATGTCTGCTCCTGTCCATGTCTCTGTGCTCGTCTCCTTACCTTTGTCTTCTGCTGTGATGTTGTAGAACTTGGAACATATGGAAAGCTAAAATATTATCACACAATGACTGAAGAAGGTAAGTACTGCTCTCTCAATTCCCTTAGTCATTTTCCGTTTTTTGACATGTTCCTTTTCTCTCTCTTCCTTTCGATCGCTTGACCCCTGCCCCCTCATTGTTTCGTGCTTGTCCGGTGCGATTCCGTTCTTACTTTTTCTTTGATTTCCTCTCAGAGATTTCACTGACATAAGTGCAAATCGTGGTTCCCATGCTCATTGTTTTGTTTTGTTTTTTCTGATTGATGTTTGTTTTAGTTTCTTTTCTCGATTGAGTTGGTTGTCCGTGCGCTCTGAGGAGATTTGGTATCTCAGTATTGTATTTGAAAAGTTTACTGTGTGTACGTCCACTGTGTCTGCTGTTGTCTTTTACTGTCGTGCCGTACAGTGTGACACGCAGGAAAGGTGTCACGAGAGGTGGAAACTTACACATGTCCATCTCTGAAATCCCAGAAGGAAATGTTCCAGTGTGTTGTGTTGTGTACAGCATTTAGACCTCAGGTCAAGTCAGGTTGTTGATAGGATTTTGTCCAAATCTATTTCGGCACGCAGGTTACCTTACTGCCATACGACTTCATAAATCGTTATTATAGCTTAGACACACTTGGTCATAAAACACACGGGGACCCAAAGCATTGAGAACGTCTCTCTCCTCTTCTCTAGCAGGGGGGTGGGGGGCTGTCGGGGGGGGGGGCAAGATCAGAGAAACACATCAGCCACGCCTCGTGAAACCCCGGCGCTGCCATGGAAAGAGCACTGCGAAGGCACCTCCCATTTACGTCACACATTTTGGCAAAAACCAGTGACTCACCCACCCAGGAATTGCGTAACATTCGGGGCTGACAAGGAAAAATGGAGCAGGCAGAGGGAACTAACATAATCAGTACTAGAGAAGGACTCCCCACCAGCCGGTTACGTAACTCTTTGTTTGTTAAAGATGCATCCTGGGTGTGCAATTTGTCAAGACACAAAAGAATGACGTCGAACAGCATCTAGAATGAAAGTACTCGTTTTCGAAAGCCCACACGTGTAGGGAATCCTGATATGAGCGTTTTCTTGAGCAGCCATAGCTCTTCTTCTTGAAAAGCATTGTGAATGTGTCTCTTATATTGACTTTCTGCAATCTGAAGGACTTGCTTGGCATACTATCACAGCATTGGCTGATCGTACCATTAGCCTTGAAGATAAAAGGAGATTGCCCGTTACGCCCATCCTCCCCGCCCGTGCAACTTGCCGGAAGCCCTGATCACACACACGCACACACAAGCACACGTGCACGCTCGCATACACATGCTCTCACGCGGATAACGTCCCAAGGTGAACGAGGATGAATTGTGACGATGGCGTGATCTATATCTGCGTGACAGGACGTCTCAGTGTGTGCGTTTGTGTGCGTGAATGCGCGCGTGTGTGTGTGTGTGCGTGAGTTATGCAGCATCAATTTCAACAGATGAGAGTGAACGAACATGACGGACATGAGAGTGGACTGGCGTGCGAAAGGGGGAAGGGGGGCGTGAAAAAGAGGGCCATGGGGCGGAGGTGGAGGAGGTCTAGAGGACACATTGCACTGGGTGGCTGTGTGAAGGCTAATGATTTTACTGGAAGGTCACAGACTGTGACACGGTTGGGCGGAACACATATCGATGAGTCACCCCATTGAGCCCGACCAAGTAGTCGACCTTACGTTATTCGAAAGACGAAAAGAAAAAAAAATCCAGAAGCTTTCAGATCGATTGAAATGTCCTGGCCTGAATAGAATTATGCATGACATGCGTGCATAGGCGGTCACGCACATGTGCACTGACACGAAAACACCCGTCGAGTCGTAGTCGAGAGCTGAACCAAACAGATCTCTTCGATATGTTTCAAGACCAGTTGGGGTTTTTTCTAAACAAGCCAGAGCCGATTATGTACTGCTCCTTTTCTGTCCCGTGTGTGACCTACCAACAAGGTCATCACCTGTGACTTGCATCGTAATTCCCTCATTCTTAGTTATGATTGATCTGTTATTGATGCTGTTGACTTCAAGTGGAGACCGATAACCTGGACATCCAATAAACCAATCCTAGAAAAGGTTAAAGGTCGTAAAGAGGTCTGGTGTCTTGGGCATGTTTCGGGGTCCCTATCGCACATGATCCCTGGTCCCCTGGCTGTACCGAGGCTGCAGGTCTGGCAGTCAAGTCAGGACCAACCCAAACTGCTGTGAGGACGTGCTGTGGGTCTCACGTTGGGACCAGCAGAGAGAGGTGGGCTCCAGATTACGGACCTCAGGATGTTACACACTGTGGTGGCCGGACATTGACTGCAGGCCTTTGCATGTTTCCTTCTTAATGTCAAGAGGGGCGACCTCTTACATAAGCCGATAAAACCTTTGTCGTTGTTGAATTGAACCGTAGCCCACTGTGTCGCCTTATGGATTTTCTTAAGGCGGTATTCTTGTGCTACTGGTATGATAATGTTTTTTTGGTTTTTTTGTATTTTTTTTTACAGAAGCCACTTACCCCAATCAAGTGTTGTTGGGATTTTGACAGGTCAAATGATAGCTGTTGTGTAAACCTGGTAGCGTGTGTTCCAGCCGTGGGTCTACGTCTGCAGGCATGGTGATGGCGGGCGGTTGGGCGGGGGTGGGGTGGCTGGGGATGGGAGGGGGTGGTGGGGGCGGGGGGGGAGTCCTGCTGGCCTGCCTGCCCTGGCAGCCCCTGAGGTTCTACCGCCATTGTTATATTTTCACAGGAAAATTCCGGGAGAAGGCATCTATCCTGCACAAGATCGCCAAGAAGAAATGTCAAGTGGAGGACAGCGAGAAGGCGAACGGAGCAGCGAGCCGCTCAGGTGGGCGACACAGCAGTTCTTCACATCAGAGGCTTTTCCGGAAAAAGTCCCAGCTCCTTTCAATCCTTTCAAATTTCGTTATCAGCTTCGCAGCAGCTTCATTTTTATTTTATTCTTTTAAATCTTTATCCTTAATTTCATGAAACATTTTGAGCACTAAATGCCTTTTAGGTAGATTCGAAATATGTCATATGAATGTACTAGGTATGTACATACTGACTGTATGAGGTGAGAAACCATAGATCACACCAGTAAAATCTTCTCATGATTTCTAGAGCAGAAACCCTGTATGTGTGGTATCTCCGCTCCCCTTCCTCTCAAGCTCCTCTCCCCTTCCTCTCCAGCTCCGTTCCCCTTCCTCTCCAGCTCCTCTCCCCTTCCTCTCCAGCTCCGTTCCCCTTCCTCTCCAGCTCCTCTCCCCTTCCTCTCCAGCTCTGCTCCCCTTCCTCTCCAGCTCCTCTCCCCTTCCTCTCCAGCTCTGCTCCCCTTCCTCTCCAGATCCGTTCCCCTTCCTCTCCAGATCTGCTCTCTTCTCCTCTTCAGGCTACATTTTCCTCAGTAGGAGCCACTGCCAAGTGCAAATCCTGTGTTTTCTACTTCAAAGAACCATTACGTAAAGGTCCAAAATACTACACTGACGTAGGAACGTGTGTGTGTGCATGTGCAGAGAGAGTGGGGGGGTTGTCCTCACTAACCACGCTAAATAAAGTGCGTTTGGGGGGGGGGGGGGGGTGGCAGTGGAGGAGGGCGTGCTTTCATGGGTAAAATTTACTCAAATGGGCAAAATCAAAGAGAGAGATATGTATATTTATTACAGACTCAATTATGCTAACAGAGCTGCATTAACATATTACCATTCTAACACAGTCCAACTGCATGACCGGTATTGATAGTAGCCCGCTTTGATGTGGAGACCTCTCATTGCTCAAGATTAGAGTTAATCGCACTGATTGAATGATTATTTTAACATGATCTGCCACAGTCAACAGACACACTTTGTCACGTTCAAAGAAACGCACAATGTTCAGGTAACGCAGCAACGCGTTCATCATGGAGTGTTATTCCTTCAAGAAGAATCCGAAGATCGTCTGGAAAGTCTGTTTGACCTATTCGCTGTTAACGCACACACACACACACACACACACACAATGCATATGATTTGATTAGGATCTCTCTGTGGTTTTGTAATGACTGCAGGCTCCCATCTAGAAGGACAGGGAAGGAGGGGTTGTCAGGGCGATCAGATCTCCGTATCATCGTGACTATCTCCCCTGCCGTGTCACAGCCACACTCGGATTAAGCCAATTTCCATAGCAATTATGTTTTAATCATCTGATTACATGGCTATTGGCTCGTTGTATTTTAATCAAAAACTCTAAGTAAGTCTGGCTGTAAATGAATTGGAGATGTGTTAGCCACAAGGATCGGAGGTAAACTGCGTCTGGGGAGGGATTTGTGTGTCGTCACACACACACACACACGTGTTACGTACTGTTGTTTTTTAGTCATGTGAACATATTGTAGGTGTGTCTGGTTATGAAGGCTTGTAAAGTGAAGGCCTGTGTCATCTTGCATGGGTTTGTTTTACTTGATTTGTTTGTTTGTTTTTTCCAGATAAGAATCTTCCGAACAGCTCCAACGTCGAGGTGGAGGTGACTCCACCAATGAACGGAACTGCGGGGCAAGAGGGTGAAGCGGTACGAAACCGAACACACACACACACCCTGTGACACACAAACGCTTAGCTCATCCCTGTCTGTTACCTATATTGACTCTTCGTCAACACGGGAACAGCAGGATCTTCAGAGTAGGGACAGCCTGCGCTTCTGTTTTTTCCGCCAGCAGTTTCTAGGCGGGGTCCTTTACCCAGGTCTGACAAAAGTCTTCCTACTGTTGCCATGGCTACAATCATGCTACCCTCTCGCCTCTGGACGTCCCAAACACACACGCACACATACATTCACAAAATTGACATGCACAATGACAAAAAGTAATACCTTTTCAAAGCTATGGTAAGTTTTTTTTTTTTTTTGTAAGTGCAAACGGGGAAGTTGAAGCATTATTTGTGAAAACAGTGGATTATATGAACAGGATCATGAACGATGAGGCTGACCGCACATCCTCTCTGTTGGCACAGCAACCTGCCAGGCTGCCAGATGGTGCAGCATGGTTCTGGAGGGAGCTGGCGTTTTATCAAAGTCTCCTACGAAAGGGACGGAGCGGTTGGGGGCAAAGGCAGAGGGGGGTGGGGGGATTGGATGGGACGAGGGGGTGGGGACGATGGGGCTATTCACATACCAGGCCCTCACTCACCGCAAACGATACCTCGGTGACCACACCGGAGCATGGACACGCCAGCTTCCCACTTAACACATCAGATTCTGACCACATCAGGTTGTAAGACCAACCAGACCAGAGCCTGCCATGTGCAGAATGTAGTAACTACAGTAACTAGCATGTCTTGATCACCTTGACATGACATATCGTTCCTAGGACAGAGACATTTCTCAAAGCATCTCTTTACCTACACTGAAATAACATTATAATTCGTTAGTTAAGCAGTTATTAAAGTAGTTTCCTCGACCAAGAGACTCTGATGATGATGGAAAATAACAGAAAGCGAACATCCATCTCTGAAATAGAGCCTCTTTCTGGAAGTCTCTACAGATTCTTCTCCTCATATCTGCTGTCTTTAAGCTGCCTACTTGTCTCCAAGCATCGTTAAAGGTCCAGAATCATTTGGAGCTCACAGGACCGTCTCAGAATAGATCATAGAGGGATGTTTCTGAAATGGATCTCGTTTGGTAAAATGACCGGGCACACATCAATCGATCTGCCTCCCCCACCCACCACCTCCACCTATACACACACTCACACACACTCACACACACTCACACACACACACACTCCCCTTGGTTCAGAACAAGATCTATTGCTCTGGCTAATAATAGCTTCCATCTTGCAACCCTCATCACTCATACTATGGTTCAGGAAATATAGCCCAAATCAGGTGAAAAAGTAACCTTCAACAATATTTTAGGGCGAAATAAAACTTTAAGGTCAGCACTTTTGTTCTTCTTTCTGGAGGGGCCTGAATGCAGAATTTGAAAACATTGTTTTAAAGCCAACATGGAAACATACAGTATTTTCTCATTAAAAAACAGAGAAGCTGGGGAGCGTTTGCCACCGCTGGGTTTTTTACACAGAGCTATTTTCAGATGGCTACCTTGCTCTAGTATCCCACAGTGCACCTGTCGGTGTCTGGCAGGATGTGCCTTGGAGCTCACACCTTTACATGTCGCTAGGGGCATTGTCACACTCCCTTTTCAATTCCTACAGGATGTCTTGGCAATTTTCGAAAATAATATATACAGTTGGCGTCCAACTCTTATAATCAAAGCCATTTTCAGCATTTTTCAAGTTAAAAGGTTTAGATTAAGTTTGTCAAACTGGTAGGAATGCTCTGATGAGCATAACAATTCGTTCAGAATATTAATGTTGAAAGGTTACTTGGTTCAAACTTTTTTTCTTTATCTTTTTAGAATGTGATGCACAGACTTTGTGACGAGGACTCATTTCATGTTTCCAACTCTTTTAGACAGCAGTAGGCTACATGACTCATATGTCACCGTTCCAGATCTTCCAAATGTTCTTTTTTTGTGTGTAATCCTTCTCCATGCAAGTCATGTTTAATATTCATGAGCGTGTACTGCTCCTTTAATCTTTTTCTTCTTTAAGAACAAATGAGTTGAAAACAAAGATTGATAACAGACAGGCGTTATGACTCATCCAACCCCCTACCATTACAGCTTCACAGAGAATACAAACACGGGAAACCGCTTCCATGTCACGGTTGACGGATACGACATCTGATCACAATCATTCTTGCTTATTTTCTTTTTCTTCAAGCCCTAGCAAAGAGGTTTAGCGCCTTCCAGATCTAGGTTTGCTACGCACAAATGTCTGGAGAACGGATTGGGATTTTTCATGCGCTTCATATCATCTGACAACGCATTACAGATTTGCAGGCTGCTAGCTTGAGGTCTGTCCTCCACAACCAGAGTTCTGCCGTCAACATTGTAGCTCATCCAAGATGAACCAAGACGAACGCCTGGTTCATCAGCATCGAAAGAAATCACAATTATTGGATGAGAAGTGGGCGGAGCAAGGATAATCAGAAGGATTTATCAATGTCAGACACCCAGAGGCTTCAATCTCTCTGTTCAAGGTTGTCAATGGAACACTGAAGGTCCTCTCAAGAGGGGGGGGGCTGATGAAACTGGTAACTGTCGTTCTGAGATTGTCGGGAGTCCTGTGAGCCGCCTCTCTCGTGTGCAACTCTCGCAGGTTCCAGTTGAACAGATAGTTCCACCCCACAACTTGCTGTAATGAGCTGCCAGCTCTTAGCAGCGGTCCCTGGGTGAACAGCTCACCGTCCCTCCCTGCGCATTCCACACATTTCATTTCAACACTACGCATGCGCAGGCTTCTTTGGCGCATGATGTACAGCCCTGATTTGATCAAGGGTGCCGAAATGTACATCCCAGCAACGACGTCGGCACGTCAGGCTCATACTGCGGATGTGCCTGCTGCTCTCCTGGAGTCCTTTCCCTTTGTGGAACAATACAAGCATCTCAAGGGGCTTTCCCCTGAGGGTAAAACTAATTTAATAAATGTCAGCCCTCCTCTGTGGCTCTGGGGGCCTGGGTGTCTGTTCTCTGGGAGGGCTGGGTGGTAGGTGTCTATGCCATTTAAGCCTGCTGACGTTGGCGCTGGCTGAGGCACCGCAGGCCAGGAAGGCCCCTGAGGGGCCTGACATATGGGAGCCATCAAAACACAACAACATCTCTGTAGGACATTGACCGGCAGAGGTCACTGATAAACTGACAGGCTAATAATATCCTGATTTTGTCGGTCTGAAGTGGTGGCCCACCAGCATGGTGCCCTATCTCAATATGAACCTCACAAGTAGCCACGTTATAAAGATCATGAAAAGGTGGAGATGGTGCCAGTTCAATACGCTGTCTGACTTTCCTGATGGGAGAACCGTGCTGATTCGTTGTTCCCAGCTCCAGACCTATTCAGTGGGAACAATACAACCATCTGGATGTGGAGAGCTAGTGAGAGAATACAGTGAGCTCTTTTGTTTTGCAGCCGCTCATCGCCAAGGTTACCTGAGGATGCGGCGTCAGGACGGGCAGGATGAGCCTGTGCTAGGATGCGTCGGACACGGCCGCCATCTTGTTCGCACTTGTCTTTTTAGCTGACTCAGTGGAAGTGCAATCAACCAGTGGGTCAAGGAGCTGCCTTCAGAATCAAGGACATCAAGGAAGATTTACTCAGCACGAGTGTTTTACCCCCTTACCATCACAACCCTCCTCAACTGTAATCTAACTCTTTTGACTATTGACTTGTTTCTGATGTAGCTCTTTATTTCTGTATAGAGGACATGTTCTGTGTTTAACAAAATATGGGCTGCTTTAGATAAGGATCTACCAGCAGCTTTTCGCCGTCAAAATGTAAAAGATAGATGACGTGGCCAAACACTATTATTATCTGGTCTTAAAACAGGCTTAAAACAGAAGGACTAGATTAAACTACTGGGTTAGGTAACCTCCCCAGTGACCTGGTCAAAGTGTCTGCAGGGACACCGAAGCAGCTTGGAATATTGCATTCTGTTTTTCTTTCCACGCTCTGAGCCTAATTTATACAGCTCACACATCCGCCTTACAAACAAAACAACTTAAGTGACATCCGGAGTACCTTTGTTGAAACGCACAGATAATGTGTGTTCTACGCATTATATTTAGTCATTTAGCAGATGTTCTTATCCAGAGTGATTTACTGTAAGTACAGGGACATTTCCCCTGAGGCAAGTAGTGTGAAGTGCCTTGCCCAAGGACTCAACATCATATAGACACAGCCGGGAATCGAACTCACAACCTTCCGATCATGAGCCCAACGCCTTAACCTGCTGAGCCACCTGACTCTCTGTGAGCAGTGAGCTTCTTCAGGGTTCACAGTGTGGATGGAAGCCGTGACTCAGGCTCTGGCTCTCTCCTCTCAGGCTGAAGATGAGGAAGAAGAGGACCAGCCCCTGAGCTTGTCCTGGCCCGAGTCGGCCCGCAAACGCCTCACCTACCTCATCATCATGCCCATCGTCTTCCCTCTGTGGCTCACGCTGCCCGACGTCAGGAAGCAGGTGAGTGCTGCCTTTCGTTGGTTCTTCCTGGTTATTTATTGTTTGAACCGTTGTTGTTTTGGTGCTTTTTACAGGTGTATCTTGGTCAGATACCTTAGCATTAAGGCCATGGGTTGTTTATCTGGGCTTTATATTTGCATCATGTGTTGTCTTTGTTCCATTTGATCTTCTCTTTGCTCCCAGACTGCAAAGAAGTTCTTCCCCATATCGTTTTTGGGTTCCATCAGCTGGATCGCAGTATTCTCTTACCTCATGGTGTGGTGGGCACACCAGGTTTGTTCTCATTTTATCTCTTACTTCATGTGTTCTTCCAAAGTATCCCAAAAAATTAACATAGCTGTTAAATGATTAAGATGGAAATTATTACAATCTTCAGTCTATTTCAATGCAGATGGTTGGCTGTAATAAAAAAAAACACACAAAAAAACGTGAGTGTGGACTAGACATGTCTTGTCTTTGCAGGTGGGAGAAACCATTGGTATAACAGAGGAGATTATGGGGCTCACCATATTAGCAGCCGGTACCTCAATTCCAGACCTGATCACCAGCGTGATTGTAGCCAGGAAGGGGCTAGGGGACATGGCCGTGTCGAGCTCTGTGGGTTCCAACATCTTCGACATCACCGTTGGGTACGCTGATTCGTGTCCTTAGAACTGTTCTATGTTTGCTCATTTCTGCCACAGTGAATTCTATGTTTGTTAATCTTGCATAGCGAATAAACCCCCATTCTGATTCTGGTCTGGCCGAGGGGGTAGGGTTAGGAAGTTACCATAGTTACTTACCAGGGTAGAGTTACCATATGCCATGCAGTAAACGTTAACAATCCCTGTCTGTTACAGTCTGCCGTTCCCGTGGCTACTGTGGTCGCTCATCAACGGCGTGAAGCCAGTGAGCGTGAGCTCCAACGGACTCTTCTGCGCCATCGTCCTCCTCTTCCTCATGCTCCTGTTTGTCATCATCTCCATTGCCGCCTGCAAGTGGCGCATGAGTAAGCTGCTGGGCTTCATCATGTTCCTGCTCTACTTTGTGTTCCTGGTGGTCAGCGTCATGCTGGAGGACAAGGTCATCTTCTGTCCAATCTCCATCTGAGCTCCCTAAACTCCTCCCCCTCACCCCTTAACCTCTGACCCACCTAACCCTGAGCAGAAGAACTTGCCAAGTCTCGTTGTGAGCTTGGTTGGAGAACGTTTGGTTTCCATTTTTTTTTATATATATATATTTGTTGGGACATCTAAGAGGAATTAGGAAGCATGACTGGGTTCAGTTCATTACTAACCTATGAGGAAATAGTCTTTAACTTTTTTGTTCACGAGCATGTGGGTCTCGGGCAGGGAGAGAGGTAACTCTGCCATCTTATGCATGTCACTTGTTTCATTACATACAGTGCGCTGGGTTTGGACACCTGACAGTCTGAGCAGACGGTGTCACAGTCCTTTCAACCCTCTCCCTTCTGTTTAAGCTGCAGTCTGCTGGCATGAAGGAAATACTGAGGGAAAGAAAAGAAAAAATACGTACTGTAATTGTAGTGACCTGATTCAGGGCTCAGAGAATGATGGATTTTCAAATGACGGTGGACATGTTTGTCATCTCTGGCTCAC
Organism: Neosalanx taihuensis; assembly: GCA_030340665.1. Classification (NCBI taxonomy): domain Eukaryota; kingdom Metazoa; phylum Chordata; class Actinopteri; order Osmeriformes; family Salangidae; genus Neosalanx; species Neosalanx taihuensis. The sequence goes on from CM059313.1 coordinate 5,279,759, forward strand.
TGATGATCGACTCCTGGATGAAGGGATGGCGTGCTGTGTGAATGCTGTCGTAGAACGGTGGAGTTCTGAGCAAACGTCCTCCTGTCTTGGGGACGCAAAAGAGGAAACACTTAAGTTTTGCACCTGGTGCAGATTTTTGGAAAATCAAAGACAGTTCCGTTGCGAATTTCATCTTGTGCTCTGTCTGAAAAGACTTCAAGAATTCAAACGAACACTATTCTTTGTCCATTTTATTTTACCATACCACTGAATGTCTCTTTGATTAGTTAATGGATATCCTACTTATGGTACCAGTAGAAGTATAGTTGTACTGTAGCAATGTACAGTCTAGAATCCTGACCCCTGGTATTACTCTCATCACTGTTCTTCTTACCCACCTGCCATTAAACGTGCGTTTCCATTGTACAAAGCTTATCACGCTTTATTCCCAGTTCAGAATAGTCAACTCTATACAAGAAGATTTAAACAAGCCCCAATTTTAGGCTACTAAAATATACAATATACTAGCCTTCAATATCCTTCACTGAAAAACAAGCATGTGTAGATTCAGATAAGACTCTCATAACCAGTAAGTCAATGTCACAATAGAAAAGTAGATGAACACTTAATATGAGTCATGCAATGGTCTATTTAGATTAGTGAATGTATGTGCACTCTGCAAATTTATCCAGACTATTCAGACCTCTTGAATAGGAGTTACAAGAATATTGATTGATGCATGATTGACCACAATTTCCAGATAAATGTTGTCAGACCTGTGAGGAGTGTCTCTATAAAAACAGTTTTTAAAGAATAACATTTCCTAACTCCTTCAAAGTAGAGAGTGCTCCGTTTCTCTGTAGACAATGTCAACATGTGTGGTTGAAGCTATCTTATCGATCTTGTGAAATTTATTTTCTAATCAAGGGTGCTTATGTGCATGTGTGCAATCTGTATATTCTGGCATCATAAAAAGACTATTGGTTAATGAAAAAGGTATAAGGTAGAGAGAAAAAATATGAATAGATTATATTACCAGGATTTTTGCAACTAACTGCACAAATATACACGAGAATGCGTTTTTTATATTGTTGTTTTATTAGCTAATCTCAAGCACTTATTTTTACACTCGCTCAAGCTACATAGAATGTGGATAATCACAAAACTAACAGCAATATACTGCGTGTATCGTCCTTGCATTTGAGAACAGCATTCTCAAGCAGTTGTGTCTGCTGTCTTTCTTGTCTAATGTGATCTCATCAACTAACTAGAAATAAGCTTATCTTCAAGTCCTCTACTTTTAGAGCTCTAAACTGGCCAGAAACACCACAGTACCTCAGCTTAGTCCCTGTGTTGTATATTAGCAAGATTTACTTTGAAAAGTAATGGTAAATAACTGACATGACTGTGTGAGTGTGATGCATGCCAGGACATTGGGCTGGTTACCCATGAGCTGTTCAGGTGAGCGGAGGGAAAAAACTGTAAATGAACTCTTATGCATCAACTCAGAAAGAATAGCTGGTTTTCTTTTGTACATTGAACAGAAATGCTTTCCACTGGAGGGCCACTCAGAACCAAGTTGTAACAGAGGCCATTCACATCTGTGTCATATTCAACCTTGTTTTTTTTTTTTACGTTTTTCATTTTCTTTGGTAGACAAAAATGATTGGCATGAAAGTATTCCCATGTAATCACAGTATCACTTGAGCAATAAGAATGACAAAAACATGTTTCGTTGATTGAAGCCCAAGAGGCTCCTTTGAGGTCATTATAAAATGGTTTCAGTATTCACCTATGAGTGTGAGAAATCTAGCTGGCCTGATATTAGAGCTTCATGTAACCACACTGATTCTTTGTAGTCCACAAACATTAGCCTTTATTGAGGTGATATTATTGTGTATCAATTAAACCAACTATGTTAGTTCTCCGACACCTTTTTCCACTGAAGATACAAGCAAATCAAACAGTCATTTACTCCTTTGTAACAACGCAGGTTAGAAGGTGGATGTGGACAGCAGGTTATATTCAAGCTTGGCAGAAGGGTAATGGACACAGGCCGGATAGTTGCCAATCCTCTCTTACACACCAAAATTGAGCTAGTAACACCTCATCCCTTTATGTAAGTGGGAGATACTTGCTTGAGTTTACGATTTAAATTTCACTGAGAGCCTAAATCTTCTTCTTCTGCCTCCTTAACCTGCTTCTCTCAGTGGCTTCAATGTCTGGTGTCAAAAGTGCATAAATGCATAACAAATTGGAAGTTATTCATGTGAGAAATCAAGAATGGACAAAGACATCGTTTTCCAAGCTGAGTAGTACATTTGTGTGAGCATGAATGAAAAAAAGGTTTAAAATGTGAGACTGGTATTGATTGCTGAGAATAGGCTATGAGTCAATAACCAATACACATTCTTGCACTGTAAATGTTTTTTATTTTCTTGGTGTTAATGTAATATTTATTTAAGATGTACATATATACAGATACAAATTAACCATATAATCTATATGTGTGAAACAACATGTCTCTTTATGTAAAGACACAATGTATGTAATAAAATGAATAAAGCCGATAATGAAATAAATCACTGTTGATCTCTTTTCATTGTCAGTTAGTTTCAGGGTTTCGGCTCATAGGAAGAGAGTAGAAAGGATTTGACTGGTTCACCAGGTTGAGTTCACCTCCCACCTCATCAGAACTGAGATTCTGCTGTGTTTGCTTTTATAGGACGCTGTGATGTGATGTGATGTGAATGGAAAGGAGAGCCAGAGCGCCCTCTAGAGGTAACATGATGGAATCTGAAGAAGCCTTCAGTTTAAAACAAATGAATATAGTCTTTATTTAACGTGGACATTTTGATCTATACTTGTTGTATACAAGTATTTAGATATTCTAGAGGAATTTGGTGGATTTACTAGAAGAGTATCGTTGTTATTTTTTTGTCCTACTCATTTACAGTTTAGTTGTTTTTTGTCCTACTCAATTACAGTTTAGTTTAATCAGGTTTTGGGATGTAATGTAATTTCACTTCACGCTGTGATTTGCAGTCAGTCAGAACTCAGGATCTTTTGAGGTCTTCTAACCCTAAACCTGTTGCTAAATGTTCATCAAAGAGGCTTCCTGTACAAGGTTATGAGGCGGATTTGTTGTTTGGTTTTTATGACAATTCAGTATAATGAAAAGGTCTGTATTTAATATATTGTGAAACCTAGTCTGGGAATAGACCCAACCCCATATAAATTTAGGAACAGTTCTGTAAGTTTACTACATGAATAATGAGTTATGTAAAACTTCCAAACTGTATTTGAAATACATTGCATACATTGTAACAAGCTTTTTTTCAGAAATTCTAAGCAACATACGGTAATACAGTATATACTTTATGTAAACTATAAATATCCTGGTCTTTGCTTTTTGACCTAAAGACTAGATAGGCTGTATTCTATCAAAGTAGTTCAGGTACATTGAATACATAAAGCCATCACCAAGCTAGACTAATAAATCTTTCATTTCATAATGTGGAAAGTAGCTACCCTCCAAATACTTTTAAAGTAAAGGATTGTGTTAGTCCTCAACAACTGCCACCGAACTTAAACAGTTTTCCTCCTAACTGACAAGATCGTCTGGACAACTAGGTTGGGGATTTCCCTGTCCCACTCCCATTTCAGAGGCAGACTCACTTTTATACTGAACTGTTAATGAAACCCATATGGGTGTGAACCTCAAGACATCCTGTAGTCCAGTGGTCTTCAACCCTGGTCCTCAGGGCCCCCACTGCCCTGTATATTCTAGAAGTTTCTCAGGTCCAACATAACTCATTCAAATAAATGGGTTGCTTTGGAGCAAGGAAACATCCAGAATGTCCAGGCCAGTGGGCCCTGAGGACCAGGGTGAGTACCACAAGCAGACCTTGTTCTCTGACTTACATTACATTTACATGTATTCATTTAGGAAACGCTTTTATCCAAAGCGTCTTACAGCAAGTACAGGGACATTCTATGAGGCAAGTAGGGTGAAGTGCCTTGCCCAAGGACACAGCTTCATGTAGACACAGCCAGGAATCAAACTCACAACCTTCCAATCACCCCCAACACCTTAACCACTGAGCCACCTGACTGACTTGCCAGTTCAGGGCGTGTTGGCTTTGTCTAGTCTTTGGTGGGCAGACTCCATTCTAGCACTACTCTCACTCATTGCTTCCCTCGAATCTGCCAGTGGAATGAGTAAATGTCTGCAAGTGGCTGTTACACAGAAGAGAGTCACCACAAACTGTCTAAGTCAGCTACATGTTTTGGGAGGGTTTCCGTGTTAATCGCTCCCTCGCCAGGTCTTTCCACGGAGCTCAACTTATGAGTCATATAAAAATAGATGTCGATCTCTGGCTCTGTATGGAATCAAACCACTGAGGAACTACTATGCTCAGTAGGGATCAGAGATGTGCGATCTTCAGTATCAAATATGAACTTCACAACCTAATGAGATCGGACATGTTTTCTTTTATCCTAAATGACCTCGTAAGAGTGTTTAACCCAGTCAAGATCTGGGATTGTCCTGTTAAATGTTGTTGTCGTATGGGAGCACCGGAGTGGCCCTTCCATTAAGAGATGAGTCATCAATGTCACACTGAAGCACAGTCCAACATGGGGTCACCATGGGGTCACCAGCGATTAGGACACATGAAATAGGGATCTGAGTCTTCTAACGTACCCATTTACCCATTTGGCCAAATCTTGTTTTAGTCATCAGAGGGAAACCTGTTTTAATCCATTTAAATGAATGCACTTTCTGTCACTATAACCCATTTGTTAACTATCTAACTTCCTTATTTCATTATTACATTCACTAATGCTTTAAAATATTGTAGTTAGGAACTCGTAGTAACTGTTTAAGAGGATGTGCTCCTAAGTAAATGTATCAAAATTGCGTTAGGAAAACACTGACCATCAACAATGCTCTAAATGCTGTTTGAATCTGTTGAATCTGCTTTTTCAGTCTAGACATGTCCTTTATCACTAAGTGATTCATCTTCCCAAACAAAGTCCAGATGGAGAACACAGACAGGCACCAGGGCTGTTTGAGCTGCTCAGCAAATTGATGATGAGTTATGCTCTTTTAAGTCCAAAACTGCTGCAGATGCCTACCCCAATCCTTTAAAAAAATAAAAATAAAAAAGGCCTATTGATTTAAATATACCTATATAAAATCAATAAGTAGTCTACTTTCAATGGAATTCAACTTTTGAGATTGAGTGACTCACACTTACGCATGAGTGAGACTAAGTTTCTTATCGTTGAATGTTAAGGCTGTTAGCGTCACTGTAAATTGTAGTGTATAAAAACGTGTAATAATGGAGCCACTTTTGATTTTCATACACCCTCCCGCCAGCAATGACGTATGATAACCGGAGAGGAGTGGAGTGGAGAACTACTTAGGAGAGGCACTGAGTCACTTTAAATGTGAATGAGGAAGAGGCAGGTACTAGTTATTACGGGCAGCAGGAGCCCCTCCATATTCAGTATAAGACTTGTTGGTTACAGCACAGGTAACAGACAGGTAAGAACTAGGAAATATTTTATTCTAAATCCTTAATATTTGCAATCATCAACAGTGGAATTTTTTTTTAATATGATACCAGATGCTGTTGCTGTTATTGGCAGGTTTGAACTTGATGAAGGACAGGCCATGCTGTGTAACATTCTTGTGAACTGTTGGCTATGCTGTATCTAACACTATCGTAAATAATAATAATATAATACACATTTGTGTATTTAAAAATAATATGTATATATTATAGACATTTTATAGCACGTTATATTAGGCATATTATTTTATTATGCGTTAAGTTTTGTGTTGTTCTTGTTATGGCATTATTCAGATATTCTTGTTCCACTTACAGTAGTGTAACATAATGTCTTCCAGAGAGCCAGAAGGTCTCAGATATGGGTAGAGGAAAGACGGCAAGATGTTGGCATAGCTGCTGAGATCAAGTCCTGCTATGCCATCATATTGCCATCCTTCTCTTCCCTGGGCAGCCAGGATCCACGTCACCCAATAAAATACTGTTTCATATCCCAACAAGCAACACTAATATGAGCAGAAAGCAAAGCTTCATAAAATGCTAAATGTATTTGAAGCAGATGTTATAACCAATAAAGTATGTGTACATCAAAGCCCTTTTCATATTTTATTTCCAATAAAAACAACTTCAAGTAGGGCAAGTTCAAAAGTTCTTATTTTTCCTTCATTTCAGAGAAAACAGGTAACCTTATCTTTATGTAGTGTCTAATTCATTATCTGTGGTGTTTTTTCTTTAATGAATGTGTGTATGATCTGAAAACATAGTTTTTGTGGCAATTTTAGATACAAATTCAACGTTTTGAGAAAAAGGGAAAGAAATGTGTCGTGCATAACAATATGCAATTCGAAGGGGGTTTGCTACTCTAGAAATGGTGAAAAACTGTAAATGTAGGTAGTCACTCATTATAGTGTGAAATAATATTGAAAGTTGATAAAAATCGGAATAGAAATGTGTTGCCATGCCAACTGCCGCAAAAGAAAAAAATTCTCCCCCTACGTCATCACGTCGCGCGATTTCACATTTTATTTCCGGAACCCGGAGTTGCCTCATTGCTCCAGAGGAGCGATCTAGTAAGTAAACCGTATTCAAAGGTTCTTGACAACCCTTTAGCCTGAGACAATTTGCAATTATGTTATTTATTATTTTAATCTAATACATATTGCGTTGACACTGTGCATAGCGTGCTAGTAATAACGATACTGTGTGTTAACTCATGCAAGGGACTGCAGCTGTAGTTAACTAAATAGTTCCTCGCCAAACATTCTTAAAATTTCAATTAAATCCAGGTAGACCACAAAATTAAATCTTAATGGCGGTACACTTAGTTTAAGTATACTCGCACAGCCTGTCACTACAATCAATACTTTTCAACATGGCTAAGATCGCCCCCTCTCTCCACTCCCCTCCAGTAGAGATGAACCCAGAGAACTTCACCCTCAGTGAGAAGATAGTGTCATCCTCATACATCCGCCAGGGGTCTCAGGCACGCCGCAGCCATGAACAAGCCATCAGGCTGCTTCTGGAGCAGGTGAGCTGGAGCCACTGGATTCATTAGGAGTTGTAGCTCTAATAACTTACTAGCATTGCTGTGATTGACAGGCCTGAGCCTTCACTGTACTTCCAGGGCAAGTGTCCAGAGACAGGATGGAGCGAGAGCACGGTGGAGCTGTTCCTGAGCGAGCTGGCTGTGATGGACAGCAACAACTTCCTGGGAAACTGTGGCGTTGGAGAGAGGGAAGGGAGAGTAGCTTCCAGCCTGGTGGCTAAACGACACTACAGGTTTGTCCTAAAGACATGGGTACGCGTTTCAATAGGAAACTTCTTAATTGACCTGCAGGTTGTTGGGTTGCGCCTCAAGATAATCAACACCAAGTTAGGTTTGTAGTTGATCACCTTATGAGTTTAGTTCCCTTTTTTAAGCGGTCAGCAAACAAGCCCTTTTCATCAAATCTTAGTGTGTCTACTTGACATGGTGTCGTATGTCTGTATCTGCTGTGTGTTTTGTAAAGGTTGATCCATGGAATAGGCCGATCAGGGGATATAGCAGCGATTCAGCCCAAGGCGGCTGGTTCTAGTCTGCTCAACAAGCTGACCAACTCCGTGGTGTTGGACATCTTGAAACTCACAGGTGCGCACATGCTCTGCTCAGGTCGCTGTACGCCTGGATAAAATGTGAGTAAAAAGCATGTTTTAACCAACGCTATCGTTGCATCTCGTCGCTAGGTGTGCGTAGCGTGGCCAGTTGCTTTGTGGTTCCCATGGCCACCGGGATGAGCCTGACGCTGTGCTTCTTGACCCTTCGCCACAGGAGGCCGGCCGCCCGCTACATCATCTGGCCGCGCATCGACCAGAAGTCCTGTTTCAAAGCCATGGTCACTGCAGGTCAGGGCTGTGCTGAGGTGCACTGCAGGCACAGCATGTACCCTTCAACAGCACAGAACCAGCGACACAGTTTCCATCTCATGAACATCTGCCACCCGGTTTCTCCCCAAACAGGGTTTGAACCAGTGGTCGTGGAAAACGTTCTAGAAGGAGACGAGCTGCGGACGAACCTGGCTGGGGTCGAGGAGAAGATCCGAGAGCTGGGAGCGGAGAACGTCCTGTGTGTCCATTCCACCACTTCCTGCTTTGCACCCCGCGTCCCTGACAGGTGTGTCAAAGTCAGGAGCTCAGTCTGTCCTCCAGGGCTTGTTTCAAAATGTCCACTCAGATACATTGTATTGTGATGTCTAATGTTTCTATTTTCCTCATTCTTTTCCCTATCTGTTGCATAGAATTGAGGAGCTCGCCACTATGTGCGCTAAATATGACATCCCTCACATTGTGAACAATGCCTACGGAGTCCAGTCTTCCAAGTGCATGCATCTAATCCAGCAGGTTAGAATGCCAGAGCTTTTCTCCCTTGGCACCAGGCATGGTCAAAACGTACTGATGTTCTGCCTTGGTCAAAGCACATAATGCATGTAAATGAAGACAACATACATTAGGGGTCTCAAACTTCTGCCATCGAGGGCCTAGAGGGTGCAGGTTTTCATGTCAACCAAGCACTACAACAGAAACTCGTTGAAATCAGCTGGTGTAGTGCTTTGTTGACATCAAAACCTGCATGAGTTTGAGACCACTGACCTACATAATCAGGTGGTGTTTTTGGGGGAGGTCGCTGTATCCTTAACAGGGTTGTTTGTGAACTAGGGGGCCCGCGTGGGACGTGTCGATGCCTTTGTGCAAAGCCTGGACAAGAACTTCATGGTGCCGGTGGGCGGAGCCGTCATAGCTGGTTTCGACGAGTCGTTCATCCAGGAGATCAGCAGGATGTACCCAGGTTGGTCCTGCTGACGTCATGTGTCTGCTCCCATACCAGATGAAATGAGTCAGTTTTATTATCACAGACCCATTCGGTTCGTATCCTTGCGCTGAGCTCATGAATCGTGCGCGCCGCACTACCTATGGAGTGCTGTGTATTGATTGGGTGTTGAGCTACATGTTATGCTGGTAGAAATCATTATCTGTGCCTGGTCTTCCTTAGAGAATCCTAACAGTGTACAGCAGTATGAGATCAATAGATTAGCTATATTAACTGTTATTAGCTATGTTAGCTGCTTGTATGGCTCTTAAGGGAGGGTAATCAAAACGGCTTGAGGGTCAGTTTGGGGAAGAAGACTTGCATGAGTCAAAGCCAGGAGTTCTGTAGTGACCCTGACAGTCCTAATTGACGACTCAGCCAGGATACAGGGCCCAGCCCTGTCCTCGTCCTCCACACGTGTCCCGCTCTCTGCCCCCAGGCCGGGCCTCGGCCTCACCCTCCCTGGACCTGCTCATCACCCTGCTCACCCTGGGGGCCCGCGGCTACAAGAGCCTGCTGGCAGAGAGGAAGGTGAGTGCCCCCGGCCCTGCCTCGCTCTCTTACTGCCAGGGAAGCGTCTTCAACAAGCTCAGCTCTGGACTGTTGGGATTCCGGGCCCAGAGGTTGCAGGTTCAAATCCCCTTTCTGCGCATCAGCCTGGAGACAGGTTTAGCTAAAGGTGTCTGTTCCACTCCATTGTTATTCTTTTCTTATTTTTAGGCAGCATCACTTTCACCAGAGGCAGCGTCAGCAGGACTGATGAGATGCTAGTTCCTCACACCAGCATTTAGACAGCAGGCTGAGAGCGTAGCAACATCCTGGAGGGAGAGTAGAGAGCCCCTGGTGACTCCCCTCTCCAGGCTGATGCTGCACCCCTCCCTCTCTGCACCACTCTCACTGACGGCTAAAAGCTTCAAAGAGACCATTTGCTGTGAATAAGCTCAGAATGTACTGTATGTGAATAAGTCAGACGCATCTACATTATAAGGGTGTTCGTACAGATGTTACAGAACTGTAAAGCTTTGGAGGAAATAAATTAATAAAAAGGTACAATATTCTCCCTATGGGTTGGCATACAATACCCACAATTCCATTAGCCTCTGGTCCAGGAAATGCCACTGGCCATCTCAAATGAGCTGTCGCTGTTGTAATGTACTGGCTATGACGATGCATATTTGATGATGGTACCAGGTTATAACTGTGCATAGCAGGGAGCATCTTCTCTGGAGTCAATATATCTGAATTATTCAGTCCTCAAATAGGCCTTCTCTGGGCTTAGACTGAACGGTATGACAAGTTTAAAAAAAATCACCATGGGATAGAGTAGTTAGCTGTCATTGTATTCCTGTCGTGGGCGTACAACAATTACTTGAACATTGTGACTTGAAAGGATTCTCTCTTCATTTCTCTGTCTCTTTCTTCCTCTCTGTCTCTCTCTTCCTCTCTGTCTCTTTCGTTTAAGGGGGAAGGCCTTAGTTGTGTTGCTATGCAGCTCCCAGTCCTAGCGACAGGCTCCCAAACTCCTGGCCTGCAGGAAATCTTGCCTGCTTCCATTTGAGATCCGGGGGGCTTGAGTGCAGCTCGACTGGTCAGACAAGAGTTCAGCTTTGGAGTTAAAGGACTCAAAGGTCCAAGGCGATGTAGTCAGATACCAGAGTGTTAACGACAAGGCTTACAGATTAATGTAGACGAGGCTCACAGCACAGCTTGACTGTGTGTGTGTGTGTGTGTGTGTGTGTATGTATGTTTGTGTGTGTAGGGGGGGGGGTAGCAGAGCAGCAGAAGATGGATGCAGAGCCAGGGATAGCTTGCTGAGAGGAAAACTGCTGGTTTGGCAATAAACAGAGACTTCTGCTAATAAAAGGCTGAGGTTGTAAGAGTGGGAGCATTGCACAGCTATTTATAGCTCTCCCTCCGTATTTATATTCCTCTCTCAATATGTGCTCTTCTCTTTCTGTTCTCTTTCTGTACTTTGTTTCCCCTCCTCTGTCATCCCTCTCTTTCCCTCGGTCCCTCTTCACCTTCCTTTCCTCTATCCTTTACCCCTCCGCTCCCTCCTCCATCCTCTCTCTCTGCAGGAGATGTACTCTGTTCTTGCACAGGAGCTGAAAAGACTGGCTGAAGCTCATGGAGAGAGGCTGCTGGAGACTCCACACAACCCCATCTCTCTGGGTACGCTGCTGGTCATACACCTCACCATACACCAGGGGTCCCCAACCACGGTCCTCAGGGCCTCCCTATCCTGCATGTTTTAGATGTTTTCCTGCTCCCACACACCTGGTTCGAATGAATAGGTCATTATGAAGCTCAGCAGAAGCCTGATAATGACCCTTTATTTGAATCAGATGTGTGGGAAGGAGGAAACATCTAAAGCATGCAGTGAGGCCCTGAGGACCGGGATAGGGGACCACTCCCCTACAGGGCCACAGTTCACATCAGAATGGCAAAATATATTTTTGTTCAGTTCAGCCTTTACTTTTTCTCTTCGTGTGTGTGTGTGTTCCGCAGCCATGTCTCTGGACAACCTCCAGGCTCAGGGGGACAAGGTCGTAACTGAGCTAGGCTCCATGCTCTTCACGAGGCAGGTGTCTGGTGCCAGGTGAGAACCAACACACACACAAGTAAGCTGGGGTAACATACAGGAAGTAAGCTGGGCTAAACAGTGGAAAAGACAGCAGGCTTTGGAAGGTGGGCTAAGTGGTGGGAAAACAGGAAAAACGGCCGCTAATTTCTGGGCCAATGAAATGCCTTTTCTTAGTAAGCAGAAGTTAATTGGTATCTCATTTTATCTTGTGTTATAGTATATAGTGTTACCTTAAAAAATACTATTCATTTGACCAAAGTTGCCTCAGATGCCTTGAAAGGATTCGTAACAATGCCACATTGAATTCATCATTCTTTCCGGTTAGGCCCCTAATAGTTTGTGAAGCAGAGAAGTGGTATAAATATTTTAAATGTCTACATGACTTATTTATTTGGGTCAAATTCTAAAGCACAAATTGACTTTTTTGTACCATTGTACTGCAATTAATGACAGTTTCCCATGCCACGATGTTAACCTTACTCCAAAGTAAATGACTCGGATAACTTAGTCAATAGTCATCAAGTACCATCAAGGAACCATCAAGGAAGACAAATATCAATAACATAAGCATTCGTATAAGGAAACACTGATCGCTTCAAGCTACCATGCCAAGTTGCACCACTACCATCCCTGCATTATTACTGTAGTATATCCTTCACTGTACGTTGGTGCTGGTGCTCCTGGTGCTTCATGTCCGTATGCAGCTTGTCATGTGACCTCGCTGGCTTGTGCTGGCCTTCAGGGTGGTCCCCATGGGCAGAGAGCAGACCGTGAGCGGACACACCTTCAGGGGCTTCATGGCCCACTCAGAGGCCTACCCCTGCCCCTACCTCAACGCAGCCTCGGCCGTGGGCATCAGCCGCCACGACGTGGATCTAAGCATGAAGAGGCTGGACAGGTGCCTGAAGAGCCTGCAGAAGGAGAAGGTCAGCGGGGAGCCGGCACTCCTCTCTGGGCAGGAGGACTTGGCTGAAGAGAAGGAACCCTAGATCGTGCTGTCATCCGGCCTCGCAAATAAAAGAATTTGGGTCGTCAAGGAATTTTTCACGTGAATCGGTCGCTGTTTCGGACATTCTGTAGTGCACATGCTTGCTTTGAAATTGTCTTATTGACAGGTTAACCTGTTTTACACATTACAATCTCATTTGCAAGCCAACCGACTAAGTTCATCTCAAAGGTGTTGATTTGGATGACATCCACTTCCCTGAACTCTGAAGAAAGGCACTTTTGAAAAACATCCCAGGATGGACTCAGACAACTACAAAGCTTTAATTTTTCCACAACATGTGTTATGCGATTTGCTGATGATTTAGTATGAATGCACTTGTAATTCATATAAAATCAATAAAGAATCTCGTAAACTCCTTGTTCTAATGCCAAACAAATGGCTGACAATGCCTGAAAGTAACTTTTACTACTCACTTGACTCCTGTTATAGCCTTATTTATAAGCTGTTGCGATTCTATTGCCTAAAAACACTTAACAGTTACCACATTATCCTCTTGATAAATACCTTTTCTCCTCCACCGAGGTTTGCTTATGTGTTCACTGTAATGCATTGTGTTGCAAGCCATTGTAATATGATCAAAATTCCCTGGAAGCATTAACCCCTGTTCCATATCTCTTTCCAGCCCTTTTAGCCATGTAACAGATAGTCCACCCATCCTAGCAGCCAGTCAGAATACGGGAACTCTCTCCGGGGATATATAGACACTGGGTTCAGCCTCTTCAGCTTCAGGGATAGTACATGACCGAGACATGGACATGACACAAGATGCGTGCATCCTTAGTGCATCTTTGCTGAAGCAGTTGGTCAAACCCCACCAGCTTTCCTCCTCTTAACCTTGCTGATCTTCCCCACCTTCCCTGTTACTATCCTCCCTACACTCCTTTGGTCACTCCTTTGGTCTCTGAGCTGCTCCCCTCGGTCCTGCTGTTCTTTGTTATTGCAGTTATTCCTTTGGTCGTTTTCCACTGCATCATCGCAAAGCTGTGTGTTATTTAGACGCCTTTTGTGAGCTGAGAAAGCATATTACTGTTCCCTTTATGGGGCCCCAGCCTCCACTGTCTGCTGCTGACGGTGCAACAGTGCAGTCAAATCCACTAGAAGCAATGACTGCTTCTTCTATTGATCAGGTCTACTGCAAAGTGTAAATCTCAAAATGACCAGATCTGCTATTGTCTAGTTTCACTCCAGACTTAAATAACTGGACATGATGGCCTTTAATCAAAAGTGAGAGAAAATAATGGGGGAGGGCTGCAATGGATCTGGAGTTTTGAGTCAGTAAGTCTTTAATGCAGACGAGTGATTTGGGGCAACAGTAGGCCACATTCAGTCAATAAATACCGAAATTACCTTCATTTGTGAAGCTGCCAGGTAGGTTAACGGTGAAAAAGCCTTTAAGGGCATTGAAACCTTCTTGGTGCCCCATCTCAAAAGCTGAATTATGTTTAATATGCCAACAGCTGTTATTGAAGATCTTGGATATGCATTATTTTAATTATGAATGCGACCAGACGATGACCTCATGACTTCATTCCTTGATCTGTGCAGCAGAGTGCTGATAGAGGCTGAAGTTGAGGCAAAGGTTAGTGTTTATAATGTGGATAGAGACCTATACTTAACATTGGCCCTAAACGTTAAAAATAATAATAATAATACAAACTAAGCGTTGTCCTAATTTGCCAATGGCTTTTCAAGATAACCATCGTCTGCTTTCATCAGATGTCACTTTATAATAATAATAATAATATATTTTATTTATATAGCGCTTTTCAAGGTACTCAAAGTCGCTTTACAGACAATAAAATCATCATAAAAGTTATGAAGAATGCTGTGTTTTAGTCTTTATCCTGTGTAAACCACAATCACAGAAGCCCTGGACTTAATAAATAATGTAATAAGGCGCTGATGTGCTGATGTCAGGGACCAGTGCAGCATTTGTTGGTGCAGGGTGGAAGAGGTAAGGTCTGCCTCCCTCGGTGTTTCACTGGAAAAGGGTCCCACATGCAACCCCGACAGAAAACATGCTGTCATTTTGGAGCAAATGGACATTGTATTTGGGGGCATTCCTCTATCTATCTTCGCCGGTGGATCTGAAAAAGCCGAACAGATGTCCTTCAACATGCAGTTGTTCCAAGGAGTCTATCATCTGCGTTGGCTCTTCCTATGTGCCCAGGATTATACCGAACGATATCAATTCACTGTAAGTATAGGCTGGTCTTGTTTGGATTTTATTGTGTTTGTGTGCATGTTTAATGCAGTAAATTAACATTTGAATGAGCAGGCTAACGCGATCCAGCTGTGTGTTGAATTCACTGTACTGTATTTGAGTGATGCAGACACATCAGAGCTGTTGGGAGTGTATATATGTATATTTTTTGTATTTTAATAATGTACGAAAAATGCTTCATTTGGTCTGTAATCAGCCTATAACCTGGATTTTCCCGTCCATGTTTCAGGAGCATTGTCAACGCCACGTTCTCCGATGTGAAAGAGGCGATGTTCTCTCACATGCCTTCACTCCAACTTCTGTGAGTGGGGATGGGGTGTGGGGATGAGGTGTGGGGTAGGGGATGGGGTGTGGGGATGGGGGATGGGGATGGGGTGTGGGGATGGGGTGTGGGGATAGGGTATGGGGATGGGGGGTGGGGATGGGGTGTGGGGATGGGGTGTGGGGATGGTGATGGGGTGTGAGGATGGGGTGTGGGGATGGGGTGTGGGGATGGGGATGGGGTGTGGGGACGGTGATGGGGTGTGAGGATGGGGTGTGGGGATGGTGATGGGGTGTGAGGATGGGGTGTGGGGCTCTGTTGTTTTGAATGTAGGACTGCGTTTTAGAAAATGTTTGGCCAAAATTCATTGCTGGGGTAGAATAGTAATGCAGTGTCGAGAGAGAAAGGTTAGACAACATACAGCTTCTTAAGTCACATTTCCATAGAAAAACATTATACATCATTTTATTCCACCAGTTGTGTCCAGATCTCAAAAAAATGGTTAGGATTAGTTCCTTGTTTTCAATATAAGCCTTCACATCTGAAAACATTAAAAGTCCTTTATTATATTGATTGACCAGAACAGGAAGTGGAGTGGTCCATTACATTCTTGGCACATGAACAGAATGACATGGATTCACATTATCATCCTACACTGACTCCCTAATTGTAGTAAATTAAAGTGTGTTGTCTTTTAGTCGGCTATAAAAGAGGTTTATATATTTGTACTCTCATACTTGGTGATGGATCGTAAAATTAGACTTGATTCGAAGTATACATCGCCCTACCCAAGAACTGGTGTATAGATCTTCTCAGTACAGTCTTAGGAACTTTCTCAGTCCCCTAGTAACTAAACACAACCCCTGCTAAATGGATCCTGCTGCTGCTAGTGAAGGTAGAGCACAAATAAGTTGGTGAAAAGTGCTTCAAGCTACTCTTCCTAGAGTCCAAGACAGAGCCACTGTTAAGGCTGTGGTTGCCAGGTTTTATAACACAGTGCAATATTGCCATCCAGTACTTTTAGAAGGACGGTTCACCTCTACAGTTCCAGAGTAGGTATCATCTTTCTGTCGATATAACTTTACTACCAGTTTGACCTATAACAGCGACCTTTGTGTTTATGTAAGCAAAGCCCAGTACTTAAAGGTCACACAAGGATAATTTGTTTTAATCATTCCTATGGAACTAAGTTAAATAACATACATATGCATTTTCAGATTGAGGATTGGATTTTTTCTGTTTTTTTTTTTTCTTATAGGCTTCTTAATTCAAATTCTCTGACGACAATAAGAGACGATGCATTCTCTGGCCTGTCCCATCTAGAATACCTGTAAGTACCCGCATCCACTAATGCACAAAGCCATTTCTATCCCATCATCATCCTCTCACTCAGCCAACACGACACAAGGGAATAAGTCTGCAGTAAACAGGCAAATTGACCCTAAAGGAACTTCAATACATTATGGATATAATTTTCCCATCAGTACAGTTGAACTGGGAAAGAAGTTCATGTGGGTTCTGAGTGATGTGTTGTTGAGTCACGGCCCATTAGTGAGGCTTCAGTTGTGCTGATCTTCCCTTCTGCACATCCTGACAAACTCCTCACAGGTTCATTGAGAGCAACAAGATTGACACGGCATCAAAATACGCCTTCAGAGGACTCCGAGACTTGACTCACTTGTAAGTCCCACCAGTGTTACCCCCTCATCTGTCACTGGGTAGCAGATATCTTTTTAACTAAGAATGTTCCCTTGAATAGCTTCAAACTGAGCAGGAGAAATGCATGATTTGAAGAGAGAGTCTAGATTTAGTTTTTCATTACAAATCATTATATTATGGTAACCATTAAAAGCAAATGTTTGAGTTGAGCCAGGTTGATAAATGTGAATGGAGCTAAACGTGGCCTTCCAAAGCTGACACGTCTCCAGACTTTTTGCCGCGAGGATCTGACTGTCCCTGTTTTTAAAGGTCTTTGGCGAACAACAACATCAAATCCTTACCAAGGGACCTCTTTATTGATCTGGACTCCTTAATGGAGTTGTAAGTATTCCCTTCATTGCTTGTAAAATATAGGCCGTCAGACACATGCAGTGTTCTGTATTAAAGATGATACTTGGATAACATTTATTAATGTTATTAATGGTGCTCTATTGATCACAGTAAATACAAGCCATCATAATCTTTCATACTGCAGCAACATACAGCAAATGCACAAGTAGCCAGTATGTGAGTCCGACATAAAGCCTGACTGAGATCACAGACAGACTGCTGGGATTTTACTGATGACGAGTGAAATCCAAACCCACTTGGTCAGCATTGTAATAGAGCAAGCGATGTGAAATTATTCTGCATAATAATTTTTTACGAGCATAAAAAAATAAAACTCACCCTATTCATACATTCGATCAAAAGTAGCAGTTCAGCAGTTCAGTGAGTGGTCTGTGCTCTCCTCAGAGATTTGCGGGGGAATGCCTTTGAGTGCGACTGCCGATCCAAGTGGCTGATGACCTGGCTGAAAAGCACCAACGCTACAGTGTCGGATGTTGTCTGCTCCGGTCCAGAGGACATGAAGGGCAAGCGGCTCAACGACATGACCAGTCTGCACAACGAGTGCGTCTCAACAGGTGAGGGACTAGTTCCTACTGGCTCCTGGTTGACTTCTATTGCGATTCCACCTGTACTTAACAGAGCTAAAAAGCCTTGCTGTTCAAAAGTTAGAAGCTCTTCTGTATCCAGATATCAGATATCCTAGATATCTGATGGTGCTTTGACAGAAGGGTTATTTTCTTCTTCTTCTCAGATTTTATCCTCCACCAGTCGGTGCCGTCCGAGTCTCTGTCTGTAGACACGTTTTCGTACAAGAACGACGTCTATGTTGCCGTAGCAGCCCCCAATATCGAGAGCTGTATGGTGCTGCAGTGGGACCACATTGAAATGAACTTCAGGACGTACGACAACATAACTGGTACGCCATGACTTTCACTTTACATTGTTGCCTGCTTCATCCGCCCCCAAAAAACTGACCTTTTTCCCATTCTATGTTTATTTAACTTGACAACTATTTAATGTTCTTATATGGGATGAGGGGGTGGGGTTGTGAGTAAAATTATTGTTCCACTCGTTTTCCTCAAACGCAATTAATGTTAGTTTCTTGCGTGTGTTCTGCTTCAGGTCAGTCCATCGTAGGATGCAAGTCCATGGTGATCCAGGACCAGGTGTTTGTCGTTGTTGCCCAGCTCTTCGGAGGCTCTCACATCTACAAGTTTGACGAGGACCAGAGCAGGTTCAGCAAGTTCCAGGACATCGAAGTCTCCAAGATCTCCAAGCCCAACGACATCGAGGCGTTCCAGATCGGCGCTGACAATTTCTTCATCATTGCCGACAGCTCCAAAGCCGGGTTGTCAACCCTCTACAAATGGAACAACAAAGGGTTCTACTCATACCAGTCCCTGCACGAGTGGTTCCGTGACACGGACGCCGAGTTTGTGAACCTGGACGGCAAGGCCCACCTCATCCTGGCTAGTCGCTCCCAAGTGCCTGTGATCTACCAGTGGAGCCGCAGCAACCAGAAGTTCGGCCTGCAGGGGGAAATCCCCAACATGGAGGACGTGGTGGCTGTGAAGCACTTCCGGGTGAAGGACGAGCTCTACCTGGCCATGACGCGCTACATCGGCGACTCCAAGGTGCTCCGTTGGAGCGCTAAGCAGTTTTTGGAGATCCAGGCGCTGCCCTCCCGAGGCTCCATGATCCTGCAGCCGTTCGTCTTCAAAGAGCGCCACTACCTGGCCCTGGGCAGCGACTACACCTTCTCCCAGATCTACCTGTGGGATGCGGACAAGAAAGTGTTCGAGCGCTTCAAAGAGGTTTACATCCAGGCTCCACGGTCGTTCACGGTGGTGTCCACTGACCGCAGGGACTTCATCTTCTCCTCCAGCTTTAAGGGAAACACGCAGATCTACGAGCACATCATCCTGGATCTGAGCTTGTGACTGCACCAGGGCGAGACCCTGGTATGCATCCAACATCCTCCACAGTAAAAGTTGCCATTTCTGAAGGGAAAAGGGTAGGTATTTAATTGGGTATTATCTTCCAAGGGTTGATTTATTTATTTTTTACATGCTATTGCACTTGTATATAAAGGGTCAAAAACATGTAAATTCCTCCATGATTGACTATTTTATACTCACAACCAGTGAGTATATGTAGAGGCCAGACAGATATTAAGATTGACACTAGTTTCCCAGCCCTATTAAGAGTATTGGTTCATCAAGACATATGACAGTACTCATGTGTACCTCACACATTCACTCTTCATTGTTAGACGTAATATGTTGCCTTATCAGCGTTGGGTTGGAGCGTTGGTTGGCGTGTTGCGCCCTCTTCTGGACGTGTGAGGTGATGAGCCCCCTCTGCTGTGTACAGTACATACAGGGAACAGCTTCAGAAGCACAAACCTTTAGGATCAGTATTCATGAAACTTCTCTTTAGCTTAGGTCAGTCTAGTAAAAAAAATTACTTCCTTACTTATAGTATGTATTTTGTAACGTATAGTTACAAAATTGTTTATGAATTGTATTTGCAAACCAGGTTGCAAATTAATGTAAAATATTTGACTTTTTTTACGAATTTGGAAAGTGAATTGAACACGTCAAGAGTGCAGAATATATACAGTGGATGGGGTTGATACATTTTGCCTATAGTATGTTTACAAAGTTATGTGTCTAAGATTCAAAATCTGTTGAAATTAACCTTCTAACAAATTAAGTTACAGGTTACAATAAGCTTTCAATAGCAATATGTTTGTTGTCTTCAAAAAAAAAAAAAAAAAACATTTTGTTTTAAAGTCCTTAGTTCCACAGCTCTCCATGACTATATGAATTTCAGCAAAACTAATTCCAGATTGTGTTCTGTCAGGAAAATGTGTTTCTGGTTTTGAATTTTCATTCTGCATCCTGAGGAAAAAGACCCCCAACCTTTTTACTTGTTGTGGGTGTTAATCCTCTTAGTTTTGCCGAAGTTTACATCTAAACAGCAAAATGTCTGGTGAAGAGTAAAAGCATTTGATACCTGCTAAGGTGAGACCGACTTATGTGGCTGTGAAGTTTGAAAACATTCAGAAGACCTTAAGACGCTTTTGGCCTGTATGTATGATCTCTCTGATATCTGGTTATCACCTGGACGGTCCACTTTAAGCATCCATGCAGTTTAATGTAATAGTAAAAAAAAAAAAGAAAGAAATAGGATTGTTGCTGCATCAGTTGTTAAAACAAGTTCATTTGTTTTATACATATTTGAATGTTGAACTAATACCATCAACTGTACAATAAGACAGAATCGCAACTACCTATTTGTCATACCTTTCCAATTTTCATAACTAGTGGCACTCAACCCTGCAAATATTCCTGCTGCTTGCAAGAGCATGCTTTTAAAACAGAATGTTCACCAAACTTAGGCAAACGTGAAATTTGATAAGTTCTGGTGCTCGTGTAAAATAATCAAAATTACAGCTCACAGTAGGAACATTAAAATCTGCAAGTTGTATGATATGCAGGTTGCTTTGTATGACACAATGTTTGTTTTAGCATACTGAATGTTAATTTTATGATTACTGTTATGATATTAATGTACTATTGCTACTGTTGAGCACTGAAATAAATGCACAGCAATACGTTTCAAAATTAGAATCTCTCTATTCATTTTTTTCATTCAGATCAAGCGGAATACATTTACAGATGTTAAGGATCAGAGGTGATTTTCTTCCTGATGTCCAGATCTACTGAACACACACACACACACACATTAAGTCATTCATTCAGTAGCATTAATTGAATAACTCACAGTTCATCTTTTTTCTATCCTCCAAAATATCACTTTAATACATATACACAAAACACAGGCACGCACATTAAAACTTAAGGTCTGAATTGGGCACACTTGAGTAGCAAAGACACAACAAATAATAATAATAATAATAATTGCCATGGTGATTTTCAGAATGGGGTGTAATCAGGGGCATCTGGGCTGAGAGCTTGAGAGCTATAGTTAGGGAAGTACAGTGTTCTGAAAAGGGAACAGAAAGTCTACATTGGCGGATTGTCTGATGTCACTGGCAAACACACACTGTGCACATGGCAGTATGAAGCAGCCAAACATTTAAAAACATGACCAACCTTGTTTCCTGCTATTGAGGGACACTAGGTCTAAGTCTGGGTCCACTTCTGATTCAGCCGCAGAGCGTTTTTAAGAGGACATTAGAGCTATAGATTTGGAACCTCGTCTCAGCTGTTACCTCTAAAAACAAAGAAGCGTGTTCCGTTTCAAACAGGAAGTCATGGATGAGGTAAACGGCTCAGTTTCAGATAGTTAGTAAATGCCTTCAAAAGGATACAATACAGTACCGAAGCAGTTTCACATTCACTCTGAACAGGTGTTTGTGTGAGGGCTTCATACAATATATTCTACCATCACTTCTTCTCTCTCCCAAGTCTTCTATTGCACATTGACATCAGTAGCCAAACACATTTGGTTAAAGGGGACTAAATAAAAATGTAAGTCAAATACAGTGTTCTACAGATAAACACACACACACACACACACACACACACACACAAAAAAAAAAACATAGCGGCCATTTTAGGAAAATAATTAAATTAAAAACGAATGTGGGAAAACATGATAAATTAACCAGAAGAAAAAAAGTACCAAAAACAGGAGTGAGGATGGTCAGCATGTGTTTAAAAAAAAAGGAACATAGAACACAGTAACCTACACAGTTCCAGTTCTAAGACACCAGAAATAAATAGACTGTGTATCAACCTAATATTACAGGCAGCTTCTGCTCCTCTTGGAAGAGGCCTTTCTTTAAAAGTAACATTCCAGAGCTTTTTAAGACAAACATATAATATATACGACTGTGTGCGTGCGTCGATACGTTCCCACGCACGCACGCACGCACGCACGCACGCACACACACACACACACACACACACACACACACACACACACACTCTTCAAGTTACCTTGTCTCCTGAAAGAGTGTTTTGCATCTTCATCTGGAGGGCCGATGCTTCTGCACCAGTCAGCCTCCTTTCAAGTCAATCTGCTCAGCTCTGAGAGCCAGAGGGGAACCTTACTTCATGGAATGAGACAGATCCAGTTCAAACAACATTCAGGCATGAGAGAAACGATTGACAAAACCAGAGAGAGAGAAAGCCACTGAGAGAAAAATCAGGGAGGGAGAAAAACAGCAAATTACAAACAGCCACTGGAACTTTCCGTTAAGGGGGCTCAGAGATAGGAGGTTAGGGTACGAGCCACAGTACGTTGTCCAGCCCTCAATGTGCTCCCCACCCCAGAGGGCAGTTGTCATCTGTCAAGCAGCTGGGTAAAGCATTTCAGTGGTGAGTGGAAGTGGAATATAAGGCCTTGTAGTCCTTTCACCCCCTGCCAGGGCTCTTTGACTCCAACCTCCAGGGTACCTGCTCAGTCTGTGCCCACGCTCTGTGGACTGGGAGGTGGGGGGGAGGTAGGGGGGGGGATTCTAGCTGTCCAGTCATCAAGACTCAGGTCCAGATCCAGGAACCGATGGCCTGATAGGCTTGAAGGAAGAGCTGTGTGTGTGGTGGGGTGGGAGGAGAGGGGAGAGGGAGGGTCACCCCCCCTAGTGAGGAAGCCAGAGCCCTGTGTTTGGTGGGCAGTGAGGAGGTGTGGGGGGCAGGGGGGTGTTGGAGCCCCTCACAGTCTCCGGAGTGTGATTCGCGTCCAAGAGTCCCAAACTCAGCGCTTCAGAACCGGACTGTTCCGCTCCTGCTCCTTCTGCAGGACCTGGAGAACCTGAACACAGGAAGTCTGAGCTTGGTCAGGGGAAGTGGAACCCTTAACTACCACAGGGGGAAGGCCACAGGCCCTGTCTAACAGGAGAGGGTTCAAATGGGTTTCTTCTTAAACATTAACACACTACTTCATTGGGTCAACATGTCATCAGGTCATTATCTAGGACAGGTGTTAAAACAGGTGTTGGTGTAGACGCTCAAACACAGAAATCAGAAAGTCTGTAAAGGTCGGATGGACATTTGTCTACCCCAACAGAAGACCAAAGGAACGCCCCCCAACCCCCAGCCCCCCCTCCCCCGCCCCCAGCTCCCCAGCCCCCCAGCCCCCTCACCTGAGCCCATTTCCTGTTCTTGCTGGTCATGTGAACGGCGGCGATGTGGGAGAACAGCTGGTGCGGGGGGATGGTGTCGGGGAGGCGGGTGAGGAACTGGGCCACGTGGATGAAGTCCATGCCTGTCAGCACGTCCTCGTACAGCCGCAGGACGCCCAGCGCCGTGCGGAACAGGAACTCGTCCCCGTCGCGGCAGAACACGTCCCACACCCGGCAAGCCAGGTCCAGGGGGAGAGACTTGCTGTACAGGGTGAAGATCCTGGATGGGGTTCACACACACACACACACACAAACACACAGGGACAAACACACACACACACACAGGGACAAACACACAAACACACAGGGACAAAAGAACACGTCAGGTTGGACTCATGAGGACTGAACTACCTATCAAATAGGCAGAAGAACTGCAAAGCATGTTCCGGTTAGCTAACGCTAATCTACAAAGTGTTGAGTCACCAAGCAGAGCCAGCCAGTGGAGTATGGAAGCAGTCTGGCTCAGTCTGTAGCCATCATTTATCTCCACCATGGTTCTGGCAGACACAGCTAAGCATCACAGGCCAACCCAATGACTTTTTACTGACGTTTGAAAGTGAGAAGGGAGGGGGAGGAGGGGGAGGAGGGGCGCTGCCTCACCAGTCTATTAAGTAAATGTCGGGAGTCAAGTTGTTCTTCTTGAAATGTGCAAAGAGCTTTGGTAGGTTCTCCTCAAAGAACACTTCGAACGCTGCAAAGTAAGTCAACATCTAAAGATAGGAGCGACAGAAAAAAAGGAGAGAGAAAGAATAATTAATATTACAATATCAGATGAGAAAATGTACTCAAGTAAGTACCTGTCTGTACATGGTGTGTGTGTGAGACGGCTATGAGATTAAAAGTGTGTGTGTGTGTGTGTGTGTGTGGGTGGGTGTATGAAAGCGTGCGTGAGATGTTCCTATGAGATAACAGACAGTTGTGCACGTCTGAGATGCGTGTCAGGTGCTGGGAGCGTGTGCATGTTGAAAGGCAGCCAGGTGGCTCAGCGGTTAAGGCGTTGGGCTAGTGATCGGAGGGTTGTGGTGAGTTTGATTCCCGACTGTGCCAACATGACGTTGTCCCCTTGGGCAAGGCACTTCACCCTCCTTGCCCTCGGTGGGTATGTCCCTTTACTTGCTGTAAGTCGCTCTGGATAAGAGCGTCTGCTAAATGACTGAATGTAAGTGTATTCCTGTGTCCACTCACAAGGCTGTGGTCCACCCTGAAGAAGGCCATCTGACAGGGCTTGTTGAGCAGGTTGGCGAAAGCTATGAAGGCGTCGGCCGTGTCCATGTTGAGGATCAACACCGCCGCGATGAAGGACATGCCCTGCACCTGAACACACGCTCGCCACGTTAGCCTGGCAAACATGACGTTTACCATTCTATAGGGGCTAGCATCCACATGTTGATGGTTTACAGCATGTGGGCTGTAGTGTGTCCAAGCATGTGTGTGTGTGTGTGTGTGTGTGTGTGTGTGTGTGTGTGTGTGTGTGTGTGTGTACTTACATAGCCCACATCAGGCCTGTAGCAGGTGTATGCTCCCAGGATGCTGTGCAACACATCGTGGTATGGACCTCCCTGATGACACAGGTGCGAGGGGAAATATGATTCTGGCTGCACCCACACACAGCCAGAACCAGCCATTATACCATCCCACTGTTCTAACCCACCTGCACCAATCAACCTAAGCCAATCAAGAGCAGTCACTGATGTGAAAGGAGCTGTTGTGTGTGTGTGTGTGTTCCACACCTGCTGGAAGATGCAGAGGTGGGGGAATGTTCTGGAGATATCCAGCTTGATGAGCTCCAGACTGGGCTCTCTGTCTGCTAAGGACAAGCCTGCATCTGGACACAGGGGAGGGAGGGGGCAAGATAGAGAATAAATGATAAAAATGTCGAGAAAATAGATTGAGACAGAATAAGGAAAAGAGCAGAGAGGTAAAGAAAAGAGAGGAGAGGGGGAGAAGAGGAGAGAAAAGAGATGAGAGAGTGGAGGTAGAGAAAAATACTTCCATCAGACTCACTGGTGTATCAACCAAGGAGGAGGAATTCACAAGGCCTTGAAAGTGACAGAGGGGAGAGAGGACGGGTGACAGAGAGAAGAGAAGAAGACAGATGCTGCAGCGTGTCACTGTACCTTCGCTCTCTGTCTCCGGGGCGACCGAGGGCAAGGCCTTCCACTTCTCCTTGGCCCTGGCCAGGCAGATGTCGTACAGCTCTGTTGACATACGCTGACACGTCACACGCACGCCCGTGTTTAAATGTGTGTGTGTGTGCGTGTTTAGGTGTGTGTGCTCCCTCACCGTGGGTGATGTTGAGCTCGTTGCCCACCGCCAGGCTCCAGACCTTCCCCCGGACGCTGGGAGGGACACCCTGCCACCAGAGCTCCCGTACCCTCCTGGAGGTACACCTGAGGGGCGGTGGGGGAGAGGAGGACAGAGGAGATGAAGAGCAACTTAAGCATGGGTATGAAACAATCAATTCCATGCTAGAAAAGGGTTGAATCGACGCATCAAAGAATCAGCAGCAGATCAGCGGGGATAAGGGGGCGGAGCCTGCTCTCACATGGTGCTCCAGTTGGGCAGGATCTCCTGGTTCCAGGTCTGGGCAGCGTTGCCGATGTTCTCCTCCATCCTGCAGCGCTCCTCCAGCTGTTTCCTCTTCTTCTGGGCCTCCTTGAGCTCTGTCCAGGGAGACGGAGGGAGGGAGGAGAGGGAGGGAGGGGGAGGAGAGGGAAGGGTAGTAGAATAATAGCAGGTGGAGATAGAGAGGAGAGAAGGAGAGAGAGAGAGGATGACGGTTACACAAAGCTAGGTAGGAAGCGGGTCAAGTTTGGAGGTTTTGCTCCAGAATGTGACTCGTGTGGGGGAGGCTCCCCCTGGTGGACAGGGGGGAGGGGCGCACCTCTCTTCTTGGCCTGGGCCACCATCTCCTCATACTGCTGTCTGTGCTTCAGGGCCTCCTCTGCTGGCTTTGCTGGGAGATTACTGCAACACACACACACAGGGAAGTGGAAGTCTAAAAGTCTGTCCTCTATTATTCATGGTGGCTGGGCTTGTCGATCGACTGAGTGCCTGTGTATATCATTTTGTGTGTGTGTGTGCTCACGCAGGGCGGTCCTCCAGGATGAGAGCCGTGGTGGACAGGGGCTCGAAGGCCAGGTTCTTCCTCACGCTCGCCTGCTTGGGAGATGAGGCGCTGCCGGGTCCAGCTCTGCTGCTCTTAGATTCATATTCCTGAAACGGGAAGAGAGAGACAGACAGACAGACAGACAGACAGACAGACAGACAGAGAGAGAGAGAGAGAGAGAGGATCTTAATGGGCCAGCGAGAGCGGGGAAGAGTTGCCTGCACCCTGCGCTTACCCTCTTATCACCACCCTAGACAAAGAAGGAGGGCCACTGCACCGGAAAACAGGGAGGGAGGGGGAGGGATGGAAAATCATGAGGACTTCTCCTGTGAAGTGACTCACACGTAATCTGCAGCATGCTGGCCCGAGAGGGAGGGGCTGAGCCTTCCAGTGTGTAAATCGCCTCAGCGCACACGGGCGAACAGGAGCGGACGATGTGTGGATATCAAGGATGTAAAGAGGAGAGATGCTGTAGGGGGGAGGCACCCTGACTCAAATCATTTAAGAACCCCCTTGCCCCTTCATCTCCCAGATCAACAGTGGAACTGCAGATTAGTCTTCCGACATGCGCTCACACACTCGCGCAATGTCTCGCTAAGTTGTTGCTGACATCTCAGGTCCAGGGCTTTTTGATGCTGTGAGCTTTGAGGAGCGCGTTCCTACGCATGTGCCCTCCGAAAAGTGCAACACAGTCGGTCTAGAGAGCTGAAGCGAGGGCTTTTTGAACTCCAGGTCAGGGCACAACACACTCCCTCTGCAACAACAGAGACTGACCCTGGGGAGCTGTTTGGGATGGAACATTGGCAGCTACAGTGGCAAAGTAGTGGGGATATGAGAGAGGGGAGGAGAGGGGAGGACGGGAGGGGGGGGGGGAGGGGAGGGGGAAATACTGCACCTCAGCAGCACTGCAGGTGCTGCAGACGAGGTGAACTGCAACAAAGTACAGTACAGTCAAGACACCAAGAGAGAGACGACAAGAGTACTGTGTGTACTGACGGCGTAGGCCTGTGCTTGATGTGGGCTACGCAACGTGGAGGCGATTGTCCGAAGGCATCGTCTACAACAAAGCATCGCCACATGCACTCTCACTGGCTCCAAACAGAGGATTTAGGGGTTTCCCCCTGGAAGCATTGCTTGGTTTCAAAGAAAAACCCATCACAGAAAACAGATAGGGTCTGGACAATCCACTCAACTGAACGCAGCAAAATCCCCCTCAACACCATTCACAAACGCATTGAACCAACACAAACCTGTCCCCTGTCGGAGAAATTGGCATTCTTGACTTGGAGAACTGATAGCGAGTGGGTTTTTCAGTGGATGGGCTAGTTAATCAGGCAAGTCGATCGAATTTCCTGGTTTAGTGCCCCCCCCCCCACTCCAGAGCTCCAATGGTATCCAAGGGTTACCTGTCACCAGAGAAACCTGTCTTGTCACGAGGTGTCTCATTAAAGCTGGCTTGTTGTTTCCTGGTAATGATGTAAGAGTTGTGTGTGTGTGTCTCTCTCTCCCTCCCTCTCTCCCTCTCTCTCTCTCTCTCCCTCTCTCTCTCCCTCTCTCCATCTCCCTCTTTCCCTCCCTCCCTCTTTATCTCCCTGCCAAAGTGTCTATCTAAATATATGAGCAGCTATACAGCTGGTGGTATTAAAAAGTCACTTCACCATCAAGATAAAAGGTTTACATTACTGTGTTCACTGGTCGATGCTACACAGCGTAAACTAATGGAAACCAATTGAATGTTGCTACAGGCCATGCCAGGGTGTTTTGGAAATATCATTTTGAGGTCTAAGTGCCTTTTTCCCCTTTCCTCTTGGAGGGGGCAGCCAGAACACCTCACAGTGTGTGTGTGTGTGTGTGTGTGTGTGAGTGTGTGTGTGTGAGTGTGTGTGTGTGTGTGTGTGCGCGTGCGTGCGTGTGTGTGTGTGTGCGCATGTGTGCGACAGAAGGGGACTCAGCTGGGTGATGTCAAGGCAAGTCAGACCGTCCAGAGTCTGCCATCACTCCTGTCCAATTTGAGGCCACACACACACACACACACCCACTCACACATACACACACACACACACACACACACACACACACAAGCCCCGAGGCAAGGCCAGTCTGGACTGAGAGACCCACAGACAGACACAGACGGTCAACAGAGGCGACAACAAAACAACATTTACCATTAAAGAACAAGAAGTCAGGTGTGAAACAGAGGACAGGATAAGACCCTCAGCTCTAAACACTCCTTCATTCAACTTTTGTCTGTGACAAAATTGTCAAACATCAGCCTTCGTCATCTTCTGACTCGAACACAGTTCGTCAAAGTTGGGATTATTTTGTCACGGTTCACTTCCGGGTGGGGAGAAAGGCTGAATAGATGAGAGCTGCCCATAGCTATCATACTTCACATAGGGACCACTTGTGTAGACACTAGTAAGGTGGGAAAGGTGTCAATGTTCCTCTGATTTGGCGCCCGTCTGCTTCCCTCCTCTTCGTGGGAAAGATGACCCTTCGTGGTTTCTCTTTCCCTCATCTTTCTTCACCTCTCACCGATCTGGAAGGTTGGATGTTAACGGCAAATATCTCCAGACTACATAGCCACAGGTCCAGATTCTGCTAAATGAGGGGGGAAGTCTAAACCCCTGACAAAGGGCATGAAAGAAGCACGGACGTCTGACTGACGACCCCTTTAACCTACGCTGAGCGCCGCTGAATATTTCAGCGTTGTGAAACAGCCAAAGCGAACAAGAAGAAACCTGAGTATATGACAAGAACAAGGCTGCAGGGAGACTATTGTGTCTTCAAATTGGCCGTGTCAAGTTACAATGAGACTTTGTTGCTAAGGAATGAAGAAACATGCAGACTCTACCGACCGTAAACAGATGGGAAAAACAGGTAAGTTTCCACGGCGGAAGACAGCCAGGACCTTAAAGAGGCTGATATTGTGAACTTCACGACATGATTCTCTGGCTTTTTGCGAGATGTAGAGAGTGAAACAGAGACAGAGAGTGTAAGAGAGACAGAGAGTGTAAGAGAGACAGAGAGAGAGAGACAGAGAGAGTGAGAGAGAGTGAGAGAGACAGAGAGAGAGAGAGAGAGAGACAGAGAGAGTGAGAGAGAAAGAGATACAGACAGCAAGAGAGAAAGAAAGAGAGAGACAGACAGAGAGAGACAGACAGAGAGACAGACAGAGAGAGACAGACAGACAGAGACAGAAGGCAGACACACCGGAGTTCACCCGCTCAACCTTCAATGTCAAGACAAGCACGGGGGACCGTTAAAACGTCCAGAAGAGCACATGCACGCACGGATCACTCACCATGAACGCTGCAGTTCCGTACACAGTCCCAGGCCACCAGAGAGGGGAGGGGGGGGGGGGAGAGGGTGGTGGAGGGGGGAGGGGGGAGGGGGGGCGGGGGGAGAGAAGGTTCTTTCAAACTCCAAGCCCCGTCATGGCTGCTCCTGCTACAGCCCTCTTAGAGGACAACGAGGAAGATGAGGAGGAGGAGGAGCAGGAAGAAACGAACAGGGGGACAGCTGGCCTGGCGACGGGACACACCCCAGGTAGGTGGAGCTGAGGCAGCATGATACCGCTCTCTCTCTCTCTCTCTTTCTCTCTCCCTCCGACTCTCCTTCTCTCTTTCACTCGGTCGCCCTCCCAGAATGCATACTGACGCTACCCAGAGCAATCCTGCATCAGTACAGAACACGGCAGATCAGGTCTCTCTCCCCCTCTCTCTCCCTCTAGCGCGCGCGTGTGTCAGCGAATCAGCACCGCCGAGCGCTATTAGTCACCGCCGGGATGAGAAGAGATCTGTGCTCTCAAGTACCCTGCCAGCCATGGTGATGGAGCCCAGATAAATGGATATGGAGTCAGCGGCTGAGCCGTTGCCCTTCATTATAATCCACTCTGTCAGCGCTCGGAAAGCCTTGCCTTGGGTCTGCTGTGTGCAGCCTCCGACCAACACTGTCTCTCTCTCTCTCTCACTCACTCACTCACTGGAACACTCTCTCTCTCTCTCTCTCTCTCTCACTCACTCACTGGAACACTCTCTCTCTCCCTCTCTCTCTCTCTCTCTCACTCACTGGAACACTCTCTCTCTCTCTCTCTCTCTCACTCACTGTAACACTCTCTCTCTCTCTCTCTCTCTCTCACTCACTGGAACACTCTCTCTCTCTCTCTCACTCACTGGAACACTCTCTCTCTCTCTCTCTCTCTCTCTCTCTCTCTCACTCACTGGAACACTCTCTCTCTCTCTCTCTCTCTCTCACTGGAACACTCTCTCTCTCTCTCTCTCTCTCACTGGAACACTCTCTCTCTCTCTCTTTCTCTCCATCGCTTTCTACCTTTCTCAGCCTGCTTGTAGTAAACATTCCCTCATTAAAACGGATGATGTCATGGTGGTCCGTATTTAACAGAGTTCATTCAGCCTTCGGGGGAGGGGGGGACAGGGAGGGGGCTGGGTCCGTCCTGCATGACTGGTACAGTAGATCCTGCTGGGAAATGGGGCCACCACACATGAACTGCCAGGAATGGCGCTACACCGGAACAGTCTGAATATGCAAACCAGACACACTGTTTCAACGGAGACGCAGGAATTCTGTGTGGTGTAAAAGACTTGGACGTTCAGAAGGTCGACAGTGACTTTGCCCGAGGTGATATTCAAATTGACTACCCCCCCCCTCCTCCTCAGAGTGTCTCTCAAAATTACAAGAATTTGGTATCTGGAAGTTTGTGAGACCTGTTCCACAAAGTGGGCTGAAGCACTGCACTTGTGAAAAGCAATGAGTAGGTTAACTATGCAGAGGTTTAAGACCAGCTAACTGGAGACTTTGCTGACTTAAAGTTTCCTGTTCGGAAAGGCATTTTCATGCTGCTAAATAGTTTTTCAGATACACTTTGAGATGTTGACAGGATTAATTGAATGCGTTATCCACCTGCACATCAAAGTAAATTCCAAAGTAAATTCATGGTGATTCTACTTCATAAACGAACGCGCTTGATTGACAGATTAATGGCTGGTTTTGGAAACAGATGCCAATTACTGATGCCAGTAGTATGGCTTTGACAACAGAGTCAAGAGTCTGGCCAAGACTGGCCTTTAAGTGCCCTCTGTTTCCTCTCATTAAACAAACTTTGAAGATCTAAAACCTTCAAAAGGAACTCTTGGAACAGCTCAGGTGTAACCACTGGTTCACACCCAGGCAAGTAAACCCTTTAACTGAAGCAGGAAATGTATGGCAGACAGCTCCACCCACCTTCTTGCTCCAGTTGCACTACTGATCTTACCTTCTGGATTTTTCCGGGCTCCTTGCTGGAAACTTCCCGGAGAGGGACTTTGCCGAACAGCTTCCAGCCTGGGTCCCTCTGCTCTACTGGCCTGGTGTCCTTCACCTTCTTGGCAAACAGACTCCTGAGAGGACAGATGAGGGAGACGGAGAGTAAAGAGAGCGCATGAGGATGTCAAACATTACAGTCAACAGCATACTGCATTCACTGACTTACCAGAGGCCATTGCCTACCACAATAGCCTGAGTGTGAGTGTGTGTGTGTACACTGGTGTGATGCAGTGTGTGTAAGGAAGTCCATCCAACGAATTAGGGAACAGTGATTAACAATTCAGACTGAGGGCCATAAAGTTAGTATAACACACAGTTAAGCCTTAGTGTAGACTTGCAATAGTTATAGAAAATGACATCAGATGTAATGTTATATTACATTAAATATATATTATGTGTTGGTGTACTATTAGCTAAAAGCACTTGGCACCTCGCAACATAAAAGCATTCGCTCACAAAGCAACTAAACATTTTGAATCCATATGTGAAGCAGTTAGCATTGTTCACAGCCAACCGCTAAGAGCTATGCTAATGATGTGCTCGGGCCTGTTTCGACGAGCGTCCGCCCCCCCCCCATGTGCTGCCATCTTTCCTGCATCGACACCAGACGACCACGCCAGACTGCGTGTTGGCGAAGAGACAAAGGGAAGCTCTAATTAGAAGCTGCTGAATAGAACCCAGCTGTGAAAGGACACGAATACCCATCAGCGACTGAGGGGGCGGGGAGGGGGGTCACCTTCCAACCCAACAAAGGTGTCATAACGGGGGAGAACGTTTGGTGGACACGCCAGGTCCTCTCCCGGCTGCTCCGGCGTGTGCGTACACTTATCTTGGTGTGTGAGTGTGTGTGCAGCGTGTGAAGAAATTGGCTGAGATGAGGTTCCGTCAATAAACGCTGCAATTGAGTTGGAAGTGCTGAACCAGTAGCAGCATCGGCAGGAGGTCTCCGGGGTGCACAAGCAGAGGCGAGGCCCTTTGGGCCAGTTGACTAGCTTCAACAGGCCCTGATGACATTGATAATCAATGAAAAGGGAGTTAGTGTTCCGTTTGTGGAATCTTAGCCTTTTTAAAGGAGACGGATAATATGCAGGGTGAACCGATATCGGCTCTCCAACCTGGTAGCGGTGAGAGGGCAGCTAATAAACAGTGGCTGTGGGCGAGAGCACGTGTTTGTGTCGAGACAAATCTGTGTCGGCCGCATGATGATAGAGACCCAGGGGGGTTGCTCTGACCCCTGACCCCTTGACCCCTGAGGAGGCTGCTTGGGAGGGTCCTCCTGGCACTGCGGAGAGACTGCTGCTGGCAGGTCACTGCACAAGACAACCAGAGGGGAACTGGGGCCAGCTAACACACACACACACCACATGAAGATCAACTCAATACACTACTAGACTAAAGAATCAGGGTTAAAAATCAATGAGAGGGAAATTATCTACATAAACACATGTACACTGCTGGTTTTATACCTGCAAATTCACAAACCATCTCGGCGAGAGTTCTCAAAACTGACAACCTTTAAGACAGACAGTTCCTAACTTTAAGACAGACAGTTCCTAAGACACGTTCTAAGTCTTCACATTCTTCAGTGGTGTCCTGTAGTGCTGGACGACAGGTCATTTCTTGCGGTGTCACTGTAGCGCTACATGAAAGAGCCTACAACTACTGCCATGCTGGAAAGCTGCTGTGATGGAAAGTACAAGGTGACAACTCTACGAAGGACCAACACCTTATTGGATCGTCACGTTAAGCATAACACGTTATGTCACACAGTTTTATGTGCAACGTTGCACTAAAAAGATACCAAGGTGCCTGAGGAGAAATCTTCTAAACTCTTACGTTCCCCCAAAAAAGTTCATACAGTCGCTCACCCAGCAGGTTAAGCGAAGAGAAACACACCTCCAGTAATGTTGCTCGTGCTGTGGTGAGCGATTACTTGGCTTTTAGGGGGAGCTAGCCTGCAGGGACAAACAAAAAGAGCACACCTGCTGCTCTCAAGCACAAGGCTATAAAAAAAAGACTAATCTGTGCACTCAGGTAAACCCTGTCAGCCTTTCAAACCAGATTTTATGGCTTGGCGTGGTTTGTAATTAAAAGTGTTTGTCTGAAACCCTTTAAAACCCTTTACCTCTTCTTGTCTAATCATATACGCCATACAAGGTTAGAATATACTCGCTACATGAGTTCAAACGTACTCTTTGTACAGCACACAGTTAAGTTATAAACAGAGTTTCAAGGCCGTCCATTACTCCAAATGCTTCAAAGCCAGCTGATGCCTTAGGAGTGGTCAGATCCACAAGTGTTGTAATGCCAGGTTTCCGTCTATTCATAAAACTCTGCTTATGCTATGACAACAAAAGTGCTGTGGACAAAACAATGAACAATTGCTATGATGAGAATAGCTGTGTGTGGGCCTTGTGGCAAATGTTTGGCACAGTGGCGACGTAAAAGCTAGTCTTAAATCCTCGTTGGATTAGCCCTTTTCATATTGAAAAGATTAAGAACCATGCAGTGGGCCTTACGAATGAAAACCAACTACGATGGGGACAGTGTTTACAGGTGCAGCTGAACTATAGTAACCCTGCAGGCCAGTCATAAGGTTTTTTAATTGGAGGACGCCAGCTGATTACTGTTGACTGTAACCATCTCCACAGAGGTGGACTTGGACCCACCAACCTCTCGAACACAGAGAGTGAATCTTTAGGGGAAACTTGAGGGCATCATCCTAAAATCCCCCCCCCCCCCCCCCCCCATGGAAACTTCTATACAGTTTAACTAGGGGGGTTAACTTCCCCTCAAACCATTAGTGACAGGTGAAAAAATGACATTATAGAAACCGTACCAGCTGCAAGAGTTTACAAGCCAGCAGTGAACCACTTAGCTCTTCTCTTTGCCTGCCCAGGCTGGGATCCCCAACACAACACTGGAATCCCCAAGCCAGTCAGATCTCAAAACCATCTACGGTTTAGCCCAGCAGAAAGTATGTATCTGTACAGACCTGCACTGATAAGAGTCTATCTGAAATGTAACAGACACCGGGGTGCCAGAGACACGATACAAACCTGTCCATAAACAGCAGCAGAGAGGGAGCAGTCATCCTGTCCACGCAAACACTCCTCAGAATGACCAAACCAAAAATAACTCAAATCCTGGAAGATGGACGAGTTTCTCAGGAAAATGGGACAGAGGCGTAAACACAACAGTGAAGGGAACGTCTCCTGTAAGTAAAGGTCCTGATCCAAGCTCCACACGCCTCCAACTGAAGGAGTCCAACTGAGTTACAGAGAGGGAGGGAGGAGGGGAGGGAGCATGTGTGAACATAAACTGAGAGAAAGTATGCATGAGGCGGGGGGAAGAGAATGTGTAACTTCCAGAGGGACCGAGGCAGATTGAGAGAGGCTATAAGTCAAGAAGCTGGAGAGAGGGAGGTGGGTTCAAGGGGGTAACACGTGAGGAAAAACCTTGACCAAACCTTGGGCAAACGTCCCACTCTTATTCTATGTCCTGGAACAGCAAGATGGAGTGTCAGGTTACCAAGTCATGGGCAGCAAGGACGTTAGTCCCAGGTGCTCGCTCAGACGAGAGGCTGACAGGCTGGTAGATCAGGACGCAGGTCACTTCAATTTGACAAGACTGACGATTAGGTGACAAGCTGGCCAGCAGGAGACGTGCAGGGTAAGTGGGGGCTGAACCACAGTGTGGGCTGGGTGAGGATGGAACTGAACCACTGGAAGGTTCTGGACTGTCTCCCTCGTTGATCCCAGCTTTAGCAGGGCTTCTATGGTTCCAAGGATGAAATAACTACAAACACCAATAAAAACGCAACACAAACAAGTGGGTGTGCACACGCAAACACAACTGCTGACGTTTCTGAGCAAGGTTGCACAAGTTCTACGAAAGCAATACACAGTGGGAACTTTCTTAACCTGATAATTGCCTGGGAACTCAAAATACACACTGGTGAATGACACTGGTTTGCCCAACACAAACTGTCTTTAGCAAGTTGTCGATATTGCACCAGAAGCAAGTCCAGACTGGATGAGTCCCTGTGCAACTTCATTCTGTTAACACTCCATTCCTCTATTTCCTCACACAGTCAGTTGTTAGAAAAAGCAGAACTACCTGGTATTCAGCAATTGAAAGACAGCATGTCATTGGATGTCAGTTAAAGCAAAGAACCAGAATGACATAGACTGTGAGTAAAAGTTGACTATTGCCAGAGCTGTGAGTGTGAGACAGCATGTTTGCCAAGTCAACGTGCAAATTATTTTTGGAGTAATGAGTAGCGTATGGGGCGTGTATAGGCGTGGGTGCATTGTTTAAAGGGGTTTCACAATTATATGGGTGCCATCAAAAACAAAAAGGCATAGGTATGTCAAATTCAATGTTCAGCCAGGCCAATATCACCTACATGGACAATGGCACAGAAGAAATATCAGGGTCGCACATTTCTATCCTGTTGTTTTTCTAAATTGCTGAGAAACTACCTCAATATCTATAAAAGATACACTAAGTCTAGCTAATCCAATTAGCCAAAAAACATTTAAAGAGAGATCTTCATAGAATATTTATCTCTCTTTAGGGATATGCTTAATCCTTACCTGAGAAATTGGGCCTGTATGTAGTACCAGGGAGATGCTTGAATACAAGCATCTGCTGAATAAATCAAAGTTATACTTGATATATGTGGGATCTTTGAAGGTGTTTTCCAGAGTAAAGCAATACTGTTTTTTGTGTTGCTTTCAATAGACAAAGTAGCACAGCAAAGAACTGAACAGGGAAAACTATTCCAGTTAGTTCCGGCTGGTTACCTGTTGAAGAAGCTTGCCAGCGGCCCCAGCCGTTTGGGGCGTCTGTCGTCTTCGACCCCTGACCCCGGCGGCCTGCGCCTGGGGCTCCACAGGTCCCCGGGGTCGCCCGCCGACAGCGTCACGTCAGAGAAGTGGGCCTCGGCGCCCTCGTCGGTCTCCAGTGTGACAATGGCGCTGGAATCGGAGGTCACCATGAAGTCCAGGATGTCTTCGTTGGAGACGGAGAGCGTAGCGGACAGCTCGGTGCTCAGGCTCGACACGCTGCACATGGATATGTCGTCGCTGCGGTTCAGAGTCCCCGGCGGGCCCCCGACGCCCCCCGTCCTGGGGGTCACTCCCGTCCTGGGAGAGGGACTGAAGAGGCGGACTGAATCGTAGCTGCTGCGGGGGAATGTTGAGGACTTCCTGAGGCTGTTGTCGCTGGGTGGGTCCAGAGGTAGTGTGGCAGGGCTCTGGTCAAGACTGGAGACCAGGGTTAGGCTTCCGTCTCCTGGGCGCGGAAGGGCGTGAATGTGCTCTGGATGATTGATCTCCAAGGTGGGGATGCCGGAGTCCTGGGAGGCCAGGCTGTGGCGGTCCTGGTCCTGGGGAGGGTAGCTAGGCTGAGGGCTGCTGTTGCAGGACCTGGGGCTGGAAGATGAAAGCTTGAAGCTGGGTAAGGCATATTCTGGCAGTTGGGACGTTGGGTTTTGCTTGTAATTGTGATGTTGGAGGTCAGGGCCTGGTGGCATTGCTGTGGAGGCCTGGTCTTTGACCATGCCATTCTTCATAATGGCTTGTCTAGAAACCCCTGGAAAGGGACATAAGCGTTAGACACTCAAGGGCACATAAACTACACTCTTAAGCACATTTTTCTAAAAAGAAAAACATGGCTACATTCCAAAACTACAGGAATAGTTAAATCTGATTGCTTGGAAGAAGAAAAATGAGTTATTGAGTTTCCATCCACAGAGTAACTACTCTCAGTGTGAGACGTAGATTAAGGTCAGGTTCCCCTATTTGAGAAGGCAGTCAGATCTATCTGACCTGAAAGAATGTGGCGACTAGAAACCTGAGCTTCCTTTCTGCATCAAAGTCTCCTTTTCCTCTTCCAACTCCTACGGCAACGTTCCCTCCCTCTCCTCTTCCTCTTCCTGCTAAATAATCCCGCTTCCGAGTCGGGCAGACAGACACGGGACGACGGAGGAAAGCAAGAAGGGCGGAGAACATGGAGGAGGCCGAAAGAAGATACACGGCGGTGACCAGGCTGAAACTGGATCTGACGCTGTAATGCGAACTGGGGCCTTGTGGAGAACTGGTACCAGAGAAAAGGACTGTACAGAGTCTCTGTGGGTTAGGCTCTACGATGACACTGTGAGGGATATGGACAAGGGAGTGAATGGTGAAAGCACTACAGCAGAGGAGAGGAGAAAGTATCAAAATCTCTCAAACATGCATTGACACACCGACATTCAGGTTGTTTCTTTCATTGATCGATACTGTGCTTTTGCCTCACACACTGAACTCTGCCCCATTTGTTGAGTTCCCTTTCATAAGGAACGGGACTTCCCTGGACATGAAGTGCAGAGGGGCTCTGTGCTCCATGAGGAGGCAGGCGGTCAGGAATTACTGCTCTCTTACTGCACCACCTGCTGCTGAGAGCCGGAGCAAAAAGCCAACAAGGACAACTCAACTTTCCCTCCCTGCCCAAGGAGCTGAAGGGAGGGTTCACCGAGTACGCAAACATGTGACGGCAGATTAAAATGCCACTGGCGCAACCTTGGCGATTTTTACCCCTGTCGTGCAAGGAGAAACTGCATTTGCAAAAGTGCAATTCACATGCTACGTGTCCACACCATGCACTGTTTACAGTTTAACATGGCTACTACAGAAACACAGAGATTTTTCCTTAAGACAAACCAAACCAGACCAGATTTGTTGTGGGATCATAAGTGGTCATGTGAGTCTGCAGCTAGACTTTGCCCCATGACAGGCCGTGGTAACCAGGGCCGCAGGAGGCGGGGCACAGGTTGTTGCCGTGCAAACGGAGGCACGTGTCTCCTCATGAATATAAACCTCCAATGCCCCTCTGAAGGTAATTAGCATCTGTTGCTGTGGAGACAGTGCTATTCACTGATCACAAGACGGCACCGAAAGTGATTTTATAGAGCCTGTAAGTGTTATCTTTAACCAACATTTCAACTACACAGCTGAAGTCAGCTATTTTCATTTTAATTTCCCTTCACGAGGCTATATGGAACAAAACTGCTCAAACAATTCTGTATTAACAGATAACAGTTTGATCAGACACATCAATAAAAATCTTTGCTATTACAAATAGTTTTTCCATTTCATACTTGAAGCACCCTTGTGATGATGACCCACCCTTGTGATGACAATAAAGACTAGAAAATCCTGTTCTTTCGTCTTACAGACACACACAGCTCGTCCAACCACAATTTCGTATTCGGTTAAACAAAGGATATTGAGGCACTTAATTTATCTTAAAGATGACATGGCCCTGCCCTGCCTTTTAAGAAGTCAGACTGTTGCCTCCAAACTTTTTCATACATTCTGGAATTCAATTTTTGGTTATATCAATTTAAATTTCATATACAGTATATATACATATTTATATATATAACAAAAATACAAAATCGTCATACAGTCAATCAGGTGTCTGAGCTGGTTAGGAAATCGCTCTAGTAATCAGAAGGTTCCCGGTTTGACTCCTGGCCTGCCAAATCACGTTGTGCCCTTGGGCAAGCCAATTCACCCTACTTGCCTCGGAGGAATCTCCCTTTACTTGCTGTAAATGTAAGTCGAATAAGAGCGTCTGATAAATACAATTTCCCATACCACTTTGGCTCCCCGCCGCTGCCCGGTCTTTGGTCCCCTCGGGTGTGTGCGCCATGCCGGTGCTCCAGGTGGGCAGCTGCCGCGGCAGGTGTCTGGAGATGCGCACCCACCCTCACCCCCGACCTCACCCCCGACCTCACCGCAGCACAGAGCAGGAAACGATCTTTAAGGGGTACAAAAGCAACATCTCATTCGCCGGGGGGTGGCAACTCGAAAAGCTTAAACAATGTGGATATGACTTTTGTGGAAAAAGTACAGCAATTGTTATAACTTCATTGTAATCGCTTGGTTTGATGACGTCTCCAAACACTTCGTCAGTGTTCTGATCCATCTACTGCCGCGGCGGGAAATCGATGTGCGAGACGCTTCGGATCGAATGTCCGAACGCAACAATAAGAAAGAACGTTCTCCACGTTCCATATAGAATAACACACAAGTTTGACAGTCCGAAACAATAACATTACCTGTCCAAGTGCATCCGCCGCCATTTTAAAAACAAAGTTACCGACAAAAGTGCTATGTAATCGAGCCAAGAAAAACTACATCATCGATTGGCGATTGGCACTTCTTAAACCCTTGAAGGCATTAATAATCGTATTGTGTCATACCTGACCCTGGGTCTCTACATTGAAGCTGAAAAGTGTAGGTACTTTTGTGTCTTGTATAAGGTGGGTAAGGTGGCTTACAATCATTTAATGAAAACATTGTATGGAGTTCAAGTTTGACAATCCATGTTTTAATGATCAAAGATAAACAGTTATTAATGCCAATTACTTTGGTCTCTTTGGTCGGTAGCTGCAGGATAAAACACTGTGAGCAAAACATTTCAAGTAGGCTGCACTAAATTGTTATTAGCCTACCCATGTTGAGAAGCCATCATAATATCAATATCTCACTAAATACTTTCCTATGCCCCTGCCATATCACTGTCTGTTTGAGATATTGACAATTAATAAAAAATATTCAACTGGGGAACCTTGTGAAAATAAATGAAATCCAACAGATTCAGAGGCTGGTTTATTTCTTTATTAGATGTTAAGAAACTCCACAATGAAACAAAATAATTTACTCAGGGTGTACATTAGAACAATACAACCACTTGAGACAAATGGGGTTGAAAGGATTAGGAGATCTGCCAAGATGGGAGGGAGGGAGGGGTGTTATCTAGGGAAAGAAGACATGAGGGAAATGCAACTGTAGCGGTGGATGTTTTCTTCAAACCCTAGATCATTCAAAACTCAAATTAGTTTAACCTCATCAATTTAGTTTGTCTAATGCACACTCCCTCTCTAATCGTGCATTTTACTGATAAATGATCCTTTTTTTCTCTTTTCTTTTTTTGTGATCATATCAAACCAAGGAAATGCAAACATGTGATGCCTTCTTTGATTATTTTTTTACTATCATTTACTGTAATTGCTATGACTGTCTCACACATACACCAATGCACACAGACACGCACACAAAAAGTAAATATATCTTAGTCACTGCTGAACCCCTCACCTGTAGTAATTAAACTTGTAAAAATTTAACCTTTTTTTTCTTCTTTATTTTGAAGAGTTGGAGTGCACTTTTTTTCCATGCTGCTCAAATTTAAACGCCACTCCAGGATGGTTACGTTTCTATCAGCTTTCCTACCTCAAAAAATAACTTCCATGCAAAAAATGCTGCTCACTCCCCATAAACACATGTTGAATGTTTGAAGTTTACATGCACTGAAATATTGCATATGACTTGAAGGACAGTCATCACTCATTGCTTATGCAATGGCTTGGTTTGCTCCAAAGCTCTCTAAATTAAGTTCAGTTTAGGATTAATCAACTGCTGTTGTACATTTAGCTCAAAATATGCAAATAATGGTGTTACTGTTTGGATCTATTGAGTCTAGCACTGCCACTGTCTATGTATTCTTCAGTTGATCTTTGAAAAATATATTTAGTAAAGAATTCCTGAGTGACTGACAACTGTCAAAATCAAAATATATCTTATGAAAGCCTGATGTTTCAGGAGTCGTTTTCAGGTATTGTCATTCAAACATAACAGGTGACATTTGTGGAGAAAGTGTGTAAAAACAAACAAACAAACAAAAACAAAAACACTTGGATCAGAAACACTTTTAAGAAACGGGTGATCCCCCTGCCCACCCTTACGATGGGGGGAGGGGTGGGGGCATTTCAATTCAACATCAATTCAACATTTCAATTACTTTGCTCACAATGGATGCACCATGACCTTTGACAATGCATTAGTAGGTACACCATGTTGGAAAGAGTACCACTCAATGAACGCATCACAATAAAGCAGAGGGATGGGAACATTTATCTGTGCTTTAGACTGAGAACAAACTTTGAAACTGACCCCAGAACTTTCACAGCAACATTTGAAATGGGAATGAGCAGTAAACTAATACAGACTGGGATTTGAAGACATGAGCAATTCACAGATATACTAAAATGCATTTAGTCTACAGGTGAGTTAACTTAAGATTTAAGTCATTGCACAGACCACAAACAAATGTCTAATCCAACCATAAGGTTTATGATGCAACTGAAATGGGGGTGAAACGTTAACATTGGGGCACAGAAACATGTGCATTGTAGCGCACACATTTCTTTTAAGGTGATAAAGGATAAGCACGATGTAACTTTGAACCAGTGTTTATACAATTCCATTGCAGACGCACACAAACAAATGAAACATTTATGGATATTTCAAAAGGTTATACCATATACCCAAAAAAGAAACTAGCGTAAACACACCTCAGAAAGAAAGTATTTGTACCTTTAAATTATGTTGGCTCTATTTTGGTTTTACCACTTTTTCCTTTAATACGTTTTACGTTACTATAATGCAGTTAGCAGTGGCTATTCGATTCTGATTTTTTAAATATATATATATTTTTTAATTGGATTTAAGATCTTGCTTCCCTTAAAGATTTCACAATGCTGTGCATAGCATCTATGTGTTTTTCTTTAACTTCCCCTGCGGGTTATAGAATCTTATAAGCTTTTGTGTAATGCATTTCAATTGTATTTTAGGCCAGTAAACTGTTAAAAAGTGATTTCAAAATAAAAACCAAGCCACATTAAGCAAGAACCATCAGCAGTCACACCATTTTTTTCTATCTTTTCAAATTTTTCTCAAAAGATATCAATGGATCCTTACACACTTCTCTGACACTAAACAAAACTATTAGGATCTAAGTTTCACTGCCACAATATCAAACTGCAACAGAAAGTTTAACATATTCATAGCACCAATTGTTTGTACTACGAATTTACGAAGTATTTTAATTAAATTGCACCTCCATGGTGTTTCTGCAGACATAGCTATAATGATTTGTTGTTATGGGCATTTACCCCAGAAAACTGAACTCAAAACTTCCTTTTTTCATTCTTTTCTCCATATTGTATATTTTTTTATCTTTTATTATTAAATAACTTTTTGTCATTCCACAATTGCTCCTCTTTAGAATTTATTTGCCTTACAACCATTCTGTCTACTAATAGGTCCTGAAAAACTATCACCATTCAAAGTCAAACTTATTTTAGAGCAACTTTTCACACTGTTGGGGAAAATTATACTTTACAGATGACCGCAGCACACATTCTCTCCATCTCCTTCACATTCAGAAAGGCCTCCATAAAATGCATCTCACACATTTTTGACAAAGAATTGTCAACAAAAGCTCCACATCCATTCACGCACGGACTTTCTGAATGATACGGATGGAGAAAGAAGATCAACAAGCTGTGTTCTCATTCTATGTTATGAACAGTGGCATCACAGTTAGGTCATTGAGATTGTAGCAGTTGATCTAGAAAGAGGAGTGCGAGTATTAGGACGGACATGCATGCGCCATCATTTGGACACCATCTTCTACCAGTATCCTAATTCAAAAGCAAAAATTGGTTGGAGAAAAAAAAAATTGTTTAGGGCTAAACTGAACTGATTCGAATGCCTAACTGTGACTAATGAAGATTAATGTCAGGAAAATAAAACTAAGACA
Source organism: Neosalanx taihuensis (assembly GCA_030340665.1). Classification (NCBI taxonomy): domain Eukaryota; kingdom Metazoa; phylum Chordata; class Actinopteri; order Osmeriformes; family Salangidae; genus Neosalanx; species Neosalanx taihuensis. Next base: position 5,323,028 of record CM059313.1, read on the forward strand.
AATCTAAAATGCACGTCTTCAGATATCAGGTAATGGTATCAGTGAAAGACGTGCTGAACATGTTTTTTGTGTTTTTGCTATTTTCGCTCACTTTTTTTTGGTAATGTGAAGTGTTGATTACACAAGTTTTGAGTTAGTAAATGAAAAATCAGCAGGGATCAATAGTGGGTTGTTGTGGGAAGTATCCTCAGACCAGTAACCTATGGTGTCCCAGGTCTGAGTCCTCCCCCCCGCCCCCCGCCCGCCCCCCGCCCGCCCCCGCCCCCCTGACAAAGAAAGGAGCTGTCAAAGGAGGAGAGACGATGTCCTCTCAATGACAGGCTTCCTCCATGCTGAGCTGGAGTCTTTAGATGTTGCTGCTCCCTGTGGTAACAAGGAAGTCTTGGTAAGCAAAATTACACCAGTTAGTGCTCAATATGTGACGAGGGGGGGTGGGGGGGGGGGGTGGCAAAGCGTACTACGCAAGCGTATCTCACCTGTACACTGAGATCCAGGGAAAAGGGAGGAACAGAGCGTGTTCTGCCACCAGACCTCGTCTTGTTGGCTGCCGTGTCCGCTAGCACTTAACAGAGGGAACTATGAAGCAGAACAGGAAACTGTCATTGCATGTAGTAGGTGAGGCCGGAACACAATCTGATTTAACACACAACTACAAGGAATGTCGTTACTATGTGAACCTTGGAAAGACTTACCTCCTGCAATTCTTCTACGACGTCGCAGGTTATCCCACATTTGGGAATCTGGGCTGCTGTGGCGGCTGCGGCTGCTGCACAAATGCAGGCATCGTTTTCTCTGCAAGGTTCCGCCTTCTGGATTTTATTGGCTGGGACGTCCATCCGTCCGCTTGCCGTCGATGCTGCTGCAGCCATTTTACAGTCCAAGCAAATCTCTTGCTCAGCGATTGGCAGGAGGGAGCTGGAGCCCTCCTGTGAATCCAGAGAGGTCTGGGCACTCTTCTCCATGCCAGACTTCTTTAATCTGGGTAGGAACTTCCCAGATTCCAGTTCTGACTTCCCATAGTAGGGACCCTCGCGTTCCGCATCCTCCTCCAGAGGCTTGAGGTCGGCCTGCGGATCGTCGAAGACGTCCGCCGGCGCCAGGACGGGAAGACTCAGCTCTTCCTTCTCAGACTCTGCCTCCGACTCGCTTCCTCCGCCGGGAGACAGCTCGGAGGCAGATATGGGTCGGAAGTGAGTCCTGGGGGAGATGCGGATGGCCCTGTACTGAGTCCGGTTGATTCCATAGATCCGCGGATGGAAGGCTTCGCTCTCAGAGTCTGAGCACAGGATAGATTTGGGTTTGTATCCAGGGCTAAACGAAGCCATGTCCTCAGGCTCGAAAGAGCACTCAACATGGAGGACTTGAGAGAAGGGATTGTTCAGATCGAAGGACGTGAACGGGTAGTCTGGTCCTGGCTCCTTTCCGTGGAAACTTCCGCAGGATCCCAGCAAATCTTCATGGAAGATTAAAGAAAATCCCTTATTCAATCCGTCCCCACACCCTTTCAGGGCTTGGTCACTCTGCCCAAAGGAGACCAGGGGCCTCCAGAGTGGCTTGTGGCCAGGAGCGAAGCAGCCGCCAGTGTTCATAAACACGTCTGTTCCGGCAATGGTGACCACGTCGGAACCGGAAGCTGAAGCGGCGGCGGCCGCACACTGGAGCAGACTGCCCTGCGTGTCACTGGGCGGCACTACGGCCCAGTCCCTATCGCCACCTAGCGTCTTTAACTCGCCGTAAACCCCTCCGAGGATGAACGACGTGTTGTCCTTCTCTGGGTTCGCGTCCCAGGGCTTGGACGGAGTCATGTAATCCCCGGCAGCGTCTACCTTGGAGAGCTCGTTTTTGGCCAGGCTGGGCTCTTCCTTGCCCTCCCACAGGTGGTACTCCGAGCGCTGCACTGCCTTTTTTTGAGGTCCCTGTATTGGCCCTCCCTTGGCCTGCACCTCTAGACAGCTGCAGAGATAGCCAGTTGCCTCTTCTGGGAACAGGCCCTCCGCTGTCTTCTCACTTCCTAGTGATGGTGCAGGATCGCCGTCCCCGATAGCAGTCCAAATGTCCTTTATAATCCCTGAGGTGTAGTTGTCACTCTGTTGGTTTGCGTCGTCCGAAAACATGCCAGTGTTGTACTGTTTGCTCTCATCCTGTTCTAATGCTATGCCACATATGGACTCCAATTTAGATTTCTTTGTCAGAGTTGGATTTGATCCCGCGCTAGCTTTGGTCTCTTCACACGGGCGACTGGCATCCTCGTGTAAAAAGTCCAGAAGTTCTTCCTCTAGGTATGTACCAGAGATCGGAGGGATTAGTCTATTAATCTCTTCGTTGCCAATTTGAGCAGACTCCTCTATTTGAACATTTATTTGCTCGTTGTCCGAACGCGTCTCTTCCGAGTGCGACCATGGACTGCAGGTTCGCGTTGAAAGGTTCGAACAATGTTCAGTATCATCAAAGGCACTATTTTTGGTCCATATCAGCAAACGAGACTGTTTGTTACAATGTGGATCTAGACAGCTACTTGAATCGGTGTTGTTTTCATGACCAACGGTAAGCGAGTCGCAGGGATAAGGAAGAGTAGGGCTATCATACTGCAGCTCAAAAAGAGAGAAGCAGGAAGAGTTCAGACCGGGCGCTTCACTGGTGGCTTCTGGGAGATAGGGCTCCTCCAGGTTTACAGGCAGCGTGCACAATGTAAAAGACACGCTGTCCAACATGGAGGACAGCTGAACAGGAGAGTCTCCTGCAAAGCTTTCTCCGTCTATTTCTTCCGAGCTAGAGGACGAGTAACATCCCCAAACTTGAGCCATGTTTTCCAGATCCTGCATGAAGAATCCATCCGCTCCCAAAGCTTCATTCGAGTCCACCCTTATTGCACTTTCCCCTTGCAGCTCAAGGCCATCTAACACTAAACAACATTCTGCCTCAAAGTCTCTTTGCTCTTTGCTCTTCTGTCGAATCATGCTCAAGATCCGACTCTCATGTACCGAGTCTGAGGCACTAGGATCCAATATGGATTGATAAAAATCCACTTCATAGAAGTGAGTAAATTCGGACAGATGCTCGTCATCTAAATCTCTACCATCCTCAGGCGGAGGGCAGCTTGAGGTCCCGTTACGTTCGGCAGCCTCCTCGTCTGCTTCTCCTGGACCTTCCACGAAATGGCCGTCCACAAAGGTGCCTGCTGCTAGATAAGCCCTCTGGAAGCTTGCGTTGGCAATGCAGATCCCTTGCATCCTCTCAGACAGCCTGTCCATGTCGCTGGACATGGACAAGCCACCAGGAGAGTCCAGCTTGCTTCGGTACTTTGTTTCCAGTTTGCTTTTCCGGCTACTGAATGGTACGAAATACTCGGTGATGGGCTCTGTGTACCACAGGGGTTCCTCCATGTATTCCTTTTGGTTTTGGGCTGCAGCTCCAGGCTCCCTTGCTTCCCCCCAGCCCGGATCTTTACAAATCTCTTTCAGCGGCCTCTTCCCCTTTTTGTACAGCTGCGCTTGCCTGGTTGGACCTCCTCCCATCGTTGTGGTGCTGCTGCTGCTCCCTCCGGCGTTCCTCCTCTCCTCTTTGTCGATGGTCTTCAGAGCAAGCTTCACCTGGCCGCTGTTACGGCCTCTCTTACACTTGCCCGGCTCCTTGGACTTGTGACGGATCCGGACCGCCTTGCTGCTGGATGATTTCACGTCGCCTTGGTTGCCGCTGGAACTCGAGCCCGCCTCGCTAGAGCCAGACGACCAAGACCGAGGGCGGAACTTGCCCTCCGACCGGTGCCTCGTCTGTCTCTTGCCATGGGCGGCACCTCTGTCCTCTGCCGTTGTGGCGCCGTGGAATCGGTTCTCCTTCTCTTTTTTGCTGCGGCGCTGCTGAAGTCTCTCGCTGGTGGTGGCGGTGTAGGTGATAGTGGTGGCGCAGCAGGCTTCAGAGTTTCTCTCCTTGACAGCCTCTCCCTCACTGTTGCAATCCTTTGGAGAGGAGGTATCGGTGCTGGTCTGTGGGGCCGCAGAGGAGGATGAACTGGAGTAAGCACAGGCTTTGGCCTTGTTCCACACCGTCATGATCTCTTGGAGACAAACAGATTTCTCGGACAAAGGCGGAAAGGCTTCATAATACCTGAAAACAATAATAAATATGAATAGTGTTAAGAAAAAACAAAGTTGAAGAAATCTAGGATTATCATCAATTTAAATGGAACAGCATCATACAGTATTAGCTACTGATGTCAACAGCGAATGTTTAAGCCTGCTAGGTGTTCAAACAAATGTGCCAACAAGCCATAGTTCAGGAACTTACATTTCCACCTGGTCCTTTGAAGAGGGGGAGTCTGCCCGCTCGGGAGACTGACATCCATCAGATTTCTTGGTAATCTGTTTCTCTTCTACAGTGACACAATCATTTTTAGACACATTCACAATTTCACAAAACCATTTCCTATATTGAAATAAACTAGAAACACAGAAAGTGTAGTAAAATGACAAACCTTTCTGTTTGTTTTTGATGTCCTTGAGTTTAGAGCAAAGCTCTTCAACCAGACTCTCAATTCCAGAGTTCTGTGGAGAAGAAACATTCTTTAAACGTCTCCAATTTCCAATGCCCCTTTCTGATATCACTACATTAATCTGTAAGGCTCAGTTAAGAGCAACTGTACATTAATCAATCAATGTTATCATTGTACGTTTTCATTACTATTGGTTGGACAAAAGCTAGAATCCCCCCCCAAAAAAAATTACCTCAACTATGACACCATTGTTTAACTGACTGGAAGGTATTAACATAAAGCTGACAGAAGTTTACCAGCTGACTGTCAGAGCTCGGGCACGCTGTACCAGGACTGTGTTAAATTTAGCCATGAGGGGAAAATGCAGGGCAAAAAAGTATGACCAAGCATGGCCCATAGCAAGAGCTTATTAAGCCATAACACTAACAACTGGCTTTAACTTGGATATTGAGACACACCACTCGTATCATGCTGAACAACAATTAAGTAATCTGTTTACTTGTAAACAAGGTTCAGCTTTATCCCATCTATTTAAAGACAGCCACGTCAAAACACTTTGACAGGGCAATGCGCACTAGCGGAAAATCAACTACTTCTGAAAAGGACACAGCCCACCACAACAATTCAACTCCCCCGATTGCCAGAATCGTAAACCTCATAAACGCTCCGCTGTCAAACACGAGCTGGCATTCCTTACCATGCTGCCCGGTTAAATCCCAAAAGTCTCTCCTCTGACCCAGCGTTTCCTCTTGCATCCTTGTGCTAATACCGGTCAGCTGACGGCCAACACGCTCTGCTCGCTGCTGCAATCCCGTGCAGCGTGTGCTGGTTAAAAAATAGACTGCAGAGTCCAGTCCCCGGAGATCAGCTCTCGCTCCTCACTCCTCCTCTGCCTAGCAGCCCCCCCCCCCTCCCCACACCCTGCAGCTCTCCCCTCTCTCAACGCTACTATGGACTCACTGCCTCCGACACTGCTGCCAACTGCTCGGGAGAATGGTAGCAAAATCATATTCATGTGTTCCCTGGTAAAGGACACGGATTATAATGAAAAGTCTTCAGGAGCATACTGCAAGAACACTTGCCTGCAAGGTCATCCATTATTTAAATTCTAAATTCCTCACCGCTGACCTTAATTTAACCTTGCTATTAAAACAGATCCAACCCTGGACAATCTCAAAGTTGAAGTGACCAGTGCAGAGAGCAGATTCCTATTAGTACGGTTCATCATTTTATCATTGGATGAATTAGACCACAAAATTTTGGTAGTCAACTAAAACAGTTATTCAATATCCAGCATAACCAAATACATCTTTGCAAGTAACATAAATGACAACAACTATGTAACAGTGTAGTATAAACTACTACACCCCCCCTCCCTCACATACACACACACAATAAGCAATGTTGAAACAGGGTGTGGACACTTACTTCATCAGATGCAGAACGCAGGCATTGCACAGCCGCTTGCTTCTTAATCTCCTCCAGACTCAGGTCTGTGCCTCCCTTCTTCTTACTCTTGCCCCACTTCTTCCCAGTTCCCTTCTCCCAGCCCAAGAAGATGTCATTCTCCTGTAATACACGTTCCATTTTCAGACACTGGCAATTTGACAGCAAAGATAAGGGCAAGTGTGACAATCTTCTTCAATTATGATTCCGATCACCAACATTCCTTGGCCCTTAGCAAGGACACGGTTGTGTAATATGTTAATAAGTCTGTGAACCAGATGCATGTGTGTGGCTGCTGTCCCCTACCTGGTCCTGCAGGTCATAATCGTAGCTGTCATGCAGGAGCAGGCTGAGGACGTAGCGGGTGTAGATCATGGCATCGATCCCGCACTTCTCCAGCTCCTGACCCAGCCAGCTCTGCACTGGGCCCAGCGACTGGAGCAGGGACATCTCTGAGGCAGGCAGGGGGCCCACTGGGGGGAGGGGACGCGACAAGCTTACAGGAGGAGCAGGACCGTCCGACTCGGCGCTCACTGGACGCATGGGACTGCTTAGGTGTTGGCCATTCTGAGATGGAGCGGCATTGTGACTGGTGGATGTGGAGGGTGAAGGGGTGAGGACAGGGCAACGCCTATCTGGATGGGAGGGGTGGGTTCACTCCAGCAGGGTGCTCTGAAGGGGATCTACATGGGGATGCATATGGGAGGTTTGGGTTTTGTTTTTTTCCCCCAATTATTTTTTATTGCTTATAGCAAAAGGAGATCTTCACTCGTCAGGCATGGCTTGAATTGATGAATACTATCAGCTATTTAGCAAAACACAGGACGTGCTTGCATCTCAGGCAGAGGGGGTCATTGTGGGGTTATAGCTTACTCCACCGGCACAACCTGAAAGAAAACAAACAAACTTTTGTTTAAAAAAAAAATGGCCCTGAGAGGCACCATTGACCCTGTTAAACTTAATGTGAAGAACTTCAGTCAGTGGGTGAATTTATTCATTGAATAAATACGTTAAATTATGTTTGTATTCACATTGTCCAAATGCTGACTTTGAACGATAATGACAAAAAATTAAACAAGACCTTTCACAAATATTGATGAACATTATTGATTGATTGAAACCTTTATTGTCCCCTCTGGGGAAAATTAGTTGTCAAACAGCTCATGACGTTTAAGAAAAAGAGGAAGACAAAACAGGAAAACAGAGTTAACAATACATTACTATAAAGACACTGCTGGTCCCAATAAATATGCCACTAAAAAAATCCACTAGGTGTACACCTTGTAAGGACATAATGTCTGATTAGGACAGCCCTGTTCAGACACATCCCAGTTCCCCACCATGTCCCCTAGGATGGTTTAGAATGGTTGTTGATGGTGCTGGTCTCAGACACCAGCTCATTAATGGCTTCCTCTGAGAGCTGGTGCTTCTTTTACAATTGCAGGTCCATGAATTGACAGGAGTTGAAACACCCCATCCAGAGGTTAAGATTTAAAAGTATATAATAAGACGTTGACAATGTCAAGCAAACTCTATAACTGATGTGTGAACAAAATGTAAGCTATGCAATGACATGCTGTGAAAGTATGTAAACTGAGGCGCTGCATTAGACTGAAGCTGTGGAACAAGTCTTTAATGACTGACATGATATCAATTAGTACAGAGTAACAAGTCAAGTGGCTGAGCAGTAAGGAAATCGGGCTGGTAATCAAAGGATTGCTAAAGTTTGAATCCCAGATGTGCCTACATGACGTTGCGTCCTTGGGCAAGGCACTTCACCCTCCTTGCCTCGGTGGGTATGTCCCTGTACTTGCTGTAAATTGCTCTGGTTAAGAGTGTCTGCTAAATGACTGAATGTAAATTAAATGTAAGATGCTATAAGCACTAACCCATTCTTTACAGGTTTGAAACAAACTCCTGAAATGCAATCCTGCCTCTGTCAAACACATATGGTTCTTGTGCCACTGGCCTTGCGGATTAGGGAAATAACTTGGGAGAGCAAATGGAGGCTGCACCGATTTCATTGGTCGGCCTTCTTGTCAATCACTACCAATGGCATTCCATGGGCCACTCGTTTTAGACATTACATTTATTCATTTAGCAGACATTATAAAGAATTCTTCATGTTTGTCAGCCTTAGCATTCTAACAGCAACCAAACATGCATTAAAACTAAGTTTCATAATCTGTAAACCTAATGTGTTATTGGCATTTAAATTGATATTTAACGTTGGCTAGGCTAACTACCGCTGTGACTGGAAGGAAGCTTAGCTGCTTTAATAGCCGGCGGTATTCCTATTCTCACCCTAAACCTGCACAGTCCAATTAATATCCCGATTGATGGCTAGTTAAAAAAAATATATATATATTTATCTAAATGTATATGGCCATTATAAGAATACTGTAGCTAGCTACAATAACTACGCTAACAACCCTCGTTACTGTATTATTGAACATGTAGCGAGGCGGGCTAGCTAACTACCACGTAAACATCGTTTTTCTTTATAAAATGCTCAACGATAGACTTGCTAGCTGGATCCAACAGGATTTGCAATATTTGACTCCAAAAACAGCTGACAAGATAGATACTTAGCTCTGTCTTATCTGACGGCCAGTATTACTGCTGTACTTGGTCGGCATTGGCCGACCTTTCAGGAGAGGAGTGACCACTACAGTAGCCCCTCAACTCCCATCCCAATGTAGCTCTGCCAGTATTGCGTTCAAAAGGACAACATGTTATTTTTCAGATGATTCATTATGTTTGTGATCTTGTAATATTTATTGAGGAGTTGTCAACCTGACGCAGTGATAGTAGTAGCATGTGTGTCCAGCTTGACCGTTGCTTAACTAAGCTAACAGAACACCGTTCATCTAACATGGCTAACATAGCTACAGTAGCTAGTTATGCTAACGCCATTATTACTACCCAGCGGTTGTTCTTCGTGTAGCAACATTAGCTTAGCTAGCTGGAAGAACAGACGAATTCTTAATACTTAAGACACTGGTCAAATAAACAAATGATTTCAACAACCCCACACAAATGCAACAAAGTGTATTTAAAAGGTAAATAAAAGGTAAACATAAAAGGAGAGCCACACTACTTTAGCTTGGCTAGACGAGGCTGGTTGTTATGAACTAAGCCGGGAGGCGGAGCGGCTGACTGACCGAACCAGAGACCGTTTCTCTTCAAAAAAAATGTGCGCCACATATTTTTTTAATTAGGCGGTTAAGTAATGTTATTCGAGACAAAATAACCATGAGATGACACGGTATCATGATTCGATTCAAACAAAAACAGAATATGAGGTGTTTTTTCTTCCTTACCTGCCGTTACTTAAAGTAGAGGAGAAGAGAGCAGGAGGGAGGAGCGGTTACTTCTCTCCCGCTACCGTTCCGAGCTCGAGCTCCGGAATCCGCTGCACGAGCATCACGAATCATGGACGCCGAGTGGCGTCGCGCGACACTTCTCTCTTGTTCAATGCCGATGTTTCCCTAACATTACAATGAATCCGACGACATTCCGGCTCTAGCACGAAATTCCACTCTGTACATTCGATGGGCCTTTTTGATCCAACATGTCGGGCTCCAGGGTGCAGTTTCAAACTGAAAACAGTTCTGTTGCGCCTCCCTTTTTGTCGTCTCTAGGCAACAAGGCAAACCTCTACTGTCCTACTACTAGTAGATTTATTCCTCCGCTCACGATTGCATCAGAGGGCAAAATAGTATAGTTCTTTTTAGTTTGCATTGTTGTATTGTTCTGGTTTTAACTAGACAAACAAATTTCATAGCATATCTGAGCGTGTTTGTGTGTTAGTTTTGATCTCATGTTTACTTCGTACGTATGTATTAATCCAAAATATTGTAGTTGGTTTACTTTAAATTGCATTTCGTTACACCTGTCAAATTACTTTGGTTAATAATTAAAATGTATGCGTAAGAAATGTTAAAATCAGTTTTTACTAGACAGACTGTTTTGTACTCCTGTGCCTGTGGTTGGCTCTTGTGAACAAAATTAAAAAACAATTAAACAAGTGAATGACTCGTAAAGTACAGCTTCTGTACCTCCGTGAAATATAGAGCCGAGCAGATATTGATCATTCGAAAGGTCATTGAGGGTAATTGAAAAGGAAGTTGTGGGGTTTCTGCACCAGTGAGCAAAATCTCTCTTTAGTTGCCCTCCTGCTCTCTGTCTCTCTACCTCTCTCTCACTTTATTTAGCCTTGCATTTTAGGGGCTGATGTAGCACTTCAGACCTAATGAGGCATTAAGGGAGGTTTTTAAGGACCCTAGGTATTTCGTTTGCCAAATAGTATAGCCTGCTTTGCCTTCTCCACAGGAGCAGCAGCAGTGAAAGATGTGACAAAGCCACGTGCTCCTTCTGCACCTCCTACCTAATGGCTGCATCTAATATGTTCCATAGACATGCAAACACTGTTGAATATCTGGGATTGTTCTCAGCAGCACTTTGCAAAGGGGAACTGCGAGGTGGTTGATTTCTGCTAGTTTCAGGGGGGTTGTCGATTCTGGTAGCCTTAAAAGCACAATTTTTGTGCAGGTACAAATATTCTGCCCTTACAATTGTCTTGTTATATTATACGTATATGTGCGTAATGTCACTAGATTAGATTAGATTAGATTACTTAGATTATTACTTAGATTAGACTATTACTTACACTAGGTGCTAAAGGCAAGCAATACATAATCTTTGTGACACTACGAAAAAAACATTAATTCACAATTCATTACTCGCATTCCAATAAATTATGCCATGGAGAGGCAAGCTCAAAGTGGTTAGAGCCTGACACACTTAAAGGACACTAATCCCTCGATAATATTCAAATGTGTGCCGTGTGGACTAATCAGAGGCCCGGTCATTGATCCATGACCGGATTAGACCAACTCCGGAGATCAAATTCCCCAACCTCCAGGAGGTTGATATACTGTAGTTACTACACTACATATCATGTCGTTTTTATTTATGGGGTCAAAGTAGTGCACTTCCCCACTTCCCATTTCTCTCTGCCAGAGTGTGCTTATGAATGTTTGCTGAATCCTATAATGTCTTCCTGAAGTAAAACACACTTTCTGTGGCAGGATTTCTGCTCATATCGACCCTCTGCGATTTTGTATTGTTGCGCAATGGGTTTCGCAACACATCCGTTACCTGGCATCCTGCCTGTATTTTAAATGTTTCCTCGGCAGTGAGGGGCAAAAAAAGGGTAGAGGGAAAAAAAGAAGAAAGAAAAGGAGGTATACCGTTCAGGATGTGACAACAACACCTATCTTTAAAAGGTGCATTGTCAGACAGTCACTCGGCCACATTCCTCAGCTTGTTGTTTTAGCCAATCGTCATGCAGCAACACACACACAGACATTTACATTTACATTTATTCATTTAGCAGACGCTTTTATCCAAAGCGACTTACAAGAGAGAGCTTTTACAAAGAGCATCAGTCATTGAGCATAGCAACGTGATAGACCCCGAACACAGTGGGTTTTTTTAGATTGTGAATCATACATCATGAGAACCAATAAGTGCCAAGAGAATAACTATAAATGCATAACCCAACAATTGTGAACATAAAGCAAGAGATACAACAACAACACTGGCAAGTCACCATATGGGGACCAACAAATAGTTCTAAACAACATTAGATTATGTGAAGTGCCATACTATTCCTAAGTGCCATTAAATTCTCTAAATAAGTGAGTTTTAAGCCTTCTTTTGAAGGTGAGAAGGCAGTCTGTGCTTCTGATGGAGGTGGGGAGTTGATTCCACGATTGGGGAGCCAGGCAGTGGAAGAGTTTGTGTTTGTGTGTTTGTGTTGCTCTAGTTGATGATTGAGGTCATCGTGTAGTTGTATGGGCCCTCAGCCATAGAGGGAAACTGCAATACAGACATTTTTTTGCACGTGATTTACTGAGCATGTGGTTGACAGCTAAATCTGAAAAGAAAGACCCTCTTGTGACAGTTTTTAATACCCAAACAATCAACATTGTCCGTAAATATCCCTCTCGTGGTTTTGATGATATTGGTATTCTGCAAGGATTGATCTGGCACAAATTGTGTACAAACTATTTGTAGACCTTTAGCCAAGGTACCAAGGTTAAATACATATTTGTGTATTTTAAAATACTATCACATTTGAAGCGAGGCAGGTGAAATTACTCAGCCACCGTCTTTCCAAATACCTGAAATTTAAAGCATATTCAACCTGAATTACTAACAGACTTTTATTTCATGTGCTTTCTACGGTTGGTGTCTAGAGAAATTGCTCAGCATGAACAGACAGAAGAATCCTGTTCTTGGAAAGCTGGGTCACCCTGATCCTCACCCTCAGAGACCTCAAATATGTATGTCACCTCTTTGATTTCCTCATAGCGACGTTAAAGAAAGAATTATTTTAACCATCTTGAAGCAAGGTGCTTATGACAAGCCATTCACGTGAAATGTTGTTGGCGTGACATACTAACGACGGCCCCCGGTTCTAATTGGACTGCCGTTTAGCTCCGAGTCCTACCTTGAATAGAAAGGCAGAGGTTCCCAGACGACAGAGGTAGACTGGGCTTGTAAAACTGGCTCGTCTAAGTTTAGATATGTCGGGGGTGGAAGGAGAGAAGAGTGTCGGCTATCATGGAGATGGAAATCTGTCTGGGTGTGGAAAGGCTGTCTGAGGTCTGCCTGAGGCAGTAAAACGAAAGGACAAAGTCCTCGGTCATACTGGACGAGTGTGTCTGTGTGTGTGTGTTTGTGTGTTTGCGTGTGTGTCTGCACACGCGTGTGCCTTTGATTATGTCACAGAGCATTGAAGCAGGAACCGAGAAGACTAATCATGATGACATCATTCTCCACCCAGTCCAACCACTCACAGACAGAAAGATTGTCAACAAGGGAATGAATGTAGTCACGATGCAAATATCTTTCCCTCCAGTCTGTGTCTGTTCCTTGCTACTATAGGTTACAGGGAGGTCAAAAGTGATGACAGATTGTTCTGTTTTCTGCTGTTTGTTTGCCTTTGTTCCCTGTCCAAAAGAGAAGCATTCAGGTCGGCCTGCTGTAATGATAAGGACCACCACTGTTGTCCTATCAGTTCAAACACAGACAGATGTCGACACACAAACACATGCGTGTGGATACCTCAAAGGCGATGTTTCAGAGGCAGTGACGCTCATCTGGAGAGAGATAACAGAATGTCAATATCCCAAAGAGAGGTGGAGAGAGGGAGGGAGGGGGAGGGGCAAACCAAGAGCGCTGCAGAGGGAGGGATTTCTGTTTGACAGCATTTGACAGTGTTGGTTCTGGATATGAGTCAAATTTACAAAGACAATAAGTTCATCTGTGTTTAATAAGACACAACAGAAGAAATGGAATGCAAGACATTCCAATCACAGGAATTCCAATCACTCCACCAAGGAGTAGAACTTTCACGTCTGTTAAACTATGAACAGTGCAAGCCTTGTAAACATTTTTGTCATTTCAAGTAAGAAATTACGTAAGAATTCCAGCTCACACCGGGAACCATGTCAAAGCTCACAAGTTCATCAGCATCCATGTTTATCTGCGTGTCTCAAAGAGAGAGAAAGTGTGTGTGCATGTGTGTCAACCCTACCCCCCACCATGACCTGTGTCTCCTGACTTCCATATCATCTCCTCCTCCCCTCTGGGTCTTAATCCCCAGATAAGCCCTAATGCTGACTGGAGAGAGTGGGGTAGATAGAGAGAGAGACATAGAGAAGGAAAGAGAGATGTGGTTAGAGAGGTGGAGAGAGAAAGAGAGATGCAGCGAGGGATAGAGAGAGAGAGAGAAAGAGAGAGAGAGAGAGAGAGAGAGAGAGAGAGAGTGTCCTCAACAACCTTGCAATCCAATTACACTCCTTGCATGTTACAGAGCGATCCTGGAACCCCCACTGGTTGGTCTGTGGAGAAGTTCAAGATGACATTGTGGGGATTCATTCTTGACTTAAATCATAATAGTATTCAATAGGATCATGCATCCTATCAAATGCAACAAAAAGCAACAAATGTTGCATGAGTTAAATTCACAGTTAATTCTATTTGGAAAGGGTAATGGCCACAGGGGGGCAGCATCTCACACAGTTTCGGACCTACTGTATGTTGCAAGCTCTAAAAGCTTGTTTTTACAAGGTTTGTAACAATAGTAACAGGCATAGAAATACCTTTTTAAACTTTGAGACTTGAAAGTGGGAGTGAGTTCGATTTTTGCTGTTGAAATGTCTCAATTCACAATGTCTGGGAGAGGTATTGAATTTGCAAGCTGCACTGAAACAGTCAAAACGCACGAGGTATGTTTTGGTTCCACATGTTGAGACATCACACGTACCCAACTGTCAGTTATTCAAGATGTAGTTTCACTAATCAAAAACAACATACTGCATAGAGGTTACAGTCCAAAAATAAGTGCTGATCTCATGATTTGTTGGCCATTACCTTATGAATGGACTAATATGTATAGTGTTGACAACTACCACACAAGGATATATATATATAAGTTCAACTGCAAAATATACCGAAACCTCTGCAGAATGTATTCTTCGGCCACACTAACACACATACGCCCATGTTTGTTGTTGTGGCTTGCTCGTTCTAGTTTTTTCCATCCCCTCGTCTATACCTTTGAAAGAAGACGTGCAAAAACAAACTGTGGTCAGTGGTGTTGCTCAAGTGCAGATCACCTCTGCACACCTAGCTGGCTGTGCTTTCAGAAACATGCAAGTTCTTCACACGGTGTAAAGTGTCTTTGTGTTGTTCTGATCCTTTTCATTCATGAGATGATGACAGAATTCTGTGCATAGTGTAATGAAACATCCTCAATAAAAGATAATAAGATATTGACCACTGCAGATCTTTATTTCTTAAAAAAAATACATATACAATTTTGGAGAGTTATCGAAAGAGATTGATTTAATTGAAAGTGCTTTTTTGAACTTGACATTTTGACCTGACCTTTACCTTGTGTTTGCTATTTAAAATGGCACAATCTCATGGGACTTGTGGATGTTACCAGCCCTTGTACCATCACATGTTCAGTTACCACAGTATCCGGTGCACAGCACTAGAGCAGGGCTCTCAAGTCAAACGCATTCCCTGTGAGCCACACAACTGAACCATTTCTCACACTCTACGCAACACCTTGTATTAGTCAAGTTAAGAAGTAACAGATAACTTGATCCACTTTATAAATTAAATTGAGTAGGCGCAAGCATAGGCCTACCCAGTAAAGGGTTGTGCAGTTAAAAGCCACCCACCAGCAAATCAACAACATCTACCCCCTTAAATTAATTCATCATTAAGTAGAGAAATATACAAAGACTAGAAAACTACTTAAAAGACTTGAGATAGCTCTTTTTTTGTCCACTAGACTAGAGTGCAGTTACTCAGTTCTGATAGAGATACAGACGTCTAAGATGTCGGATGTTTCCATTTCCTGTCATTGACCTATCACTGAGCACTCAACGTCACACTTTCCACTCATGTCTATGACACTGCTGCGGTGTAGAGCAGGTCGACCTCAATTTCATCACATTTTGAAAACGACAAATCTGTCCCCTCGCACTTTTTTTATTTTATTTTTTTATGGCCGTATTTTCAGTTATTTAGACTATATAAACTATTGCTCAATTCAAGTTGATGCACAGGTTCGTATCTTCACACACAAAAAAGAATGAACTGTAAGAAACAACGTTGTCTGCATCAGCCTTTTGTATCTTTTACATACAAACATTATACAAAACAAGCAAATAATTACAGCAAGAACATACAGTATACAGACAGTACAGAGGAGATAAAAAAAAGTTTAAATAAGATGATACATCGTTTCACCCCATTCCTGTGTTGTTTTCGACAGCAAAGTAATCGACAGATTCGTACACCTTGACTTGACACTGAGGGGAAAAGGGAAAAAGAGAGTTAAAGTGAAAACAATCATCCCCTGCTTAGTTTTGTATCCCTATTAATATCTTAACTATGTGGGCACATTTGTTCTGTTACTTTAGGTAGATACCACAGTGACTGATGCAGGTGGAAAGGGTGTGTCATCCTCAATCTTATTGGTGCCACCATAAGGAACAAGTAAATAAATCTAATGACATTAAATAATATAACATAGTCTTTGTGGTGGCAGACTACCAAATACAAACCTTCGACACCACACTAGTTATTTTTTTAAACCCACAGTAATGTCACAATATATTTCTTGATATATTTAATTAATGAGTAAATGGGATTCCTGCTCTTTTGTGATGAATCAAGAATGTGAAATACATTTAATAATAACAGAGACCAGCTAGCTCTGCACTGAGTCCTTTGGATAAGCATACTGACCCACTGGGTAGAGCCCCTGGAGGAGTTGGTGCTCTGTCCATCTGTCTCCGAGTCAAGATGCGGGGTCTCGTATATAACCATTTTTGGATTCTTCGAAGCCAAGACTTAAAAGATACAAAACATGCATCATAAAACACCTATATCAACACCAGATTAGAGGAAAGAGATTGTAGTACAATTGGAGGAGGAAGGCAAGGTGTTTACTGTGTTGTTTTTAATCTCTTTGTGTCTTTGTGTAAAAACTATTTTAAGTAATTCCTAAATGACATTAAGCACTCCACAGAATATGATGACATGAATTACTCTTTAATACGGTGCCTATTTACTATCATTTATAATATTATTTCTATTTCTCTGAGATGTGCCGGTACATACCGTGTTTTCTGTACAAACAACAGGATAGAACAGCCAGGAAAAGGACAGTTAGGACAGACAAGGCAGAGGCCAGAGGAATGATGGGAAACTCATCCAGTGTTTTTATTTCTTTTTCATTTTCTGTAAAATAAAATAAATGCATTATGAATAATATATTATTGGGTTACTCTTTAAGTCTCTAAATACTACAGGATGCAGTAAAGTACACATACAACCCACGAAGAGTGTGTGTTTGTATGAGTTGTTATTGTCAGAATTAGGCGGAATTGCATGTTTGGCTTGCAAAAAATCAATGAGCCGCTGTATTGCAGGGCCCAAATTATTGTTGTTTGGATTATATGCCATTTAGACAGCAAGGGTCTCCTTTGCATAAATATTCAGTTTGTGTGCAACACAAACCATGTTTACGGTAATACCTTGGCTCAATGCAGGATTTACTGTATTACACAATTTGTAATGTATGTTAAGTGCTATGGCATGAGGAGTCCCTGATAGGAAACTATGATAGCTCTTCAAAATGTAAGATCTGTCTCATCACCACACATTCCACCTCTTAGACAATATGCATTCAATCAACACTGTCAACATCCCAAGTTGTAAAAACAAAGGTATTTGGCTGCATGAAAACACCTTTCCAATCTCACCCTCCTGAATTCAAATGTCTTACATTCAGTCACATTTATTCACCCACAGTCACCAAGTCACCACAGTGCTTCATTCTGGACCGTTGGACAACCAATACCCTATACCTCCTATATACCTCCTATTCTTACCTGGTATCACACAAGGTACATTACAAGCTCTGTGCTAACGTCTTTAGGCTTGTGTCCTTAGGCCTAAAATGTGCAGTTGTTTTTATGCTTACCGTTTGTCGTGTTAACTGTTACATTGGTACCAGTCCCTTTTGATTGAGAAAGCACTGGTTTATCTATGAGTACTTCACAGATGTATAAACCAGAGTCGTTTACAGTGACGTTTGAGAGGGTCAGATTTGAGCAATTACAAGCTGCATGGTACAGTTTTTCTTTTGCTTGACATTGCCTGGCGATGACTGGAGACTTGATAGGTGTTTTGTTCTTTTTCCAGGAAACATTTACTATTTTTGCATCCTTATCCCAGCAGCAGTGGAGCTGAGCAGATCTTCCCTCGTTGACTGTAACTTCATGAGGACACTGGGTCACATTAAGGTAATTAGCTGAAGCTAAGGAGGAAAACAAAACGTAAAGAAAAATGTATAATAATTATCCATTGATGTTAGAATAAGGGTGACTATCCTTGCGCAACACAGCACTCATGATCTGAATTTGGTGTGTGTTTTGGGGGGGATATTTAAATTGTAATAATTACTATACTATTTTATATTCCCTCAGTTGGGTTTGGAATCACAATACTAAAAATATAATCAAAGTTACAGTGAGATTAAATGATGTTGAACTCACCCCAAGAGTTTAGAGAACCGAGAGAGGAGAGGAACAGGCAGCCTACTATGTGCTTCATGTTTCTAGACTGATTTAAGGATGAGGTGAGTTACTAAGACTTCAGGGGGCTATGGTGACCTCTCTCTCTCTCTCTCTCTCTCTCTCTCTCTCTCTCTCTCTCTCTCTCTCTCTCTCGCTCTCTCTCTCTGTGAGAAAATGACATGATGAAATTAATTTCATCTTGCTTGCATGGTAAGGTGTTAACCACAAAGCAGCTTTTCAAATCCCTATTACATTATTAAATTGACAACTACAAAACAGTACAAGGTTATGCAATTATGGTTTTTGATGACATGGCAGATGCCGTGGATAGACAGGAAGTGACTGGGTGGCGTCTTTCTCTGAATACAGGAACTATAGAGGCAGAGCGAAGGGACATCTAAACAAGTCAAATAATTGTGTGTTACATTTTACATTCATCAGACGCTCTTATCCAGAGCGATTTACAGCAAGTACAGGGACATTCTCCCTGAGGCAAGTAGGGTGAAGTGCCTTGCCCAAGGACACAACGTCATGCAGCCACAGCCGGGAATCTGACTCACAACCTTCCGATCATGAGGCCAACCTGAGCCGCCTGACTCCCTGTGTTGTTTATAATAGTTAATAGTTGGTTATAATAGTTTGCTACCTTTTTATCTAACAGTAAAAATACAAGATCAACGTTATTCACTGTACCAGATGATGGTGATTACTGCCAAGTCAGCCTACTACCACGTGGTCGGCTGGTGTGTTGCACACTCCGGTACAGTTGGGGGCGCTGTGCACCCACATGTAGGCTTACCACTCACCGTCAAATCCAAGAAGAACACTACATGGAGGTGAATGAGGAGTAAATATGTCAAGAAACAGAAACATAACCTTAATATTCGGAGGATTCATAACGGCCATTGCCGCTGCACTGTATCCAATATTTTTCTATCCCCTCACCCACTCAGATGACTACAGTAGGTTGCCTAGTAATTATAGTTGCGCTGGTTACTCGTATTGAATGCAGTGTTATGAGTTATTAATGCAGTGTTATATTATTAGTTAGTGTTATATGCAGTACTTTAGGCTGTACAGGTTCTGCTTCTGTGATGTTTAAAAAAAATACAATTTTGTTCCGGCAGAACAAGCTCAGAGGGCAAACAGGGCAGGGATCAATCAAGCAGATGTCCAACCAGTGGGTAAGTTCATCTAACCCCCTCTCTAGTTTAAGAGTAAGGCCTATAGGCTATAGCCTACTAAATATGATCATAAATATCCTCATATTAAGTGTCTAGGTGATAATAATATATTTTATATATATATTTAATATATTGTCCTAGGTGTGAAGGTGTGGTCTGACCCCTACAAACCGACAGGGAAATGATCATATGATGAAGAGGACGTGTATTCCGATGGGGGGGAAGAAGAAAGTTGAATGATGATATTGAACGTCAAGTGTGTGTTTGATGTGTATTTGGATACAAATACACATAATGATAAGTGCATTTGTAACTGCCTTCATGTTATCGGGTCCGTGCTTTATCCTATGAATAAAGTTTAAAGGCCTGCCAGTGTGGACTCGAAATGCTTCTATAACGATGTGATGGGATTGTAATGAAGGGCAATTGCCTTTATGTCCTCACGGTGGCGCTGTTTGATAACGTGTATGTGTATGTCTAACTGAAACCACATGGACTAAATAGAGTAGAAATTGGCATTGTTGTATTGGCATTTTCAGGGGCCAAAAGAATTATGAGGCACACATAATTTAATTGAATTGACACAAATTTCTTTATTAATTAAAAAAACCATGTATGTTTAGACTTTTTGTTTATTGTAAAGTGTCCTCTGTATTTCAGATCTGTTTGGTGATGTTTTCTCTACCTACACATCTCATTTGGCACCAACACAATGGGTTGTTTTATTTTTTTCCAAATAACACAGGATATTTGATGCAATTTACAGTCCTCCCATATGCTTGTTGTTGACTGGATATGGGTGAAACTGGAGTATCCTGTTCTGTGGGTGCAAATTGGCAAAGTCCAAGGCAAACATTTCCACAAGCTCTCTCCGGTGCTAGGATATTCACAGTCCATAACAATACTATACCTGTGGAACCAAACGGGAAATAAGTTATGAGAAAATTATATTTGATTACATGGTGCATTTCAGAGCTGCTCTTAAAAAGATACTAGCCCACAAGTGGTGCACTTGTGTCAAGGTCAGTTGCCAGCAGAACCAACCGCTCAGCCAATAACAATCACCCGTCCTCCCAGCCCCCAATCAACAAACCTCATTGTTTATGAACTGTTGTTATTGTTGGGTTTCTTTCAGAAAACTGACCAAATTCAAGAGCTCGGCTGTGTAGGAACGTCCAAAAGAAAGCGGAGAAAGAAAAAAAGAAAATGAAAAGCAGAAATTCCTCTCATTCCCCAATGGTGCTTTCCAGATTCCTCAACCGACTGTTCCTGGAGCGTTTGAGTAAAGTTAAGCGACCTAGAGGAAATTGGAGCGCACGGCTAAAGGAAGAGAACTGCATTCCTGAGGGCACGCGTCACAGACGCACAGAACAGAATGATTCCCAATCCTGTTTCTGGGCTAGACAAGCACTCAACAGGTATTGTTGTCCATCTCCCACGATCTCTCGATCACCCTTGGATCGGCGACGGTGACCCTGCTTCATCCTCTGCCAGGAACCTGGGGGGTTACCATGGATGACAAGCTCTCCCTCACTGCCCAAATCTCTGCCGTCTCTCGTCGTGTGGATTCATTCGCCTGTCAAATGCTAAGCCTTTAAATCTTACCCTGTATGTTGGTCGTTGTATTTATTTGGATT
Source organism: Neosalanx taihuensis (assembly GCA_030340665.1). Taxonomy (NCBI): domain Eukaryota; kingdom Metazoa; phylum Chordata; class Actinopteri; order Osmeriformes; family Salangidae; genus Neosalanx; species Neosalanx taihuensis. The sequence continues at coordinate 5,343,960 of CM059313.1, forward strand.
CCTATTCAACTGAGTATTGTAGATGTCTCCTTCAGCACAGCCACCTGAATAGGGTCAGAACCCTCTATAAAACAACAAAACGCCTTTATCGTCTCCTCAAGGAGGTTTTATAACCATACTGTCCCTGGGCTATCAAACCATCACACAAATCACCTGCGCCCATTTGTCTCTTTGTTTTCCAATGCAGCTTTTATTTTTCAACTGCAGTTAGGCCCACATTCAACGTCCGCCCAGTAATTGGCCAAGGCTATGGGAACCAGGCTTGACAGACAAGCCACAGGATTCGAGGGGTTGGACAGACAGCGGGGTTGATTTAGGAAGGCCAAGGGAACTGAATTGACGTGGCTACGAAGCTCCAATGTCAACTGTTAGGAGTGGAGATAAGCGGAAAGGTGATAGTTTTTGTTGTTGCTGCAGCTCCCAGTAGATTTTGAGATCCATGTACAAATGTTGAGGGCGTGAGTGCTGACAATTTTGGTGTCGTGCACACACACACACTCGTGCACACACACACACACACGGGCACGCACATGCACATTTCCCATTTATCATTGCAAATCAACATTCCATCGCCATCTCTTTCCGCTGACAAACATATCAATTCTTCCTCTCGGATAGAACTCCTCGTTGCCCTCAAGAGACAATGTTTGAGTCAACCTAAAGGCCATGGAAAGTGTAACTAAACATCTCTCCTCAGTAGGGAGTCTAGCTAGCCCGAGCGACTGTGTGATCTGGGACAAAATTCAGTATACTCTTCAAATGCCCAGAGAGAGAGAGAGAGACAAAAATAATGTTTGAAGAGCAAAAACCCCTGTTGTTCAAGTCAAATGGTAGACAATGTCACCGCCCTCGTGACTCATGTGCCCATGTTGAACTTGAAAAAATGCACAGCCGCAGAACAGCAAATTGGTGTGAATAGGGTTCGGTTTAGGTTGCGTCCTCGCTGTTGTGGCGAAACACCACTGTTCTCTTTGTGCTCTTACGTATCAGTTGGTCTCAGTGAGGTTTTTAATTGAAGCAGCGTGTTGGGTGAAAGAGGCCTGACATTTGGATGACAGAGTGCCGGTTTGTCCCTAGTCTTGTTTTTATTTGGAGAGAGCTCATGCAGTATTCTAAGGTCATTCGTCTCACCAATGGCCGAGCGAAAGAAAAGAGAGAGTGGGTGCACGCGGGTGTGTTCATTCATACAGTTCACTGTGTGTTTGTGTGTGTGTGAGTCTCTTTCACCCCTCTTTCATCCTCCGGCAGCTGACCTCTTTAGTGCTGACACTCACAAACAAAAAAAAACAACACTTCCAGAATGATCCATTATTCCTTTCACACACTGCGAACGAAGGTCTGTGCAAGAAGCTAGACTCGAGTCCTTCATTTTGTAAAGTGGCTTTTAGCCAATTCCCAGTTTGGTCTGTCCTATTCTATAGAAAGTACCTTGTTGAAAGGAAAGGCCCCTTAAGAAAGGAGAGGGGCACGTTTAAGGCTCCTTTCTATAGAGGGCCTGTTCTATAGCTTAAACAGAGGGAGCACAGGCCCCCCGTTTTAGACTGCAAACCTCTCCCGCAGATGGAGAGAGGGCATGTTGAGGGGTCTTGGGGCCACACATTTGTCCCCTAGCTGAGGAAAGTCTACCTGTCATAAAGATGTTAAGCGATTCACGATGAAAAGGAATAATGATAATATGTCAATAAATTAACTTTAAAAAACATATGCAAGTAAAGGGACAGGGACTAACAATCCAAATAAAACCAGTTTTTTCCCTCTTAACTGTATAACTGTTTGTCTGTCTAGATTGTTTTGGTGTGAGTTGCCACGTTTTGAAGATTTCTGTCACCTTGTGTACATCCTGTCCAGTGTATTGGACATTTACATTTAGTTATTTAGCTGACGCTCTTATCCAGAGTGACTTACAGCAAGTACTACAGGCCTTGCCCAAGGACAAATCGTCAGCAGGGAATCGAACTCACAACCTTCCAATCATGAGCCCAACACCTTAACCGCTGAGCCATCTGTCTCTCCATTGTAGCTGTTGCACAACAGTGAAGCTATAACACACTGGGTCAAGTGCAAGGTGAGCTGTCAATCCAGCTATTTTTTACTGTAATTAGCTTTAATGATAAATCTGCTTTAAATTTTACATCTGTATTTTATTCAACAACGGGGTTATGTTGACTTGGGCCAATCAAGTCATTCTTAAAACAAGGGGGGAAATAAACGAGGGAAATAAAAAGAGAAGTGATTTATCAGTCCCATTAGAACCTGACACTTTCATTTGTGAAAATAATTCTGTTTCCTATCAAAGGTGTCGGCTACAATATATGCTATGGAAATCTCTTTAAAAGGGTTTTATATTAATTTAGCTGATTTTTATTTTCATTTCCTGGCAGGAACATCTTTGGTTGCTGGAATGAAATAAAAAAATATATACAGGGAAGTCTCAATAAGATACACAGTATTATATATGATAGACACATTGAATAGATTATTTTTTACTGACATTAATTAAGGCGGTATTGATTCTGTATTTAACCTGGAATTATCAACAGGTAAACTGGACAACTTGAAATGAGAAAAGATTTGTGAAACTAATGGTAGAATAGAACTATAGATGTTAAAAACTTTTGGGTTAGATGTCATTGAGGTTGTTGTTTGAATTGGGACTCAACTAGTCAGTGATTCACTGCTGAGGTCTCCTCATTTCAAGGCTGTATAGATTGGATCCTATCATTAGTGGTTTTTACAGGGAACTGGCTAATTTCAATAAGACTTTTTTTTCCCTCCAACATACCACTGACAGGATGGAAGAAAGCACGCTAAATTAATGTTTTTTATTTATAAAAAATAATTTAAGTATCGTTTTCTGTCAAAGATACCACCCCTGAAGCACACATGTATTCATACTCTACTGTATAGTAAACACTAACACACACTTAAACATGCATACACATGTAGGGACACACACACACACACACACTGAGACGCACATTTTTTCGTTTCTCGGGGGTTTTCATTAGAGCCTTTGCGGATGACAACAGAATATATGACTTGGCCAGTCCCGAGGATTCTGGGAAAGTAATGGAATTTTGGAACTGTTGACGGAACACAGGCTGGCTGTCCGCTCTTGGCCCAGTCTCGGCTGACGAATCCTGCTCATTGTGCAGACGGGTCGAACTGGCCACAGTAGGGGAGATGTTAACTCTGACACCACTGTGGGTACCAGAACCTCCAAAGGGACATGACCCAGAAATGGGAGTTTTTTGTTTTTTTCATCCAATCAGATTCAAGCTTTTTTATCCTTCATATCAGACAGGGAACAGAGTAGACTGACATCAGCCCAGCTTGGATCTGATTGGGGTCTGTTACCTGGCGTTTGTGGATGTTACCTTTATTAACAGAGTAGCCCTATTAGATAGAGGCTGACAACCATGCTGTTTATTTGTAATCTGCTCTAGTTTTCAGTGAGGATGTATTGTGCAGACAGCTTGATAATTGCTTTGACTTGATTGTGGATATTTGTCGCAGGAACGTGGCCTGCTGTGCGCTTCCTGTTACCGATTAAACAACTGACCTGACCTCCCAAAACTAAAGTGATGGATTGCACCTGAGCCTGAATTAGTCTCTCCTTAGAGTGTAGGCCTGCATGGCCCTCCCTCCCTCCATTCAGCACACACCACCACATGTTTCTCGTCAGAATCACCACAGCGGGCAGCGTCCCAGACCAGAGTCCTCCTCTGGCCCCGCCCCCTCCTCATCATCCACAAGCTCTACCCTGTAATTAGACAGAAGGCTCGGACGGTTCGTTTTGGAATGGGGCCCCTTGTCTCTGGGAGGGAGGGGGGGTGGGAGGGGGGGGGGGTATGATGTCATCGCTGGTTTGGTTTGGACCGGTCTCCTGCGGTGGTGGTGGTGAGCCTCCTCTGGGCTCAGGGAGATGTGTGCACCGGCACGGGGAGGGGGAATCAGAGGGGGGGGGGGGGGGGGGGGGACGACGGAACAGAACGCACACACGTGGAGGGGAGGAGCTTGTCTGCGTCTGCGTGTTTGTCCGCTACGACACGTCCGTGCGTGCGTGCGCACACGAATGCGGTCGGAAAAAACCCCATAGACTGTTTCAAATCCTGTTCGGTCTTCCGAATGTTGCTTTGGTCGTCGGAGGGGTTGAATGAATCATGTTGGATGGGGGCAGAGGGATCAGATGGTGCGGTCTGGAGAGCAGAGCACAGGTCTGAGGGAAGGCCTGTCCAGGCCCTGCGGCTTGTGAAGTCAGAACGTAACGTACGGGACAATGTTGCCCTCTCCTCTTAACACAGCGCGGCTGTCTCATGGTTCATATCCAATACAGTGTGTTAAGCACTACGATAAGATGTTGGTTGTCATTGGGGTTTGGCATCCGCCTGCTAGGATTTTGTACTACTGTGTGTTGTACTTGAGATCTACTTTAGATACGGCAGGAATCGTAGGTGGATGTGTTTGTAGGTGAATGCGTGTGTAAGTAGGGCTTTTTCATCTTAAAGCTACAGAATGGGGGGTCGTATCTAAAGGTCAGCTATAGTGTGTGCTGCAAGTGCGTATAACATCAGATCACATTATAGGACATGACATGATTTCATTGCTATGTCACAGACACTTTGAGTGCTACAGGAGATCGCGAGACGTGTCATGCACTTCATGTAATTCCACGTATTTATTGCAACATTTGTTATCATTCGCCTCCAATAATATTTGGATGAAACCAAAATGTTGATGTGAGCAGAGCTACAATAACAGAGATTAAGTACACTTGGGTAATCGTGCAACGCTTTCGGACGAGAGACCGGGGGGGCCTTTGCCCAAGTAAACTCTGCTGAACACGGAGGAATTGGAATCTGGAACGCGGCGGTGTAACCAGAGCGCTAGTCTGGGAATAGCTAGAGGGAAGCAAGATCCGTGTGTTCCCCCCAACACCCAACCCCCTCACACCCCCCAAAATCTTTATCTCCTGTGATACGTTAGCATGATTTGCAGTTGGACGGAGAAGGTTCGGTGACGGAGGGGGGGAGCGAGAGTTAGGAAGGACAGAGCGGAGGAGGGGGAAGAGAGGGGAAGGTGGACGCAGGACTAACAAGAACGGTTAAGTCAGGAAAACAAGCCAAAGGAAACCCTATACCTCTCCATGGCAGGACACACGCATTCTCTCTCTCTTTTTTTTCCTCCCTCTTTTTCTTTGTCACTCGCTCCTTAGTTCTTGGGCAGTTTCTGTGTTTATCTTGTCTTCGCGTGGTCTGTTCTTTCTTTCCCTTTCTTTCTTTCTTTCTTTCTTTCTTTCTTTCTTTCTATCTTCTCTCCTCCCCCCTCTCTTGTCTCGCTCTCTCTCTTCATCGCTCTCTCTCTCTACAGGAACAAAAAGCACACTTGACACTTGTTCTTTTGAGGAAATGCCAATGACCTTGTGTAGGGTTCTAAAGTCCCTAGACAAACATCATCCCCTCCCCGTTACCTCTCCCTCTCTCTGCCCCCCCCCCAACCTACCCACTCTCCTCTCTTTCTCCTCGTCTTGGTCGTCCCCCCGTCCCCCCCTGTCCCTCCTCTATTCAGTGTCGTCTTTGTCTTTCTGCCTCTCTGTGTCGTCGTCCCCCTCCGTCCCCCCCTGCCCCCTCTCCCCCTGCCTTTTCACATCTCAGCTCTTTCTTCCCAGCCCCCCCACCCCCCACCCCCCCACCCCCCTCCCCTTTTCTACCCTTTTTTAAATCTGGCATCCCCAGTCTCTGAGCACCGTCCATTTATCTGGTTATCCTCTTCTTTTTCTCTTCTCTTCCAATTCCTCTTCCTCCCCAAACTTCATTCACACTGCGTTTCCGGTGTTCCTCTCCTTACTGCCTTTCTTGCACTTGATGTGAATCTCCATTTCTGGGGGGAGGGTTTGTTCATTATACAATTAAGATAACCATGACCTTGTGTATTTATATCTGTAGATGTATACGTGTCCTCTCTGTCTCTCTCTCTCTTCTTCTACCATATCATGTTTTAGCCCTCTCTCTCTCTCCCTCTCTCTCCTGTCCCCCTTTCGTCCCCTTGGCACAGTGTGGGCAGGGGGGTGGGGGGGGGGGGCAGCAGGGTGCTGTGCCCCCAGGCTGAGACGTTGAGACGTGGCTGGGACTGGGCGTGATTGGCATGGAGCCCAGACACCTCCCGTGGCTCGCCAGCGCTTTCCTGCCTGGCAGCCTGGCCCTGAGCCTGGACTGACCCTTCTTCACACACATACACACACACGCACATGCACACGATTCCGCTGAACCTCTAGTTCCTGTGGTGTCTCGTGGTGCACGGTCCATGTGAACATGGACACTGCTACTCTTAGTGTTCCTTAAGGAAGAGTTTACACACGAGCATCCAAGCTCGCATCTTAGCTCAACATCTATACCATTTGCATATAACATGAACTTTAACCTGAGGCTATTATGATTGGCTTTTAGAACATTAGAATAAGTTATGGCCTGCCTAGGTCCGTATATTGCAGTGCCCATAACTACTTTTTAAAGAAGCTAAACGATTCCTGCAACCCATTGTTGAAGAGAAAGACAGTCAGTGGTTTATCAGTGTTCTGACTCCCCTTGAATGTGACCATGTCACTTTTTCCATGTTATGGTCAACTTGCTTGTACAGCTCTCTCTTGCCTCTCTATTTTTCCAACCTCCTCGGTGATACTTGAGGTTTTCTTTCTCTCTGCTTCCATGTGTTCCAAGGAACCCGACAAACAATCAGTTGGTAGCCAGACGGCGAAAAATAAAAGATTTGGTTGGGTATCAGACCCTCAGACGTAGACGGCTGTAAATAATGGATTATGGAGATGACGTGGATGAACTCGCCACTGGCCCCAATGCCTAGAATGTTCCATGACACTTAGATGTCAGTGCTGCGGTTTGAAGCGATGAGGTCATCCCCCACCACCCCCCCCCCTCCCTGTAAAGATCATGACATCATTGTTTGGCACATCACAGGTCGCACTCAATCAAAATCCAGGAATCGGAGGCGGCCCACGGCAACAGAAACCCCCCCCCCCCAAAAAAAACAAGAGAAAGGAGGGGGAGAACGTGGGTCGGTGTTTGCTCAAAGGTAATGGTCTGTTCTGAAATGGTAACAGGGGGGGGAAGTTGAGAGAAAGTTCAAGCGCAAGCCGAATTAAGATACTGAACAGAGACAGGTTCATTGTTCTACGGCGTGTTTTCCGCAAAAATATTTTTTCAAAGTGATATCCCTTTGAGCTGACACTCTCCGACCCTCAAGAGGAGGATGGTGATAGTTTAATCTGTAGGCAAGGCCCCCAGCTGTCTCTCTACAACACTTGTCTCTCTTTTGTCTTTCTCCCGAGGTCATCAGCTGACTTGTGGGCTGTTGATGACACCCTTTCAGACCGGCTGCCTGACCCCTGACCTTTCCTATTCAGGTACGTTTCCAGGAACAAGAAGGCCTGTCACACGAACGCTCCCACCATGCGACTGTTTCCATTCAACCGCCATGACACACACACACACGTCATAATACACACACAAAAGTTAAAGTCACAACGCTATTCGAGGATCTAGTCATTGAGTACGTTCAGATTTTGTTAGTGGTTGATGAATCGAACATTGTGGAAAAGGAAAGTGAGATTCGACGTAGATCGAACCTTTGAAAGCAAAGGGCAGACTTTTTAGTCTTTATTAAAGAAGCCGTACTCATGGCAGGAAGAGCTTTTTAATCCAGGTTTTGTGGGTGGGTGGGGGGCAGGGTTCGGAAATTGATGGGGGGGGGGATCTCATTTGTTTGTTTGCCCTTCAGACGTGAGAGAACAGCAGATTAAGAGATTTATCTGAGGGGGATGGGGTTGGGGTTAAACCCTAAACCATTATCACATGCGTGACCAAATAAAACAAATAAACAAATCCGAGATTGGAGCATAGATGAGGTCTGACGCGATGTTCGGGCTTCCTCCACGCTCCCTGTCATGGATGTGTTGGGGCCTTTGCGTGAAACAATGGCTGGAAGGACAAGGTTGAGTTCCGTGAGTCGTCGAGGGGCCATCTGTAATCCCCCCCTGGGCATGTGTTGCCTCAGAGATCTCCTGTAAAGACGTCTGATTGTCTGGGTTCCCTCTTTCCTCTAATCTCAACCAAGGGTTTCCACCAGACTCATTCCTGCTTCAAAACCCCCCTGAAATCTGGACTTCTGTATGATCTTGGCACGCAACAACGACCCAAAAAAAAGATTCATTTCGGGAGTCATATATAAATCTTTTATTTTATTATTAGTGACTGGTTAGCATTGTACAGATGTAATCTAGAGCTTTACGATGCAATTGATAGATTTAAAATATTTTGGCAAATCCAAAGTGGTCATTTCACATGAGCTAACGTGACATCATAAGACAGACAAAGGGAGGATGGGAGAGGGGGAGGGAGGGAGGGAGGGAGGGAGGATGGGAGAGGGGGAGGGAGGGAGGATGGGAGAGGGGGAGGGAGGGAGGGAGGATGGGAGAGGGGGAGGGAGGATGGGAGAGGGGGAGGGAGGGAGGGAGGGAGGGACAGGCCCGTCTCTCTCTCTCTGTCTACTCACGCATCTTCCCTTTATTCTTTTATTAGAAAACAGGACCCACCCCCACCACTACCCCACCCCCCCCTCCTCCTGCCACGCTTTGGGGAAGGTGGCATTGAAGTTGAAGGAGGAGATTCGGGGAGGGGGGGGGGAGGCGACAACGAACGCCAAGCTCAAATCCAGATTGTGGACTGCTTGGCCGGTCTCGCAGCTCTTTTGTAATGTATATGGCGTCTGTGAGGGCTGTGTGTGTGTTGGGGGGGGGGGGGGGGTTGAGGGGGGTTGGGGGGGTCACCTGACAACCCATTGTTAAGGGGTTAGTGCTTGGCCTTGCAGAGGGAGCAGGTTGGACGCGTTGTTTATGGAAATGGTATTTGCCAGTAGGGGGTCGAGAGGGAGCGTGTGTTTGGCGGGAAGGGGGGGGGGGGGGGGCGGGGGGCACGCTGATCCCCAACAAACACCCTGACCCAAGCAGATGGCCAGGCAGGATCTCTGCTGAGCCACAATTAATAGCGTGTGCCATGTCACATTGTCTGGGACATGTCGTCCCCCACGTCCCCCCCCCCCCCCCCGTCCCACACACGCCCCCCCCCGTCCCACACACGCCCACACAAAAAACCTCCCTCACCCCCATCCTCTCTGTACAGGCCTCTCTCTCCCCTCCCTCTCTTTTTCTCTTTCCTTCTTCCGTATTCCACCCTTCCTCTCCATCTCTGCCTTCGCACTCGCTCAGTCCTACTTTCCTCCCTCCACCCTATTCGACATCTCCTCCTCTACCGATCTTCCTTCTCTCCCTCTCTTCAACAGCTGGATCTGCAGTCTTCGTGAGCTACCTTGCAGAGGACCCAGTGCCAAAGTTGCTCTTACAAACCCCCTTATTTTTTTGGCTCATTCATTCATCCATCCATCCATTCATTCCTCTCTCATTCATCTTCCTCTCAATGGCTCCATTAGACAGTCATTCACAGGTCTGCGCATTCAGGGGGAGCTCTTTACTACTGGCAGACAAATATGGCACCTGCGTTTCTGAAGCTCTCTTCATTGAATCGACCCCCCCCCCCCCAAACCCCACCCCCGCCCCCATTTTCCGCCATCGTTTGTTCATCCTCTCCCCGTTCACCCTCTCACTCTTTCACTTACTCACACAGGCGGACATAAGACACACAAAAGACATGCACCCGGTCCTTTGCCACCCATTTGCTCGCTGTCTGCAGGATTTCTTTCTCTCTAAATCCTGCTCAGTACACGGCCTCTCCTCCCTCCTCAGCTAACACCGTTCACGGGAAGCACACTTCTTTGGGCTTTGTGGAGAGCTGGCCCATGTGACCCACCCCGCTATCTAGTTCGGGGCATCGTTCCTCCACAAACATTTCCAGGCCCTCTTTCTCTCTCCGCAGGAGCGACAGGACGGCTGCCAGAAAGGGGATGGGGGGGCGGGGGGGGGGGGGGGGGGGGGGGGGGCTGCCCCCTTCAGAGAACCCCTCTCCTAATCACCAGAGCTTTTCCTGCCCCCCCCCCCCCCCCCCCCGCTGCCCCCGGCCCCGCCCCCCCTGCCCCCCTCCCCTCTCCTCCCCTCCCTCGCCCCCTTGACGACCGTGACAGCCTGGGAGATGGAGGAGGGAGGGGGGGACCAGGAGGGTCACGGCCCCGCTGCAGTCACTTGGCTCGCACTCCCGGAGAGACGCTCAGTACGCTCTCTATCACCCTTTCCTCTTCTAGTGAGCCCGTCCTGGAGGATTTGTGTTTGTTGATGCGTCTAGGGAAGTTACAGAGAAATGGAGTGAGACAGAGAGCGTATTTCTGTTGATCTGACCGGGTGAAAGACCCTCTGTTATATTGCCGTGTGTTTGACAGAGCTGGTGTGTCTGAGTGTTAGCTTGTTGTGCAGGAGTGGATGAACGTTGTGTTTGTTATGCGTTCAACAATAGGCTCCAGTTCACTTAGCAGACCTCCCCGCCACCCCAAAAAAGTTATCTATCCAAACACGATCTTTAAAACAATAGCATTAGTAACTTGGAGAAGTATGCTTCAAGTAAATAGACAATACGTCATGTTTTACAATGGACAGTCACAGTTAGAGGTCACTGGAGTTTCCAAGATAAAGATTAAAATATCCGTTCGGATTTATTTTACAGGAAAGTGTAAATACTCAAAAATATATCAGTAGTCAATGTTTTTTGTTGTTGTTGCTGTCTACAAGGACAACGCAAGCATTTATTATGGCTGTTATCCATTATGTGATTAAAGTTTCTAAGTGATTAACTGAATGTCAGCAGTCCATTGTCAAAAAGGGCAACAGCCCAAACCAACAAAATCTGACTTTCACTTCAAGTTTACTGGATCTGATTCCTACAGAATTTACACAGAGTGGAAGAGATTTACTTTTGTTGGAAACTTTCATTGTTATGACATTTTCTGGACCTTTTCTTGTTATTCTTTCTTCGGGTTTTCTTTTTTTTCTTCAGGAATTCACGTCAAGCTCTCTAAAAGAAAACCTCCCCTAACAGGAAATTCTCTGTTCACAACTACTACTCTGGATCTCTTTAGAACTGGTATTTGATATGTCAACCACATCCTAACAACAAACCCCAAAAATTTGCGGTGAGGTTTTTTGAGAAATAGGGTATCCTACCCATGCTCCACTTTTATCAGTATTCCACATCGTAAAGTGTTCAAATATCTTACAAAATTACAAAAATGCTATATTTAGCACCTGAGACTACGGACGATTAATGTTATTTACGGCATAAATTTAAGGATGATTAAGTTAGTTAGATCATTTTCATTGTCTTGAATTGTGACAGTAGGCAGTAGGTCTACTTGTCAGATCATGTGTAACATATCGTATGAACACAGACATTACACTACACAGCTCTCCCTATTAAGTCAAGCAAATAAGTTTGTGTATGAACATTCTACCCTGATATAGTACAACTACAAAGTCACTAACAACCACTTCAACAGCAATTTGGAAAAGAAAATGTGTAGCTTTGCTAACAACCCTGTCTTTGAATGTCCTGATCCGTCAAACCTAGTTTCAAACCTGCACAAGGTAAATGCACAACGTCAGGTTTTAGTCTTCAACAGGGATGTAAGGGGAATATTCATGGGAGGACGTCTGTGTGTCACACTAATGTCCTGAAGTCTGAATGCAGACAGAAATCCTGCGTTATTCTGTCTGAGAAAAAAGTTCATTCAGTTCCGCAGGGACACAAACAAACACGATGCAATCCTTGCAAGAGAAATGTGACCGCTTTCCAAAGGCATATCTGCTGTACTTGTGAATGTCTGCTTGTGTTTGGAGATGGCTCCTAATCTGCTTCTCATTTTTTGTGGTGTCCGTCGGAAGACTACATTTCCTCAAATTCCATCGGATCGTGATGGCAGATTTGATTGGCTGGTGAGATGGGGTTAAGGAGTACAGGGGCTTTTGAAGAGGAACCTTCTCGGGTTTCTCACAGTCAGACCAACGAGGGACATCCTCCATGTTGCCTCAAACTCTCACTGACACCGGCTAAACCAGTTCTAATTTGTGACTGTGATCTTGTGACGTGTCGGTGATGGGACCCACCCTCAGAGAGAGAGAAGGCCTCCGCTCTTATCTGATCGTCTGACAGAGCCGGCAGACTAGAGGCGATTTATTTACAGGGAAGGAAACACATGGGGTTTCAAATATGGCTGTCCTGTCTATTTCTGCTCCTCTGCCTATCAATCTGACTTATGACTGTCTGCTGTCTGTCTGTCTGCACGCTTCCTCTTTGTGTCTGTCTGCCATATGATAGGAATCTGACTGGGTGTCTTGCTCTGTCTGGTAATTCAGAAGTTTTGAAACAACCCCTTTCACTAAAGTCCCCAAATAATCGAACAATTCAGAGAACGCTAACAGTCTGTAACTGCAATTTCTTATCTACTTAGCAACTCTTATCTTATTCTCTCGTTAAATCTCTTTCATTTCAAATATGCACTAATAACGATTAATTTCTCCCCTAAATGGGGTAAATGCTCAAATTGGAAGGCTTTGAAGTGAATAAATTAAATCTCCCATCATTCTCATTAATGGGAGTATTTCAGCTTTGCAATACTGCTGTACTTCTGTTCCCATCTCATCTCACACCCATCCCAACATCAACCGGCCTTGCTTTTTCTGTCCCAACACAGATGTAACATTCTAAGGACAGCACAAAAAGAATCCCATCTTACTGACACACCAATCGTACGGACACCAACTAGTCGTGCTGTACTCACGTGGTTACAAAGTTGGGTCTTTTTGGGGGTGAAGTCCTGGTGTTGGTGAAAGGATAGTCATTTTGGGGAGGTTGGCAGTGGGTGCAGGCAGGCGAGAGAGAGGATTTACAGACCCAGAGCTTGTAGCTTAGTCATGATTGCTTGATCTGGCAGCTTACGTTTTCTTTATTGAGCTCCAGAAGTTGGTCCCTCTCCATTTAAAATAATTGTTTTGTACCTAAGGAGAGAAAGGAGCAAGGAGAGACGTAGAAGAGAATTCAGTCCAGAGCAGAGGCTGCTAAATCACCGAGTCCCTCATCTGAAAGCTTCAAGGTTCATTATCATCTTGAGTTTGATTACGTTCTCAAACTTTGTTTTTGTACAACTTTCAGAAGAATGTTTCCAGCGAGCTTTCCAGAGTGATACGTTTCCAGAAAGCAGACAGCTATATGAAAATTACAAGAGGGGCCCACAAGGAAACATTAAATCATGTCTGTGAGCGTTTGTGAAAATCTGTTATGAGTTTTACAACACCGGGAGGTGAAAGGTCGAACCCAGTTGTTATTAAACCCCACATTCAAAGCACTCAAGACCTTCTACTCAACACATCTTCAGTCTTTCTCGCTTTCATTCTCTCTGAAAAGTGCTTGCGCTCGTGTAGTCTTTTTTTCTTTTTTTTTACAGTGTTCAGCTGTAAAACATTTGGGAAACTTTACGCTTCCTATTCACTGCCGAGAGTAACTGGAGGTCCACCGCTGACAATAAAAAAGAAGAAAAAAAAGAAAGAATGGAAAAACAGTTTTGGGGATGAGGTCTCCTTGTCTTCATAGTGTGGGCGCAAAGCCAGTCACACTCGCATGCTAAACCTCCTCCTGTGCTTGCTCCTCTATACCACTCTCTCCAAGTCCCTCTCTCATTTCCCTGTGTCTCTCTTTTTTTTTCTCTCTCTCTCTCTCTCTCTCTTTTTCAAATGAGTTAGGCGTCTGAAGGATATAAAAAGGGGTGGATTTTTTATGACAAGCACTGAGACAGATAGCATCTGCTACTCTATGAAGAAGGGTTAGGTATTGATTCAGATGAAGAGCCGCTGTAGTTCCCTACAGATCCGAGGTTGATAACAACCACCAATAAAATGCTCGTTTTAATTAGGCTGCATATGTTGACAGAGTTTACTACCCAACTGATTGAATTGTAGTGGTCGCACAGGAAACACACTCTTAACTACCCACGCCCACACACAAACAGAAATACTGAATTCACAGTCAGTTCAATAACCTCTAGGAGTCGTTTGGGTTGGTGGGTTGAGTACTAATTGTTCACGAGGTACAGAACAATGGTCTTAAACATATTGAATTTTTGCCAGGCTTGAAAGAGGACAACTAAACTACAGACCTACATGACAGTTAACCATCCTGCCACTTCTGCTGAAATGCAGAAATTATGCCATTTTGGGGAGGGTGGTTCTCTATATGCGCCAACACAACTCAACAAAATAACATTTTAATCCAAAAGATAGTAGTTTGCCTCCTTTTGGCCCAGAGAGAAGTAAAGAGGGAGGGGGGTTCTGAAGAGACAATCCCCTCTTTTGTACTTACTTCAAGTTAAGGCTGTAATTTGAAAGCAGTCATGAAACTCTAGTCCCAAATTTGGAGATAAACTTTAATAATCACGATGGTAACACAATGGTGAGCCTGTGATTTATCTGGCCTTAAAAGGATTTAAAACTATCTTGCTTTTAGAAGAGCTTCAGTTACCAAATGCATGCATTCTGCATAACCACTACATCGTGCTAAATTCAGTATAAAAAATACACATTTAATAACGTTCCGATGGCCTCTGTAATTTAGTGCTTTGTAAACACGTGGGAATCGTTTTCAGCACCATAAAATAAGCAAGTACTCGGCTTGATCCCCAATCTCGCGATAACACACCATATTCTTCACGTTTGTCTATGGTGAGAGTTTTCCAAGGCTCGCGATATCTCGGAAGTTTCCCACGCCTGTTGTTGTGGCGTCTGCCCTTTTTTCTCTCCACTCTCTCTCTAGCTACCCGCCGCCTCCCCCCCTCCTCTCTGTCTCACCCAACCCCCTTTCTCTCTTTCACCCTCTTCCCTGCATCCCCAGTCTGCTTCTGTTGTCTCGGCGGATTGTTGGTCTGGGGAGAGAAAGGATATCGCGAGTGTTGGAGTTTTGGTGAGAGTTTGTGGAAGATGGCGCCTGTTGTGACAGGGTAAGTCTGAGATTCAGGACTGCTGCTTTTTTTGGGGGGGAAGAGTTCATGTGCATTGCAAATTCTGTACGCATGCAAAAAGAGATTTGTTGTGTTTTTACTAAACCCATGCTTTGGAGAAAGCACGCGCGTGGATCGCTGGCTTATTTATCTCCCCAATCGCTCGAGGACATTTATTGGTGGAAATAACATTTGCGCGTGCGGGGGGTTTTCTTTGACTACTTGAACTGAACTGACTGTTGCTGCACCGCGGGGTTGTGGGTCTCTCTGGGTCTCTCGTGCTGCACCGCGGGGTTGTGGGTCTCTCTTGCTGTTGTGGGTCTCTCTTGCTGCACCGCGCGCGGTGTTGTGGGTCTCTCGTGCCTTTTCCAGAGCCAGACATCGACACGAGCACGATCCGTATGGAGGGGTGAAATAAACCGCACCCCCGTTAAGATCCTACTCCCAATACTGTTATTGTACACATTATATATATTCCCTTCCAAACAGCTTTATTAGGACCTGCCTATCTAATGTCTAATGGGTTGTGCATTTCATGGGTTGTGTAATGTGTGATAGAGGGGCTGAATGTCTGGCAGGGGGGACACGTTGTGTGGCTTTGTCAAGCCAGTCACCGCTTATTCCGTGTGTTTTTAAGCTCCTATCGTGTAGGAAGAGCCTCTTATTCTCTTATGTGTAGCCTATCTGTAGTAGTTGTTTTTGCTTAGTTGTGTATTTGCTTTATGTGTTTTTTTGGCTTTGATGTGTGATTGTCAGCAATGTTTTGACATTCATGTAGTCGAATCAAGTGTTTACTAACAGTCCTTGGCTGGAGGATACACACACTGGATACACACTCTTTATTGTTGTGGGTGCATCTAAGGACATTTTTCAACACTGCTTCAATTCACGTATAAACGTGAAGGTGTAAAAGAAATGTGCAACGTAATAAGATATATTATTAGGCAGCTGTTTATCATTCTCCATGGACAATGTCCCAGTGTTATTGAGTGTCCTGCTGGAGCAAACGAAACTAAAGTAATATGGTCAGAAAAATGCAATAATAAATGCGTGGAATTACGTTTAACTGTATCTATTTAGCGGATGCTTTTATCCAAAGTGACTTTCAAGAGAGAGGTTTACAAAAGAGCATAGATCAGTGATCATAGCAAGGAGATGCAACAACATTGTGGGTAGCCAGAACATGAAGTTTACACTGTGGGAAACCAAATAAGTGCCAAAGGGAAGAACCACAAGAACATTCAGTTAAACAAGTTACAATTATACAACATGACCCTCAAAATTGCAACGGTGTACCTGTAGGAAGCAACAATAATATATTTTCCTAATTTAAATAATATAATTTTTGACCAGCAAGAGCAACAAGTACCTCGATAATAGTCATTATGATCTTAAAGGAATAGCAGCAAATCATTCTTCTTAAGTACTGTTGTACGCCTGAAATGTTCTGTGTTTATTTATCTGCTGAAGTACAATACATAACTTTCTGAATGATCAAGTACACTTCACTTGCTGTCATCAAACATACAATCTTTTGTTGTTGTTGTGGACACTGAAAGTAGGAAAATACTTTGTAATATGTTTAATTTCTGTCTGGAATCAGACTTTAGTATCCAAGTGTTGTAGTATTCTTCTGAGATTCTAATGTTTTGCTACAGTATCCATGGATAAAGGTTAAAATGGTATGGTAGGTTAATCTAATGGCTAAAACAAGTGTTTTAAATATGTAGACATGAAAGCACCTACTATTGCGATAATCATCTCATAATGTGGCACCATGCGGTAATTTTAGACCTCATTGCACAGTGTGAGTCAACAATATTATTGTTTTAATCAATAAAAATGTCCCCTCCACAGAAAGCATCAGATATGTACACGACTTGCCTCCAATATCTTAATTTAAGCATTATTTAAAATGTTTATACAACAAGCATTATTTAAAACGATTATATAGTAGCTTGCAATCCCCACAGACAGCAGTGTCTTGTTCTTTTCTTTGCAAACTGTGTGCGTGTGAGACGGGGTGTGTGTGTGTAAGTGTATGAGGAGGGAGGGAGGGGAGGGGGGGGGGGGGGCGCCTGCTGGCCTGAGCTGATTTCAGTTTGAGGGAGGGGGCGGGGGGTGGGGGCGGGCAGGGCAGGGTGGGGGGGGGGGGGGGGTCAGGTCTGGGTGGCTGGCTGGCTGGCCACCTGTCCAGATGATATCTACAGAGCTGAGTTTGTGTGTGTGTGTGTTTCTGCGGGGGATGAAGTGGGGCCAGTGGGGGTAGAAGGGGTGGGGGGGTGGGGGGGGGGCAAAGAGGTTTAACAGAAAATTAAAGTGCCATAAGGGGTCTTTATTAGCATGTGGTCATGTACGGCCACTCCCAACGGCTGAAAGCTGCTGAGAGAGAGACACACACACACACAGAGAGACAGAGAGAGAGAGAGAGAGAGACACACACACACACAGAAACAGAGAGAGAGTTAGAGAGAGAGAGGAGAGAGAGAGAGGAGAGAGAGAGAGAGAGAGAGAGAGAGTGAGAGAGAGAGAGAGAGAGACCAGCCGGCCTGTCCACAGCCCAGGACCCCTATGCCCTCTCTGTGTGCTAAGCCCACACAGGGCCCCCTTCCTAAGGCTAAGCGACGGTTGAGCTGGGGGACAGTGGGGCTTGGCAGCCTGGTATGACGAGGAAGGCTAGCTGTGGTCAAACTAACTGTTTCAAAGACAAAAGGGCAGCCTGTCTGATTTAGTGCACTAGGGTGAGTATCGTCCCTCTCTTTATGGGTTTAACATGAGTCAGATTTCGAGCACATGTGTCATGTACACCGCTCACTGTTTTAGCTATCCTTGGCCTGTGGCTTCCATAAAGGCTTCAGGAGGAGGGCAGGTGTAGGCCACAGTGCTCAGCGTAACTTTGGACCATGTCTGAAAACACACAGCCGGTGAGCCGGTGGTAGATGTTGCTAAGGTGAGATGTTCCAAAGTTGAGGAGCGCAGGCCTGTCTTCTCCAAAGGAGGTCAAGGCTCATTCAGCGAAGTAGCAGAAACCCCTAGATAAGAGTCTGTGTATTTTTTGAACACAGCCTAGAATATAGCAAAAAAAAAGAAAAAAGGAGATAATGTTGCGTTCATAACTCCCCCCCCCTCACATCCCGCCACCTCGCCGCCCCCCCCTCCCCCTTTGAAATCGGTCCTTGCCGCTGTCAGGGAGATGGGTTGAAAGAACGGTAGTGTTTCGAAGGGAGTGACTATCTCTGCATCACCTGGAATGATAAAAGCATGAATCACTTATTTCAACACAAAGCTGCCTCTCTTCTGCCCCTGGGGGAACAGTATTCAATTTAACACTGCTCTCTTCTTTTTACCCCCCCCCTCCACACACACACACTCCCTCACTCCACCCCCCTCACCCTCAGGCCACTCCTTTGCTAAAGTAAATGCAACCCTCTTCATAACGATAATGTTTGTAACGTTTAATGTTTTAAAAATAACTTTTGCGTGCGTACAAATACCAGTAAGCCTGGCTGTGAGGGACATTTTGCATGTGTGTGTGTGTGTGGGG